>JBBPBS010000714.1:1244409-1260257 GCA_037974835.1 Cicer judaicum
CTCCCAAGGCTAATTCTTGTCCTATTAGCGTTTGTAACCAATCTTGTGCATCCATTAGGTGTGTTTGTGTCATTGGATGAATATTTAGGTCATTTTTGTACTCCCTAGGCTAATTCTTGTCCAGTTAGGGTTTTTAACCAATCTTGTGCATCCAATAGGTATGTTTGTGTCATTGGATTAACATTTAGGTCATTTTCATCCTCCCTAGGCTTATTCTTGTCCAATTAGGGTTTTTAAGCAATCTTGTGCATCCAATAGGTGTGTTTGTGTCGTTGGATGAACATTTAGGTCATTTTCGTCCTCCATAGGCTTATTCTTTTCCAATTAGGGTTTTTAACCAATCTTGTGCATCCAATAGGTTTGTTTGTATCATTGGATTAACATTTTGGTCATTTTCGTCCTCCCTAGGCTAATTCTTGTCCAACTTAGGTTTTTAACCAATCTTGTGCATCCAATAAGTGTGTTTGTGACATAGTATTAACATTTAGGTCATTTTCGTCGTCCCTAGGCTAATTCTTGTCCTATTAGAGTTTGTAACCAATCTTGTGCATCCAATAGGTGTGTTTGTGTCATTGGATTAACATTTAGGTCATTTTCGTCCTCCTAAGTCTTAATCTTGTCCAATTAGGGTTTTTAGCCAGTCTTGTGCATCCAGTAAGTTCGTTTGTGTCATTGGATGAACATTTAAGTCATTTTCATCCTCCGAAGTCTTAATCTTGTATAATTAGGGTTTTTAAACAATCTTGTGCATCCAATATGTTCATTTCTATCATTGGATGAACATTTAGGTCATTTTTGTCCTCCCTAGCCTTATTCTTTTCCAATTAGGATTTTTAACCAATCTTTTCCATCCAATGGGTGTGTTTGTGTCATTGGATGAACATTTCGGTTATTTATGTCGTCCGTAGGCTTATTCATGTCCGATTAGGGTTTGTAACCAATCTTGTGCATCCAATAGGTGTGTTTGTGTTATTGGATGAATATTTAGGTCATTTTCGTCCTCCCAAGGCTTATTATTGTCCAATTAGGGTTTTTAACCAATCTTGTGCATCGAATAGGTGTGTTTGAGTCTTTGGATCAACATTTAGGTCAGTTTCGTCTTCGCTACACTAATTCTTGTCCAATTCGGGTTTTTAACCAATCTTGTGCATCGAATAGGTGTGTTTGTGTAATTAGATGAACATTTAGGTCATTTTCGTCCTCCTAAGTCTTAATCTTGTCCAATTAGGGTTTTTAACGAATCTTGTGCATCCAATAGCTGTTTTTGTGTCATTGGGTGAACATTTAGGTCATTTTCGTTCTCCCTAGGCTTATTCTTGTCCAATTAGGGTTTTTAACCAATCTTGTGCATCCAATAGGTGTGTTTGTGTCATTGGATCAACATTTAGGTCATTTGCGTCCTCCCTAGGCTAATTCTTGTCCAATTAGGGTTTTTAACCAATCTTTTGCATCCAATGGGTGTGTTTGTGTCATTGGATGAACATTTCGGTTATTTTCGTCGTCCGTAGGCTTATTCATGTCTAATTAGGGTTTTTAACCAATCTTGTGCATCTAATAGGTTTGTTTGTGCCATTGGATCAACATTTAGGTCATTTTTACCCTCCCAAGGCTAATTCTTGTCCTATTAGCGTTTGTAACCAATCTTGTGCATCCATTAGGTGTGTTTGTGTCATTGGATGAATATTTAGGTCATTTTTGTCCTCCCTAGGCTAATTCTTGTCCAGTTAGGGTTTTTAACCAATCTTGTGCATCCAATAGGTATGTTTGTGTCATTGGATTAACATTTAGGTCATTTTCATCCTCCCTAGGCTTATTCTTGTCCAATTAGGGTTTTTAAGCAATCTTGTGCATCCAATAGGTGTGTTTGTGTCGTTGGATGAACATTTAGGTCATTTTCGTCCTCCCTAGGCTTATTCTTTTCCAATTAAGGTTTTTAACCAATCTTGTGCATCCAATAGGTTTGTTTGTATCATTGGATTAACATTTAGGTCATTTTCGTCCTCCCTAGGCTAATTCTTGTCCAACTTAGGTTTTTAACCAATCTTGTGCATCCAATAAGTGTGTTTGTGACATAGTATTAACATTTAGGTCATTTTCGTCGTCCCTAGGCTAATTCTTGTCCTATTAGAGTTTGTAACCAATCTTGTGCATCCAATAGGTGTGTTTGTGTCATTGGATTAACATTTAGGTCATTTTCGTCCTCCTAAGTCTTAATCTTGTCCAATTAGGGTTTTTAGCCAGTCTTGTGCATCCAGTAAGTTCGTTTGTGTCATTGGATGAACATTTAAGTCATTTTCATCCTCCGAAGTCTTAATCTTGTATAATTAGGGTTTTTAAACAATCTTGTGCATCCAATATGTTCATTTCTATCATTGGATGAACATTTAGGTCATTTTTGTCCTCCCTAGCCTTATTCTTTTCCAATTAGGGTTTTTAACCAATCTTTTCCATCCAATGGGTGTGTTTGTGTCATTGGATGAACATTTCGGTTATTTATGTCGTCCGTAGGCTTATTCATGTCCGATTAGGGTTTGTAACCAATCTTGTGCATCCAATAGGTGTGTTTGTGTCATTGGATGAATATTTAGGTCATTTTCGTCCTCCCTAGGCTTATTGTTGTCCAATTAGGGTTTTTAACCAATCTTGTGAATCGAATAGGTGTGTTTGTGTCTTTGGATCAACATTGAGGTCATTTTCGCCTTCGCTACTCTAATTCTTGTCCAATTCGGGTTTTTAACCAATCTTGTGCATCCAATAGGTGTGTTTGTGTAATTGGATGAACATTTAGGTTATTTTCGTCCTCCTAAGTCTTCATGTTGTCCAATTAGGGTTTTTAACCAATCTTGTGCATCCAATAGGTGTGTTTGTGTCATTGGATGAACATTTAGGTCATTTTTGTCCTCCCTAGGCTTATTCTTGTCCAATTAGGGTTTTTAACCAATCTTGTGCATCCAATAGGTGTGTTTGTGTCATTGGATCAACATTTAGGTCATTTGCGTCCTCCCTAGGCTAATTCTTGTCCAATTAGGGTTTTTAACTAATCTTTTGCATCCAATGGGTGTGTTTGTGTCATTGGATGAACATTTCGGTTATTTTCGTCGTCCGTAGGCTTATTCATGTCTAATTAGGGTTTTTAACCAATCTTGTGCATCTAATAGGTTTGTTTGTGCCATTGGATCAACATTTAGGTCATTTTTACCCTCCCAAGGCTAATTCTTGTCCTATTAGCGTTTGTAACCAATCTTGTGCATCCATTAGGTGTGTTTGTGTCATTGGATGAATATTTAGGTCATTTTTGTACTCCCTAGGCTAATTCTTGTCCAGTTAGGGTTTTTAACCAATCTTGTGCATCCAATAGGTATGTTTGTGTCATTGGATTAACATTTAGGTCATTTTCATCCTCCCTAGGCTTATTCTTGTCCAATTAGGGTTTTTAAGCAATCTTGTGCATCCAATAGGTGTGTTTGTGTCGTTGGATGAACATTTAGGTCATTTTCGTCCTCCATAGGCTTATTCTTTTCCAATTAGGGTTTTTAACCAATCTTGTGCATCCAATAGGTTTGTTTGTATCATTGGATTAACATTTTGGTCATTTTCGTCCTCCCTAGGCTAATTCTTGTCCAACTTAGGTTTTTAACCAATCTTGTGCATCCAATAAGTGTGTTTGTGACATAGTATTAACATTTAGGTCATTTTCGTCGTCCCTAGGCTAATTCTTGTCCTATTAGAGTTTGTAACCAATCTTGTGCATCCAATAGGTGTGTTTGTGTCATTGGATTAACATTTAGGTCATTTTCGTCCTCCTAAGTCTTAATCTTGTCCAATTAGGGTTTTTAGCCAGTCTTGTGCATCCAGTAAGTTCGTTTGTGTCATTGGATGAACATTTAAGTCATTTTCATCCTCCGAAGTCTTAATCTTGTATAATTAGGGTTTTTAAACAATCTTGTGCATCCAATATGTTCATTTCTATCATTGGATGAACATTTAGGTCATTTTTGTCCTCCCTAGCCTTATTCTTTTCCAATTAGGATTTTTAACCAATCTTTTCCATCCAATGGGTGTGTTTGTGTCATTGGATGAACATTTCGGTTATTTATGTCGTCCGTAGGCTTATTCATGTCCGATTAGGGTTTGTAACCAATCTTGTGCATCCAATAGGTGTGTTTGTGTTATTGGATGAATATTTAGGTCATTTTCGTCCTCCCAAGGCTTATTATTGTCCAATTAGGGTTTTTAACCAATCTTGTGCATCGAATAGGTGTGTTTGAGTCTTTGGATCAACATTTAGGTCAGTTTCGTCTTCGCTACACTAATTCTTGTCCAATTCGGGTTTTTAACCAATCTTGTGCATCGAATAGGTGTGTTTGTGTAATTAGATGAACATTTAGGTCATTTTCGTCCTCCTAAGTCTTAATCTTGTCCAATTAGGGTTTTTAACGAATCTTGTGCATCCAATAGCTGTTTTTGTGTCATTGGGTGAACATTTAGGTCATTTTCGTTCTCCCTAGGCTTATTCTTGTCCAATTAGGGTTTTTAACCAATCTTGTGCATCCAATAGGTGTGTTTGTGTCATTGGATCAACATTTAGGTCATTTGCGTCCTCCCTAGGCTAATTCTTGTCCAATTAGGGTTTTTAACCAATCTTTTGCATCCAATGGGTGTGTTTGTGTCATTGGATGAACATTTCGGTTATTTTCGTCGTCCGTAGGCTTATTCATGTCTAATTAGGGTTTTTAACCAATCTTGTGCATCTAATAGGTTTGTTTGTGTCATTGGATCAACATTTAGGTCATTTTTGTCCTCCCTAGGCTAATTCTTGTCCTATTAGCGTTTGTAACCAATCTTGTGCATCCAATAGGTGTGTTTGTGTCATTGGATGAATATTTAGGTCATTTTTGTAATCCCTAGGCTAATTCTTGTCCAGTTAGGGTTTTTAACCAATCTTGTGCATCCAATAGGTATGTTTGTGTCATTGGATTAACATTTAGGTCATTTTCATCCTCCCTAGGCTTATTCTTGTCCAATTAGGGTTTTTAAGCAATCTTGTGCATCCAATAGGTGTGTTTGTGTCGTTGGATGAACATTTAGGTCATTTTCGTCCTCCCTAGGCTTATTCTTTTCCAATTAAGGTTTTTAACCAATCTTGTGCATCCAATAGGTTTGTTTGTATCATTGGATTAACATTTAGGTCATTTTCGTCCTCCCTAGGCTAATTCTTGTCCAACTTAGGTTTTTAACCAATCTTGTGCATCCAATAAGTGTGTTTGTGACATAGTATTAACATTTAGGTCATTTTCGTCGTCCCTAGGCTAATTCTTGTCCTATTAGAGTTTGTAACCAATCTTGTGCATCCAATAGGTGTGTTTGTGTCATTGGATTAACATTTAGGTCATTTTCGTCCTCCTAAGTCTTAATCTTGTCCAATTAGGGTTTTTAGCCAGTCTTGTGCATCCAGTAAGTTCGTTTGTGTCATTGGATGAACATTTAAGTCATTTTCATCCTCCGAAGTCTTAATCTTGTATAATTAGGGTTTTTAAACAATCTTGTGCATCCAATATGTTCATTTCTATCATTGGATGAACATTTAGGTCATTTTTGTCCTCCCTAGCCTTATTCTTTTCCAATTAGGGTTTTTAACCAATCTTTTCCATCCAATGGGTGTGTTTGTGTCATTGGATGAACATTTCGGTTATTTATGTCGTCCGTAGGCTTATTCATGTCCGATTAGGGTTTGTAACCAATCTTGTGTATCCAATAGGTGTGTTTGTGTCATTGGATGAATATTTAGGTCATTTTCGTCCTCCCTAGGCTTATTGTTGTCCAATTAGGGTTTTTAACCAATCTTGTGAATCGAATAGGTGTGTTTGTGTCTTTGGATCAACATTGAGGTCATTTTCGCCTTCGCTACTCTAATTCTTGTCCAATTCGGGTTTTTAACCAATCTTGTGCATCCAATAGGTGTGTTTGTGTAATTGGATGAACATTTACGTTATTTTCGTCCTCCTAAGTCTTCATGTTGTCCAATTAGGGTTTTTAACCAATCTTGTGCATCCAATAATGTGTTTGTGTCATTGGATGAACATTTAGGTCATTTTCGTCCTCCCTAGGCTTATTCTTGTCCAATTAGGGTTTTTAACCAATCTTGTGCATCCAAAAGGTGTGTTTGTGTCATTGGATCAACATTTAGGTCATTTGCGTCCTCCCTAGGCTAATTGTGGTCCAATTAGGGATTGTTACCAATCTTCTGCATTCAATATGTTTATTTATGTCATTGGATAAACATTTAGGTCATTTTCGTCTTCCCTAGGAACATTATGGTGCAATTAGGGTTTTTAACCAATCTTGTGCATCCAATAGGTGTGTTTCTGTCAGTTGATGTACATTTAGGTCATTTTCGTCCTCCCTAGTCTTATTCTTGTCCAATTAGGGTTTTTAACCAATCTTGTGCATCCAATAGGTCATTCGCGTCCTCCTTAGGCTAATTGTTGTCCAATTAGGGTTTGTAACCAATCTTCTGCATCCAACAGGTTTGTTTGTGTTATTGGATGAACATTTAGATCATTTTCGTCCTCCCTAGGAACATTATGGTCCACTTAGGGTTTTTAACCAATCTTGTGCATCCAATAAGTTTGTTTGTGTCATTGGATGAACATTTAGGTCATTATCGTCATCCCAAGGCTTAATCTTGTCCAATTAGGGTTTTTAGCCAATCTTGTGCATCCCATAAGTTCGTTTGTGTCATTGGATGAACATTTAAGTCATTTTCGTCCTCCCAAGTCTTAATCTTGTATAATTAGGGTTTTTAAACAATCTTGTGCATCCAATATGTTCATTTCTATCATTGGATGAACATTTAGGTCATTTTTGTCCTCCCTAGCCTTATTCTTTTCCAATTAGGGTTTTTAACCAATCTTTTGCATCCAATGGGTGTGTTTGTGTCATTGGATGAACATTTCGGTTATTTTCGTCGTGTGTAGGCTTATTCATGTCCAACTAGGGTTTTTAACCAATCTTGTGCATCTAATAGCTTTGTTTGTGTCATTGGATTAACATTTAGGTCATTTTCGTCATCCCTAGGCTAATTCTTGTCCTATTTGGGTTTGTAACCAATGTTGTGCATCCAATAGGTGTGTTTGTGTTGTTGGATGAATATTTAGGTCATTTTAGTCCTCCCTAGGCTAATTCTTGTCCTATTAGGGTTTGTAACCAATCTTGTGCATCCAATAGGTGTGTTTGTGTCATTGGATTAACATTTAGGTCATTTTTGTCCTCCCTAGGCTAATTCTTGTCCTATTAGGGTTTGTAACCAATCTTGTGCATCCAATAGGTGTGTTTGTGTCATTGGATGAATATTTAGGTCATTTTTGTCCTCCCAAGGCTTATTGTTGTCCAATTAGGGTTTTTAACCAATCTTGTGCATCGAATAGGTGTGTTTGAGTCTTTGGATCAACATTTAGGTCAGTTTCGTCTTCGCTACACTAATTCTTGTCCAATTCGGGTTTTTAACCAATCTTGTGCATCCAATAGGTGTGTTTGTGTAATTAGATGAACATTTAGGTCATTTTCGTCCTCCTAAGTCTTAATCTTGTCCAATTAGGGTTTGTAACGAATATTGTGCATCCAATAGCTGTTTTTGTGTCATTGGATGAACATTTAGGTTATTTTCGTCCTCCCTAGGCTTATTGTTGTCCAATTAGGGTTTTTAACCAATCTTGTGCATCCAATAGGTGTGTTTGTGTCATTGGATCAACATTTAGGTCATTTGCGTCCTCCCTAGGCTAATTCTTGTCCAATTAGGGTTTTTAACCAATCTTTTGCATCCAATGGGTGTGTTTGTGTCATTGGATGAACATTTCGGTTATTTTCGTCGTCCGTAGGCTTATTCATGTCTAATTAGGGTTTTTAACCAATCTTGTGCATCTAATAGGTTTGTTTGTGTCATTGGATCAACATTTAGGTCATTTTTGTCCTCCCAAGGCTAATTCTTGTCCTATTAGCGTTTGTAACCAATCTTGTGCATCCAATAGGTGTGTTTGTGTCATTGGATGAATATTTAGGTCATTTTTGTACTCCCTAGGCTAATTCTTGTCCAGTTAGGGTTTTTAACCAATCTTGTGCATCCAATAGGTATGTTTGTGTCATTGGATTAACATTTAGGTCATTTTCATCCTCCCTAGGCTTATTCTTGTCCAATTAGGGTTTTTAAGCAATCTTGTGCATCCAATAGGTGTGTTTGTGTCGTTGGATGAACATTTAGGTCATTTTCGTCCTCCATAGGCTTATTCTTTTCCAATTAGGGTTTTTAACCAATCTTGTGCATCCAATAGGTTTGTTTGTATCATTGGATTAACATTTTGGTCATTTTCGTCCTCCCTAGGCTAATTCTTGTCCAACTTAGGTTTTTAACCAATCTTGTGCATCCAATAAGTGTGTTTGTGACATAGTATTAACATTTAGGTCATTTTCGTCGTCCCTAGGCTAATTCTTGTCCTATTAGAGTTTGTAACCAATCTTGTGCATCCAATAGGTGTGTTTGTGTCATTGGATTAACATTTAGGTCATTTTCGTCCTCCTAAGTCTTAATCTTGTCCAATTAGGGTTTTTAGCCAGTCTTGTGCATCCAGTAAGTTCGTTTGTGTCATTGGATGAACATTTAAGTCATTTTCATCCTCCGAAGTCTTAATCTTGTATAATTAGGGTTTTTAAACAATCTTGTGCATCCAATATGTTCATTTCTATCATTGGATGAACATTTAGGTCATTTTTGTCCTCCCTAGCCTTATTCTTTTCCAATTAGGATTTTTAACCAATCTTTTCCATCCAATGGGTGTGTTTGTGTCATTGGATGAACATTTCGGTTATTTATGTCGTCCGTAGGCTTATTCATGTCCGATTAGGGTTTGTAACCAATCTTGTGCATCCAATAGGTGTGTTTGTGTTATTGGATGAATATTTAGGTCATTTTCGTCCTCCCAAGGCTTATTATTGTCCAATTAGGGTTTTTAACCAATCTTGTGCATCGAATAGGTGTGTTTGAGTCTTTGGATCAACATTTAGGTCAGTTTCGTCTTCGCTACACTAATTCTTGTCCAATTCGGGTTTTTAACCAATCTTGTGCATCGAATAGGTGTGTTTGTGTAATTAGATGAACATTTAGGTCATTTTCGTCCTCCTAAGTCTTAATCTTGTCCAATTAGGGTTTTTAACGAATCTTGTGCATCCAATAGCTGTTTTTGTGTCATTGGGTGAACATTTAGGTCATTTTCGTTCTCCCTAGGCTTATTCTTGTCCAATTAGGGTTTTTAACCAATCTTGTGCATCCAATAGGTGTGTTTGTGTCATTGGATCAACATTTAGGTCATTTGCGTCCTCCCTAGGCTAATTCTTGTCCAATTAGGGTTTTTAACCAATCTTTTGCATCCAATGGGTGTGTTTGTGTCATTGGATGAACATTTCGGTTATTTTCGTCGTCCGTAGGCTTATTCATGTCTAATTAGGGTTTTTAACCAATCTTGTGCATCTAATAGGTTTGTTTGTGCCATTGGATCAACATTTAGGTCATTTTTACACTCCCAAGGCTAATTCTTGTCCTATTAGCGTTTGTAACCAATCTTGTGCATCCATTAGGTGTGTTTGTGTCATTGGATGAATATTTAGGTCATTTTTGTACTCCCTAGGCTAATTCTTGTCCAGTTAGGGTTTTTAACCAATCTTGTGCATCCAATAGGTATGTTTGTGTCATTGGATTAACATTTAGGTCATTTTCATCCTCCCTAGGCTTATTCTTGTCCAATTAGGGTTTTTAAGCAATCTTGTGCATCCAATAGGTGTGTTTGTGTCGTTGGATGAACATTTAGGTCATTTTCGTCCTCCATAGGCTTATTCTTTTCCAATTAAGGTTTTTAACCAATCTTGTGCATCCAATAGGTTTGTTTGTATCATTGGATTAACATTTAGGTCATTTTCGTCCTCCCTAGGCTAATTCTTGTCCAACTTAGGTTTTTAACCAATCTTGTGCATCCAATAAGTGTGTTTGTGACATAGTATTAACATTTAGGTCATTTTCGTCGTCCCTAGGCTAATTCTTGTCCTATTAGAGTTTGTAACCAATCTTGTGCATCCAATAGGTGTGTTTGTGTCATTGGATTAACATTTAGGTCATTTTCGTCCTCCTAAGTCTTAATCTTGTCCAATTAGGGTTTTTAGCCAGTCTTGTGCATCCAGTAAGTTCGTTTGTGTTATTGGATGAACATTTAAGTCATTTTCATACTCCGAAGTCTTAATCTTGTATAATTAGGGTTTTTAAACAATCTTGTGCATCCAATATGTTCATTTCTATCATTGGATGAACATTTAGGTCATTTTTGTCCTCCCTAGCCTTATTCTTTTCCAATTAGGGTTTTTAACCAATCTTTTCCATCCAATGGGTGTGTTTGTGTCATTGGATGAACATTTCGGTTATTTATGTCGTCCGTAGGCTTATTCATGTCCGATTAGGGTTTGTAACCAATCTTGTGCATCCAATAGGTGTGTTTGTGTCATTGGATGAATATTTAGGTCATTTTCGTCCTCCCTAGGCTTATTGTTGTCCAATTAGGGTTTTTAACCAATCTTGTGAATCGAATAGGTGTGTTTGTGTCTTTGGATCAACATTGAGGTCATTTTCGCCTTCGCTACTCTAATTCTTGTCCAATTCGGGTTTTTAACCAATCTTGTGCATCCAATAGGTGTGTTTGTGTAATTGGATGAACATTTAGGTCATTTTCGTCCTCCTAAGTCTTCATCTTGTCCAATTAGGGTTTTTAACCAATCTTGTGCATCCAATAGGTGTGTTTGTGTCATTGGATGAACATTTAGGTCATTTTCGTCCTCCCTAGGCTTATTCTTGTCCAATTAGGGTTTTTAACCAATCTTGTGCATCCAATAGGTGTGTTTGTGTCATTGGATCAACATTTAGGTCATTTGCGTCCTCCCTAGGCTAATTCTTGTCCAATTAGGGTTTTTAACCAATCTTTTGCATCCAATGGGTGTGTTTGTGTCATTGGATGAACATTTCGGTTATTTTCGTCGTCCGTAGGCTTATTCTTGTCTAATTAGGGTTTTTAACCAATCTTGTGCATCTAATAGGTTTGTTTGTGTCATTGGATCAACATTTAGGTCATTTTTGTCCTCCCAAGGCTAATTCTTGTCCTATTAGCGTTTGTAACCAATCTTGTGCATCCAATAGGTGTGTTTGTGTCATTGGATGAATATTTAGGTCATTTTTGTAATCCCTAGGCTAATTCTTGTCCAGTTAGGGTTTTTAACCAATCTTGTGCATCCAATAGGTGTGTTTGTGTCATTGGATCAACATTTAGGTCATTTGCGTCCTCCCTAGGCTAATTCTTGTCCAATTAGGGTTTTTAACCAATCTTTTGCATCCAATGGGTGTGTTTGTGTCATTGGATGAACATTTCGGTTATTTTCGTCGTCCGTAGGCTTATTCATGTCTAATTAGGGTTTTTAACCAATCTTGTGCATCTAATAGGTTTGTTTGTGTCATTGGATCAACATTTAGGTCATTTTTGTCCTCCCAAGGCTAATTCTTGTCCTATTAGCGTTTGTAACCAATCTTGTGCATCCAATAGGTGTGTTTGTGTCATTGGATGAATATTTAGGTCATTTTTGTAATCCCTAGGCTAATTCTTGTCCAGTTAGGGTTTTTAACCAATCTTGTGCATCCAATAGGTATGTTTGTGTCATTGGATTAACATTTAGGTCATTTTCATCCTCCCTAGGCTTATTCTTGTCCAATTAGGGTTTTTAAGCAATCTTGTGCATCCAATAGGTGTGTTTGTGTCGTTGGATGAAGATTTAGGTCATTTTCGTCCTCCATAGGCTTATTCTTTTCCAATTAGGGTTTTTAACCAATCTTGTGCATCCAATAGGTTTGTTTGTATCATTGGATTAACATTTTGGTCATTTTCGTCCTCCCTAGGCTAATTCTTGTCCAACTTATGTTTTTAACCAATCTTGTGCATCCAATAAGTGTGTTTGTGACATAGTATTAACATTTAGGTCATTTTCGTCGTCCCTAGGCTAATTCTTGTCCTATTAGAGTTTGTAACCAATCTTGTGCATCCAATAGGTGTGTTTGTGTCATTGGATTAACATTTAGGTCATTTTCGTCCTCCTAAGTCTTAATCTTGTCCAATTAGGGTTTTTAGCCAGTCTTGTGCATCCAGTAAGTTCGTTTGTGTCATTGGATGAACATTTAAGTCATTTTCATCCTCCGAAATCTTAATCTTGTATAATTAGGGTTTTTAAACAATCTTGTGCATCCAATATGTTCATTTCTATCATTGGATGAACATTTAGGTCATTTTTGTCCTCCCTAGCCTTATTCTTTTCCAATTAGGATTTTTAACCAATCTTTTCCATCCAATGGGTGTGTTTGTGTCATTGGATGAACATTTCGGTTATTTATGTCGTCCGTAGGCTTATTCATGTCCGATTAGGGTTTGTAACCAATCTTGTGCATCCAATAGGTGTGTTTGTGTTATTGGATGAATATTTAGGTCATTTTCGTCCTCCCAAGGCTTATTATTGTCCAATTAGGGTTTTTAACCAATCTTGTGCATCGAATAGGTGTGTTTGAGTCTTTGGATCAACATTTAGGTCAGTTTCGTCTTCGCTACACTAATTCTTGTCCAATTCGGGTTTTTAACCAATCTTGTGCATCCAATAGGTGTGTTTGTGTAATTAGATGAACATTTAGGTCATTTTCGTCCTCCTAAGTCTTAATCTTGTCCAATTAGGGTTTTTAACGAATATTGTGCATCCAATAGCTGTTTTTGTGTCATTGGATGAACATTTAGGTCATTTTCGTCCTCCCTAGGCTTATTCTTGTCCAATTAGGGTTTTTAACCAATCTTTTGCATCCAATGGGTGTGTTTGTGTCATTGGATGAACATTTCGGTTATTTTCGTCGTCCGTAGGCTTATTCATGTCTAATTAGGGTTTTTAACCAATCTTGTGCATCTAATAGGTTTGTTTGTGTCATTGGATCAACATTTAGGTCATTTTTGTCCTCCCAAGGCTAATTCTTGTCCTATTAGGGTTTGTAACCAATCTTGTGCATCCAATAGGTGTGTTTGTGTCATTGGATGAATATTTAGGTCATTTTTGTACTCCCTAGGCTAATTCTTGTCCAGTTAGGGTTTTTAAACCAATCTTGTGCATCCAATAGGTATGTTTGTGTCATTGGAAGAACAATTAGGTCATTTTCGTCCTCCCTAGGCTTATTCTTGTCCAATTAGGGTTTTTAAGCAATCTTGTGCATCCAATAGGTGTGTTTGTGTCATTGGATGAACATTTAGGTCATTTTCGTCCTCCATAGGCTTATTCTTTTCCAATTAGGGTTTTTAACCAATCTTGTGCATCCAATAGGTTTGTTTGTATCATTGGATTAACATTTAGGTCATTTTCGTCCTCCCTAGGCTAATTCTTGTCCAACTTAGGTTTTTAACCAATCTTGTGCATCCAATAAGTGTGTTTGTGACATAGTATTAACATTTAGGTCATTTTCGTCGTCCCTAGGCTAATTCTTGTCCTATTAGAGTTTGTAACCAATCTTGTGCATCCAATAGGTGTGTTTGTGTCATTGGATTAACATTTAGGTCATTTTCGTCCTCCTAAGTCTTAATCTTGTCCAATTAGGGTTTTTAGCCAGTCTTGTGCATCCAGTAAGTTCGTTTGTGTCATTGGATGAACATTTAAGTCATTTTCATCCTCCGAAGTCTTAATCTTGTATAATTAGGGTTTTTAAACAATCTTGTGCATCCAATATGTTCATTTCTATCATTGGATGAACATTTAGGTCATTTTTGTCCTCCCTAGCCTTATTCTTTTCCAATTAGGATTTTTAACCAATCTTTTCCATCCAATGGGTGTGTTTGTGTCATTGGATGAACATTTCGGTTATTTATGTCGTCCGTAGGCTTATTCATGTCCGATTAGGGTTTGTAACCAATCTTGTGCATCCAATAGGTGTGTTTGTGTTATTGGATGAATATTTAGGTCATTTTCGTCCTCCCAAGGCTTATTATTGTCCAATTAGGGTTTTTAACCAATCTTGTGCATCGAATAGGTGTGTTTGAGTCTTTGGATCAACATTTAGGTCAGTTTCGTCTTCGCTACACTAATTCTTGTCCAATTCGGGTTTTTAACCAATCTTGTGCATCGAATAGGTGTGTTTGTGTAATTAGATGAACATTTAGGTCATTTTCGTCCTCCTAAGTCTTAATCTTGTCCAATTAGGGTTTTTAACGAATCTTGTGCATCCAATAGCTGTTTTTGTGTCATTGGGTGAACATTTAGGTCATTTTCGTTCTCCCTAGGCTTATTCTTGTCCAATTAGGGTTTTTAACCAATCTTGTGCATCCAATAGGTGTGTTTGTGTCATTGGATCAACATTTAGGTCATTTGCGTCCTCCCTAGGCTAATTCTTGTCCAATTAGGGTTTTTAACCAATCTTTTGCATCCAATGGGTGTGTTTGTGTCATTGGATGAACATTTCGGTTATTTTCGTCGTCCGTAGGCTTATTCATGTCTAATTAGGGTTTTTAACCAATCTTGTGCATCTAATAGGTTTGTTTGTGCCATTGGATCAACATTTAGGTCATTTTTACCCTCCCAAGGCTAATTCTTGTCCTATTAGCGTTCGTAACCAATCTTGTGCATCCATTAGGTGTGTTTGTGTCATTGGATGAATATTTAGGTCATTTTTGTACTCCCTAGGCTAATTCTTGTCCAGTTAGGGTTTTTAACCAATCTTGTGCATCCAATAGGTATGTTTGTGTCATTGGATTAACATTTAGGTCATTTTCATCCTCCCTAGGCTTATTCTTGTCCAATTAGGGTTTTTAAGCAATCTTGTGCATCCAATAGGTGTGTTTGTGTCGTTGGATGAACATTTAGGTCATTTTCGTCCTCCATAGGCTTATTCTTTTCCAATTAAGGTTTTTAACCAATCTTGTGCATCCAATAGGTTTGTTTGTATCATTGGATTAACATTTAGGTCATTTTCGTCCTCCCTAGGCTAATTCTTGTCCAACTTAGGTTTTTAACCAATCTTGTGCATCCAATAAGTGTGTTTGTGACATAGTATTAACATTTAGGTCATTTTCGTCGTCCCTAGGCTAATTCTTGTCCTATTAGAGTTTGTAACCAATCTTGTGCATCCAATAGGTGTGTTTGTGTCATTGGATTAACATTTAAGTCATTTTCGTCCTCCTAAGTCTTAATCTTGTCCAATTAGGGTTTTTAGCCAGTCTTGTGCATCCAGTAAGTTCGTTTGTGTTATTGGATGAACATTTAAGTCATTTTCATACTCCGAAGTCTTAATCTTGTATAATTAGGGTTTTTAAACAATCTTGTGCATCCAATATGTTCATTTCTATCATTGGATGAACATTTAGGTCATTTTTGTCCTCCCTAGCCTTATTCTTTTCCAATTAGGGTTTTTAACCAATCTTTTCCATCCAATGGGTGTGTTTGTGTCATTGGATGAACATTTCGGTTATTTATGTCGTCCGTAGGCTTATTCATGTCCGATTAGGGTTTGTAACCAATCTTGTGCATCCAATAGGTGTGTTTGTGTCATTGGATGAATATTTAGGTCATTTTCGTCCTCCCTAGGCTTATTGTTGTCCAATTAGGGTTTTTAACCAATCTTGTGAATCGAATAGGTGTGTTTGTGTCTTTGGATCAACATTGAGGTCATTTTCGCCTTCGCTACTCTAATTCTTGTCCAATTCGGGTTTTTAACCAATCTTGTGCATCCAATAGGTGTGTTTGTGTAATTGGAT
>JBBPBS010000714.1:1260800-1275655 GCA_037974835.1 Cicer judaicum
TGTTTGTGTCATTGGATGAATATTTAGGTCATTTTTGTCCTCCCAAGGCTTATTGTTGTCCAATTAGGGTTTTTAACCAATCTTGTGCATCGAATAGGTGTGTTTGAGTCTTTGGATCAACATTTAGGTCAGTTTCGTCTTCGCTACACTAATTCTTGTCCAATTCGGGTTTTTAACCAATCTTGTGCATCCAATAGGTGTGTTTGTGTAATTAGATGAACATTTAGGTCATTTTCGTCCTCCTAAGTCTTAATCTTGTCCAATTAGGGTTTTTAACGAATATTGTGCATCCAATAGCTGTTTTTGTGTCATTGGATGAACATTTAGGTCATTTTCGTCCTCCCTAGGCTTATTCTTGTCCAATTAGGGTTTTTAACCAATCTTTTGCATCCAATGGGTGTGTTTGTGTCATTGGATGAACATTTCGGTTATTTTCGTCGTCCGTAGGCTTATTCATGTCTAATTAGGGTTTTTAACCAATCTTGTGCATCTAATAGGTTTGTTTGTGTCATTGGATCAACATTTAGGTCATTTTTGTCCTCCCAAGGCTAATTCTTGTCCTATTAGGGTTTGTAACCAATCTTGTGCATCCAATAGGTGTGTTTGTGTCATTGGATGAATATTTAGGTCATTTTTGTACTCCCTAGGCTAATTCTTGTCCAGTTAGGGTTTTTAAACCAATCTTGTGCATCCAATAGGTATGTTTGTGTCATTGGAAGAACAATTAGGTCATTTTCGTCCTCCCTAGGCTTATTCTTGTCCAATTAGGGTTTTTAAGCAATCTTGTGCATCCAATAGGTGTGTTTGTGTCATTGGATGAACATTTAGGTCATTTTCGTCCTCCATAGGCTTATTCTTTTCCAATTAGGGTTTTTAACCAATCTTGTGCATCCAATAGGTTTGTTTGTATCATTGGATTAACATTTAGGTCATTTTCGTCCTCCCTAGGCTAATTCTTGTCCAACTTAGGTTTTTAACCAATCTTGTGCATCCAATAAGTGTGTTTGTGACATAGTATTAACATTTAGGTCATTTTCGTCGTCCCTAGGCTAATTCTTGTCCTATTAGAGTTTGTAACCAATCTTGTGCATCCAATAGGTGTGTTTGTGTCATTGGATTAACATTTAGGTCATTTTCGTCCTCCTAAGTCTTAATCTTGTCCAATTAGGGTTTTTAGCCAGTCTTGTGCATCCAGTAAGTTCGTTTGTGTCATTGGATGAACATTTAAGTCATTTTCATCCTCCGAAGTCTTAATCTTGTATAATTAGGGTTTTTAAACAATCTTGTGCATCCAATATGTTCATTTCTATCATTGGATGAACATTTAGGTCATTTTTGTCCTCCCTAGCCTTATTCTTTTCCAATTAGGATTTTTAACCAATCTTTTCCATCCAATGGGTGTGTTTGTGTCATTGGATGAACATTTCGGTTATTTATGTCGTCCGTAGGCTTATTCATGTCCGATTAGGGTTTGTAACCAATCTTGTGCATCCAATAGGTGTGTTTGTGTTATTGGATGAATATTTAGGTCATTTTCGTCCTCCCAAGGCTTATTATTGTCCAATTAGGGTTTTTAACCAATCTTGTGCATCGAATAGGTGTGTTTGAGTCTTTGGATCAACATTTAGGTCAGTTTCGTCTTCGCTACACTAATTCTTGTCCAATTCGGGTTTTTAACCAATCTTGTGCATCGAATAGGTGTGTTTGTGTAATTAGATGAACATTTAGGTCATTTTCGTCCTCCTAAGTCTTAATCTTGTCCAATTAGGGTTTTTAACGAATCTTGTGCATCCAATAGCTGTTTTTGTGTCATTGGGTGAACATTTAGGTCATTTTCGTTCTCCCTAGGCTTATTCTTGTCCAATTAGGGTTTTTAACCAATCTTGTGCATCCAATAGGTGTGTTTGTGTCATTGGATCAACATTTAGGTCATTTGCGTCCTCCCTAGGCTAATTCTTGTCCAATTAGGGTTTTTAACCAATCTTTTGCATCCAATGGGTGTGTTTGTGTCATTGGATGAACATTTCGGTTATTTTCGTCGTCCGTAGGCTTATTCTTGTCTAATTAGGGTTTTTAACCAATCTTGTGCATCTAATAGGTTTGTTTGTGTCATTGGATCAACATTTAGGTCATTTTTGTCCTCCCAAGGCTAATTCTTGTCCTATTAGCGTTTGTAACCAATCTTGTGCATCCAATAGGTGTGTTTGTGTCATTGGATGAATATTTAGGTCATTTTTGTAATCCCTAGGCTAATTCTTGTCCAGTTAGGGTTTTTAACCAATCTTGTGCATCCAATAGGTGTGTTTGTGTCATTGGATCAACATTTAGGTCATTTGCGTCCTCCCTAGGCTAATTCTTGTCCAATTAGGGTTTTTAACCAATCTTTTGCATCCAATGGGTGTGTTTGTGTCATTGGATGAACATTTCGGTTATTTTCGTCGTCCGTAGGCTTATTCATGTCTAATTAGGGTTTTTAACCAATCTTGTGCATCTAATAGGTTTGTTTGTGTCATTGGATGAACATTTCGGTTATTTTCGTCGTCCGTAGGCTTATTCATGTCTAATTAGGGTTTTTAACCAATCTTGTGCATCTAATAGGTTTGTTTGTGTCATTGGATCAACATTTAGGTCATTTTTGTCCTCCCAAGGCTAATTCTTGTCCTATTAGCGTTTGTAACCAATCTTGTGCATCCAATAGGTGTGTTTGTGTCATTGGATGAATATTTAGGTCATTTTTGTAATCCCTAGGCTAATTCTTGTCCAGTTAGGGTTTTTAACCAATCTTGTGCATCCAATAGGTATGTTTGTGTCATTGGATGAATATTTAGGTCATTTTTGTCCTCCCAAGGCTTATTGTTGTCCAATTAGGGTTTTTAACCAATCTTGTGCATCGAATAGGTGTGTTTGAGTCTTTGGATCAACATTTAGGTCAGTTTCGTCTTCGCTACACTAATTCTTGTCCAATTCGGGTTTTGAACCAATCTTGTGCATCCAATAGGTGTGTTTGTGTACTTAGATGAACATTTAGGTCATTTTCGTCCTCCTAAGTCTTAATCTTGTCCAATTAGGGTTTTTAATGAATATTGTGCATCCAATAGCTGTTTTTGTGTCATTGGATGAACATTTAGGTTATTTTCGTCCTCCCTAGGCTTATTCTTGTCCAATTAGGGTTTTTAACCAATCTTGTGCATCCAATAGGTGTGTTTGTGTCATTGGATCAACATTTAGGTCATTTGCGTCCTCCCTAGGCTAATTCTTGTCCAATTAGGGTTTTTAACCAATCTTTTGCATCCAATGGGTGTGTTTGTGTCATTGGATGAACATTTCGGTTATTTTCGTCGTCCGTAGGCTTATTCATGTCTAATTAGGGTTTTTAACCAATCTTGTGCATCTAATAGGTTTGTTTGTGTCATTGGATCAACATTTAGGTCATTTTTGTCCTCCCAAGGCTAATTCTTGTCCTATTAGCGTTTGTAACCAATCTTGTGCATCCAATAGGTGTGTTTGTGTCATTGGATGAATATTTAGGTCATTTTTGTAATCCCTAGGCTAATTCTTGTCCAGTTAGGGTTTTTAACCAATCTTGTGCATCCAATAGGTATGTTTGTGTCATTGGATTAACATTTAGGTCATTTTCATCCTCCCTAGGCTTATTCTTGTCCAATTAGGGTTTTTAAGCAATCTTGTGCATCCAATAGGTGTGTTTGTGTCGTTGGATGAACATTTAGGTCATTTTCGTCCTCCCTAGGCTTATTCTTTTCCAATTAAGGTTTTTAACCAATCTTGTGCATCCAATAGGTTTGTTTGTATCATTGGATTAACATTTAGGTCATTTTCGTCCTCCCTAGGCTAATTCTTGTCCAACTTAGGTTTTTAACCAATCTTGTGCATCCAATAAGTGTGTTTGTGACATAGTATTAACATTTAGGTCATTTTCGTCGTCCCTAGGCTAATTCTTGTCCTATTAGGGTTTGTAACCAATCTTGTGCATCCAATAGGTGTGTTTGTGTCGTTGGATGAATATTTAGGTCATTTTCGTCCTCCCAAGGCTTATTGTTGTCCAATTAGGGTTTTTAACCAATCTTGTGCATCGAATAGGTGTGTTTGAGTCTTTGGATCAACATTTAGGTCATTTTCGTCTTCGCTACACTAATTCTTGTCCAATTCGGGTTTTTAACCAATCTTGTGCATCCAATAGGTGTGTTTGTGTAATTATATGAACATTTAGGTCATTTTTGTCCTCCTAAGTCTTAATCTTGTCCAATTAGGGTTTTTAACGAATCTTGTGCATCCAATAGGTGTGTTTGTCTCATTGGACGAACATTTAGGTCATTTTCGACCTCCCTACCCCTTTCTTCTTGTCCGATTAATGTTTTTAACCAAATTTGTGCATCGTATAAGTTCGTTTGTAACATTGGATGAATATATAGGTCATTTTCGTCCTCCCTAGGCTTTATCTTGTCCAATTTGGGTTTTTAACCAATCTTGTGCATCCAATAAGTTTGTTTGTGTCATTGGATGAACATTTAGGTCATTATCGTCCTCCCAAGTCTTAATCTGGTCCAATTAGGGTTTTTAGCCAATCTTGTGCATCCAATAAGTTCGTTTGTGTCATTGGATGAACATTTAAGTCATTTTCGTCCTCCCAAGTCTTAATCTTGTATAATTAGGGTTTTTAAACAATCTTGTGCATCCAATATGTTCATTTCTATCATTGGATGAACATTTAGGTCATTTTTGTCCTCCCTAGCCTTATTCTTTTCCAATTAGGGTTTTTAACCAATCTTTTGCATCCAATGGGTGTGTTTGTGTCATTGGATGAACATTTCGGTTATTTTCGTCGTGTGTAGGCTTATTCATGTCCAACTAGGGTTTTTAACCAATCTTGTGCATCTAATAGCTTTGTTTGTGTCATTGGATTAACATTTAGGTCATTTTCGTCATCCCTAGGCTAATTCTTGTCCTATTTGGGTTTGTAACCAATGTTGTGCATCCAATAGGTGTGTTTGTGTTGTTGGATGAATATTTAGGTCATTTTAGTCCTCCCTAGGCTAATTCTTGTCCTATTAGGGTTTGTAACCAATCTTGTGCATCCAATAGGTGTGTTTGTGTCATTGGATTAACATTTAGGTCATTTTTGTCCTCCCTAGGCTAATTCTTGTCCTATTAGGGTTTGTAACCAATCTTGTGCATCCAATAGGTGTGTTTGTGTCATTGGATGAATATTTAGGTCATTTTTGTCCTCCCAAGGCTTATTGTTGTCCAATTAGGGTTTTTAACCAATCTTGTGCATCGAATAGGTGTGTTTGAGTCTTTGGATCAACATTTAGGTCAGTTTCGTCTTCGCTACACTAATTCTTGTCCAATTCGGGTTTTTAACCAATCTTGTGCATCCAATAGGTGTGTTTGTGTAATTAGATGAACATTTAGGTCATTTTCGTCCTCCTAAGTCTTAATCTTGTCCAATTAGGGTTTTTAACGAATATTGTGCATCCAATAGCTGTTTTTGTGTCATTGGATGAACATTTAGGTCATTTTCGTCCTCCCTAGGCTTATTCTTGTCCAATTAGGGTTTTTAACCAATCTTTTGCATCCAATGGGTGTGTTTGTGTCATTGGATGAACATTTCGGTTATTTTCGTCGTCCGTAGGCTTATTCATGTCTAATTAGGGTTTTTAACCAATCTTGTGCATCTAATAGGTTTGTTTGTGCCATTGGATCAACATTTAGGTCATTTTTACCCTCCCAAGGCTAATTCTTGTCCTATTAGCGTTTGTAACCAATCTTGTGCATCCATTAGGTGTGTTTGTGTCATTGGATGAATATTTAGGTCATTTTTGTACTCCCTAGGCTAATTCTTGTCCAGTTAGGGTTTTTAACCAATCTTGTGCATCCAATAGGTATGTTTGTGTCATTGGATTAACATTTAGGTCATTTTCATCCTCCCTAGGCTTATTCTTGTCCAATTAGGGTTTTTAAGCAATCTTGTGCATCCAATAGGTGTGTTTGTGTCGTTGGATGAACATTTAGGTCATTTTCGTCCTCCATAGGCTTATTCTTTTCCAATTAGGGTTTTTAACCAATCTTGTGCATCCAATAGGTTTGTTTGTATCATTGGATTAACATTTTGGTCATTTTCGTCCTCCCTAGGCTAATTCTTGTCCAACTTAGGTTTTTAACCAATCTTGTGCATCCAATAAGTGTGTTTGTGACATAGTATTAACATTTAGGTCATTTTCGTCGTCCCTAGGCTAATTCTTGTCCTATTAGAGTTTGTAACCAATCTTGTGCATCCAATAGGTGTGTTTGTGTCATTGGATTAACATTTAGGTCATTTTCGTCCTCCTAAGTCTTAATCTTGTCCAATTAGGGTTTTTAGCCAGTCTTGTGCATCCAGTAAGTTCGTTTGTGTCATTGGATGAACATTTAAGTCATTTTCATCCTCCGAAGTCTTAATCTTGTATAATTAGGGTTTTTAAACAATCTTGTGCATCCAATATGTTCATTTCTATCATTGGATGAACATTTAGGTCATTTTTGTCCTCCCTAGCCTTATTCTTTTCCAATTAGGATTTTTAACCAATCTTTTCCATCCAATGGGTGTGTTTGTGTCATTGGATGAACATTTCGGTTATTTATGTCGTCCGTAGGCTTATTCATGTCCGATTAGGGTTTGTAACCAATCTTGTGCATCCAATAGGTGTGTTTGTGTTATTGGATGAATATTTAGGTCATTTTCGTCCTCCCAAGGCTTATTATTGTCCAATTAGGGTTTTTAACCAATCTTGTGCATCGAATAGGTGTGTTTGAGTCTTTGGATCAACATTTAGGTCAGTTTCGTCTTCGCTACACTAATTCTTGTCCAATTCGGGTTTTTAACCAATCTTGTGCATCGAATAGGTGTGTTTGTGTAATTAGATGAACATTTAGGTCATTTTCGTCCTCCTAAGTCTTAATCTTGTCCAATTAGGGTTTTTAACGAATCTTGTGCATCCAATAGCTGTTTTTGTGTCATTGGGTGAACATTTAGGTCATTTTCGTTCTCCCTAGGCTTATTCTTGTCCAATTAGGGTTTTTAACCAATCTTGTGCATCCAATAGGTGTGTTTGTGTCATTGGATCAACATTTAGGTCATTTGCGTCCTCCCTAGGCTAATTCTTGTCCAATTAGGGTTTTTAACCAATCTTTTGCATCCAATGGGTGTGTTTGTGTCATTGGATGAACATTTCGGTTATTTTCGTCGTCCGTAGGCTTATTCTTGTCTAATTAGGGTTTTTAACCAATCTTGTGCATCTAATAGGTTTGTTTGTGTCATTGGATCAACATTTAGGTCATTTTTGTCCTCCCAAGGCTAATTCTTGTCCTATTAGGGTTTGTAACCAATCTTGTGCATCCAATAGGTGTGTTTGTGTCATTGGATGAATATTTAGGTCATTTTTGTACTCCCTAGGCTAATTCTTGTCCAGTTAGGGTTTTTAAACCAATCTTGTGCATCCAATAGGTATGTTTGTGTCATTGGAAGAACAATTAGGTCATTTTCGTCCTCCCTAGGCTTATTCTTGTCCAATTAGGGTTTTTAAGCAATCTTGTGCATCCAATAGGTGTGTTTGTGTCATTGGATGAACATTTAGGTCATTTTCGTCCTCCATAGGCTTATTCTTTTCCAATTAGGGTTTTTAACCAATCTTGTGGTTAAATCTTGTTGGATGAATATTTTGGTCATTTTCATCCTCCCTAGGCTAAATCTTGTCCTATTAGGGTTTGTAACCAATCTTGTGCATCCAATAGGTGTGTTTGTGTCATTGGATGAATATTTTGGTGATTTTTGTCCTCCCGATGCTAATTCTTGTCCAATTAGGGTTTTTAACCATTCTTGTGCATCCAACAGGTGTGTTTGTGTGATTGGATGAACATTTAGGTTATTTTCGTCCTCCCTAGGCTTATTCTTGTCCAATTAGGGTTTTTAACCAATCTTGTGCATCAAATAGGTGTGTTTGTGTCATTGGATGAACATTTAGGTCATTTTCATCCTCCCTAGGCTTATTCTTGTCCAATTAGGGTTTTTAACCAATCTTGTGCATCCATTAGGTGTGTTTGTGTCATTGGATGAACATTTAGGTCATTTTCGTCCTCCATAGGCTTATTCTTGTCCAATTAGGGTTTTTAATCAATCATGTGCATCCAATAGGTGTGTTTGTGTAATTGGATAAACATTTTGGTCATTTGCGTCCTCCCTAGGCTAATTCTCGTCTAATTAGGGATTGTAACCAATCTTCTGCATCCAATAGGTTTGTTTGTGTCATTGGATGAACATTTATGTCATTTTCGTCCTCTCTAGGAACATTATGGTCCAATTAGGGTTTTTTTCCAATCTTGTGCATCCAATAGGTGTGTTTCTGTCATTTGATGAAAATTTAGGTCATTTTCGTCCTCCCTAAGCTTATTCTTGTCCAATTAGGGTTTTTAACCAATCTTGTGCATCCAATAGGTCATTTGATGCATATTCTTGTCCTCCCTAGGCTTATTCTTGTCCAATTAGGCTTATTCTTGTCATTTGATGCATATTTAGGTCATTTTCGTACTCCCGAGGCTTATTCTTGTCCAATTAGGGTTTTTAACCAATCTTGTGCATCCAATATGTTCGTTTGTGTCATTGGATGAACATTTAGGTCATTTTCGTCCTCCCTACCCCTTTCTTCTTGTCCAATTAATGTTTTTAACCAATCTTGTGCATCGTATAAGTTCGTTTGTGTCATTGGATGAATATATAGGTCATTTTCGTCCTCCCTAGGCTTTATCTTGTCCAATTCGGGTTTTTAACCAATCTTGTGCATCCAATAGGTGTGTTTGTGTCGTTGGATGAACATTTAGGTCATTTTCGTCCTCCATAGGCTTATTCTTTTCCAATTAGGGTTTTTAACCAATCTTGTGCATCCAATAGGTTTGTTTGTATCATTGGATTAACATTTAGGTCATTTTCGTCCTCCCTAGGCTAATTCTTGTCCAACTTAGGTTTTTAACCAATCTTGTGCATCCAATAAGTGTGTTTGTGACATAGTATTAACATTTAGGTCATTTTCGTCGTCCCTAGGCTAATTCTTGTCCTATTAGGGTTTGTAACCAATCTTGTGCATCCAATAGGTGTGTTTGTGTCATTGGATTAACATTTAGGTCATTTTCGTCCTCCTTAGGCTAATTCTTGTCCAATTAGGGTTTGTAACCAATCTTCTGCATCCAACAGGTTTGTTTGTGTCATTGGATGAACGTTTAGATCATTTTCGTCCTCCCTAGGAACATTATGGTCCAATTAGGGTTTTTAGCCAATCTTGTCCATGCAATAGGTTCGTTTGTGTCATTGTATGAACATTTAGGTCACTTTCGTCCGCTCGAGGCTTATTGTTGTCCAATTAGGGTTTTTAACCAATCTTGTGCATCCAATATGTTCGTTTGTGTCATTGGACGAACATTTAGGTCATTTTCGTCCTCCCTACCCCTTTCTTCTTGTCCAATTAATGTTTTTAACCAATCTTGTGCATCGTATAAGTTCGTTTGGGTCATTGGATAAATATATAGGTCATTTTCATCCTCCCTAGGCTTATTCTTGTCCAATTAGGGTTTTTAAGCAATCTTGTGCATCCAATAGGTGTGTTTGTGTCATTGGATGAACATTTAGGTCATTTTCGTCCTCCATAGGCTTATTCTTTTCCAATTAGGGTTTGTAACCAATCTTGTGCATCCAATAGGTTTGTTTGTATCATTGGATTAACATTTAGGTCATTTTCGTCCTCCCTAGGCTAATTCTTGTCCAACTTAGGTTTTTAACCAATCTTGTGCATCCAATAAGTGTGTTTGTGACATAGTATTAACATTTAGGTCATTTTCGTCATCCCTAGGCTAATTCTTGTCCTATTAGGGTTTGTAACCAATCTTGTGCATCCAATAGGTGTGTTTGTGTCATTGGATGAATATTTAGGTCATTTTCGTCCTCCCAAGGCTTATTGTTGTCCAATTAGGGTTTTTATCCAATCTTGTGCATCGAATAGGTGTGTTTGAGTCTTTGGATCAACATTTAGGTCATTTTCGTCTTCGCTACACTAATTCTTGTCCAATTCGGGTTTTTAACCAATCTTGTGCATCCAATAGGTGTGTTTGTGTAATTAGATGAACATTTAGGTCATTTTCGTCCTCCTAAGTCTTAATCTTGTCCAATTAGGGTTTTTAACGAATATTGTGCATCCAATAGCTGTTTTTGTGTCATTGGATGAACATTTAGGTCATTTTCGTCCTCCCTAGGCTTATTCTTGTCCAATTAGGGTTTTTAACCAATCTTTTGCATCCAATGGGTGTGTTTGTGTCATTGGATGAACATTTCGGTTATTTTCGTCGTCCGTAGGCTTATTCATGTCTAATTAGGGTTTTTAACCAATCTTGTGCATCTAATAGGTTTGTTTGTGTCATTGGATCAACATTTAGGTCATTTTTGTCCTCCCAAGGCTAATTCTTGTCCTATTAGGGTTTGTAACCAATCTTGTGCATCCAATAGGTGTGTTTGTGTCATTGGATGAATATTTAGGTCATTTTTGTACTCCCTAGGCTAATTCTTGTCCAGTTAGGGTTTTTAAACCAATCTTGTGCATCCAATAGGTATGTTTGTGTCATTGGAAGAACAATTAGGTCATTTTCGTCCTCCCTAGGCTTATTCTTGTCCAATTAGGGTTTTTAAGCAATCTTGTGCATCCAATAGGTGTGTTTGTGTCATTGGATGAACATTTAGGTCATTTTCGTCCTCCATAGGCTTATTCTTTTCCAATTAGGGTTTTTAACCAATCTTGTGCATCCAATAGGTTTGTTTGTATCATTGGATTAACATTTAGGTCATTTTCGTCCTCCCTAGGCTAATTCTTGTCCAACTTAGGTTTTTAACCAATCTTGTGCATCCAATAAGTGTGTTTGTGACATAGTATTAACATTTAGGTCATTTTCGTCGTCCCTAGGCTAATTCTTGTCCTATTAGGGTTTGTAACCAATCTTGTGCATCCAATAGGTGTGTTTGTGTCATTGGATTAACATTTAGGTCATTTTCGTCCTCCTTAGGCTAATTCTTGTCCAATTAGGGTTTGTAACCAATCTTCTGCATCCAACAGGTTTGTTTGTATCATTGGATGAACGTTTAGATCATTTTCGTCCTCCCTAGGAACATTATGGTCCAATTAGGGTTTTTAGCCAAGCTTGTCCATGCAATAGGTTCGTTTGTGTCATTGTATGAACATTTAGGTCACTTTCGTCCTCTCGAGGCTTATTCTTGTCCAATTAGGGTTTTTAACCAATCTTGTGCATCCAATATGTTCGTTTGTGTCATTGGACGAACATTTAGGTCATTTTCGTCCTCCCTTCCCCTTTCTTCTTGTCCAATTAATGTTTTTAACCAATCTTGTGCATCGTATAAGTTCGTTTGTGCCATTGGATAAATATATAGGTCATTTTCATCCTCCCTAGGCTTATTCTTGTCCAATTAGGGTTTTTAAGCAATCTTGTGCATCCAATAGGTGTGTTTGTGTCATTGGATGAACATTTAGGTCATTTTCGTCCTCCATAGGCTTATTCTTTTCCAATTAGGGTTTGTAACCAATCTTGTGCATCCAATAGGTTTGTTTGTATCATTGGATTAACATTTAGGTCATTTTCGTCCTCCCTAGGCTAATTCTTGTCCAACTTAGGTTTTTAACCAATCTTGTGCATCCAATAAGTGTGTTTGTGACATAGTATTAACATTTAGGTCATTTTCGTCATCCCTAGGCTAATTCTTGTCCTATTAGGGTTTGTAACCAATCTTGTGCATCCAATAGGTGTGTTTGTGTCATTGGATGAATATTTAGGTCATTTTCGTCCTCCCAAGGCTTATTGTTGTCCAATTAGGGTTTTTATCCAATCTTGTGCATCGAATAGGTGTGTTTGAGTCTTTGGATCAACATTTAGGTCATTTTCGTCTTCGCTACACTAATTCTTGTCCAATTCGGGTTTTTAACCAATCTTGTGCATCCAATAGGTGTGTTTGTGTAATTAGATGAACATTTAGGTCATTTTCGTCCTCCTAAGCCTTAATCTTGTCCAATTAGGGTTTTTAACGAATCTTGTGCATCCAATAGGTGTGTTTGTGTCATTGGACGAACATTTAGGTCATTTTCGTCCTCCCTACCCCTTTCTTCTTGTCCAATTAATGTTTTTAACCAATCTTGTGCATCGTATAAGTTCGTTTGTGTCATTGGATGAATATATAAGTCATTTTCGTCCTCCCTAGGCTTTATCTTGTCCAATTTGGGTTTTTAACCAATCTTATGCATCCAATAAGTTTGTTTGTATCATTGGATGAACATTTAGGTCATTATCGTCCTCCCAAGTCTTAATCTTGTCCAATTAGGGTTTTTAGCCAATCTTGTGCATCCAATAAGTTCGTTTGTGTCATTGGATGAACATTTAAGTCATTTTCGTCCTCCCAAGTCTTAATCTTGTATAATTAGGGTTTTTAAACAATCCTGTGCATCCAATATGTTCATTTCTATTATTGGATGAACATTTAGGTCATTTTTGTCCTCCCTAGCCTTATTCTTTTCCAATTAGGGTTTTTAACCAATCTTTTGCATCCAATGGGTGTGTTTGTGTCATTGGATGAACATTTCGGTTATTTTCGTCGTCCGTAGGCTTATTCATGTCCAATTAGGGTTTTTAACCAATCTTGTGCATCTAATAGGTTTGTTTGTGTCATTGGATTAACATTTAGGTCATTTTTGTCCTCCCAAGGCTAATTCTTGTCGTATTAGGGTTTTTAACCAATCTTGTGCATCCAATAGGTGTGTTTGTGTCATTGGATGAATATTTAGGTCATTTTCGTTCTCCCTAGGCTTATTGTTGTCCAATTAGGGTTTTTAACCAATCTTGTGAATCGAATAGGTGTGTTTGTGTCTTTGGATCAACATTGAGGTCATTTTTGTCTTCCCTACTATAATTCTTGTCGAATTTGGGTTTTTAACCAATCTTGTGCATCCAATAGGTGTGTTTGTGTAATTGGATGAACATTTAGGTCATTTTCGTCCTCCTAAGTCTTCATCTTGTCCAATTAGGGTTTTTAACCAATCTTGTGCATCCAATAGGTGTGTTTGTGTCATTGGATGAACATTTAGGTCATTTTCGTCCTCCCTAGGCTTATTCTTGTCCAATTAGGGTTTTTAACCAATCTTGTGCATCCAAAAGGTGTGTTTGTGTCATTGGATCAACATTTAGGTCATTTGCGTCCTCCCTAGGCTAATTGTGGTCCAATTAGGGATTGTTACCAATCTTCTGCATTCAATATGTTTATTTATGTCATTGGATAAACATTTAGGTCATTTTCGTCTTCCCTAGGAACATTATGGTGCAATTAGGGTTTTTAACCAATCTTGTGCATCCAATAGGTGTGTTTCTGTCAGTTGATGTACATTTAGGTCATTTTCGTCCTCCCTAGGCTTATTCTTGTCCAATTAGGGTTTTTAACCAATCTTGTGCATCCAATAGGTCATTCGCGTCCTCCTTAGGCTAATTGTTGTCCAATTAGGGTTTGTAACCAATCTTCTCAATCCAACAGGTTTGTTTGTGTTATTGGATGAACATTTAGATCATTTTCGTCCTCCCTAGGAACATTATGGTCCAATTAGGGTTTTTAACCAATCTTGTGCATCCAATAAGTTTGTTTGTGTCATTGGATGAACATTTAGGTCATTATCGTCATCCCAAGGCTTAATCTTGTCCAATTAGGGTTTTTAGCCAATCTTGTGCATCCCATAAGTTCGTTTGTGTCATTGGATGAACATTTAAGTCATTTTCGTCCTCCCAAGTCTTAATCTTGTATAATTAGGGTTTTTAAACAATCTTGTGCATCCAATATGTTCATTTCTATCATTGGATGAACATTTAGGTCATTTTTGTCCTCCCTAGCCTTATTCTTTTCCAATTAGGGTTTTTAACCAATCTTTTGCATCCAATGGGTGTGTTTGTGTCATTGGATGAACATTTCGGTTATTTTCGTCGTGTGTAGGCTTATTCATGTCCAACTAGGGTTTTTAACCAATCTTGTGCATCTAATAGCTTTGTTTGTGTCATTGGATTAACATTTAGGTCATTTTCGTCATCCCTAGGCTAATTCTTGTCCTATTTGGGTTTGTAACCAATGTTGTGCATCCAATAGGTGTGTTTGTGTTGTTGGATGAATATTTAGGTCATTTTAGTCCTCCCTAGGCTAAATCTTGTCCTATTAGGGTTTCTAACCAATCTTGTGCATCCAATAGGTGTGTTTGTGTCATTGGATTAACATTTAGGTCATTTTTGTCCTCCCTAGGCTAATTCTTGTCCTATTAGGGTTTGTAACCAATCTTGTGCATCCAATAGGTGTGTTTGTGTCATTGGATGAATATTTAGGTCATTTTTGTCCTCCCAAGGCTTATTGTTGTCCAATTAGGGTTTTTAACCAATCTTGTGCATCGAATAGGTGTGTTTGAGTCTTTGGATCAACATTTAGGTCAGTTTCGTCTTCGCTACACTAATTCTTGTCCAATTCGGGTTTTTAACCAATCTTGTGCATCCAATAGGTGTGTTTGTGTAATTAGATGAACATTTAGGTCATTTTCGTCCTCCTAAGTCTTAATCTTGTCCAATTAGGGTTTGTAACGAATATTGTGCATCCAATAGCTGTTTTTGTGTCATTGGATGAACATTTAGGTTATTTTCGTCCTCCCTAGGCTTATTGTTGTCCAATTAGGGTTTTTAACCAATCTTGTGCATCCAATAGGTGTGTTTGTGTCATTGGATCAACATTTAGGTCATTT
>JBBPBS010000714.1:1275711-1321901 GCA_037974835.1 Cicer judaicum
CGTCCTCCCTAGGCTAATTCTTGTCCAATTAGGGTTTTTAACCAATCTTTTGCATCCAATGGGTGTGTTTGTGTCATTGGATGAACATTTCGGTTATTTTCGTCGTCCGTAGGCTTATTCATGTCTAATTAGGGTTTTTAACCAATCTTGTGCATCTAATAGGTTTGTTTGTGCCATTGGATCAACATTTAGGTCATTTTTACCCTCCCAAGGCTAATTCTTGTCCTATTAGCGTTTGTAACCAATCTTGTGCATCCATTAGGTGTGTTTGTGTCATTGGATGAATATTTAGGTCATTTTTGTACTCCCTAGGCTAATTCTTGTCCAGTTAGGGTTTTTAACCAATCTTGTGCATCCAATAGGTATGTTTGTGTCATTGGATTAACATTTAGGTCATTTTCATCCTCCCTAGGCTTATTCTTGTCCAATTAGGGTTTTTAAGCAATCTTGTGCATCCAATAGGTGTGTTTGTGTCGTTGGATGAACATTTAGGTCATTTTCGTCCTCCATAGGCTTATTCTTTTCCAATTAGGGTTTTTAACCAATCTTGTGCATCCAATAGGTTTGTTTGTATCATTGGATTAACATTTTGGTCATTTTCGTCCTCCCTAGGCTAATTCTTGTCCAACTTAGGTTTTTAACCAATCTTGTGCATCCAATAAGTGTGTTTGTGACATAGTATTAACATTTAGGTCATTTTCGTCGTCCCTAGGCTAATTCTTGTCCTATTAGAGTTTGTAACCAATCTTGTGCATCCAATAGGTGTGTTTGTGTCATTGGATTAACATTTAGGTCATTTTCGTCCTCCTAAGTCTTAATCTTGTCCAATTAGGGTTTTTAGCCAGTCTTGTGCATCCAGTAAGTTCGTTTGTGTCATTGGATGAACATTTAAGTCATTTTCATCCTCCGAAGTCTTAATCTTGTATAATTAGGGTTTTTAAACAATCTTGTGCATCCAATATGTTCATTTCTATCATTGGATGAACATTTAGGTCATTTTTGTCCTCCCTAGCCTTATTCTTTTCCAATTAGGATTTTTAACCAATCTTTTCCATCCAATGGGTGTGTTTGTGTCATTGGATGAACATTTCGGTTATTTATGTCGTCCGTAGGCTTATTCATGTCCGATTAGGGTTTGTAACCAATCTTGTGCATCCAATAGGTGTGTTTGTGTTATTGGATGAATATTTAGGTCATTTTCGTCCTCCCAAGGCTTATTATTGTCCAATTAGGGTTTTTAACCAATCTTGTGCATCGAATAGGTGTGTTTGAGTCTTTGGATCAACATTTAGGTCAGTTTCGTCTTCGCTACACTAATTCTTGTCCAATTCGGGTTTTTAACCAATCTTGTGCATCGAATAGGTGTGTTTGTGTAATTAGATGAACATTTAGGTCATTTTCGTCCTCCTAAGTCTTAATCTTGTCCAATTAGGGTTTTTAACGAATCTTGTGCATCCAATAGCTGTTTTTGTGTCATTGGGTGAACATTTAGGTCATTTTCGTTCTCCCTAGGCTTATTCTTGTCCAATTAGGGTTTTTAACCAATCTTGTGCATCCAATAGGTGTGTTTGTGTCATTGGATCAACATTTAGGTCATTTGCGTCCTCCCTAGGCTAATTCTTGTCCAATTAGGGTTTTTAACCAATCTTTTGCATCCAATGGGTGTGTTTGTGTCATTGGATGAACATTTCGGTTATTTTCGTCGTCCGTAGGCTTATTCTTGTCTAATTAGGGTTTTTAACCAATCTTGTGCATCTAATAGGTTTGTTTGTGTCATTGGATCAACATTTAGGTCATTTTTGTCCTCCCAAGGCTAATTCTTGTCCTATTAGCGTTTGTAACCAATCTTGTGCATCCAATAGGTGTGTTTGTGTCATTGGATGAATATTTAGGTCATTTTTGTAATCCCTAGGCTAATTCTTGTCCAGTTAGGGTTTTTAACCAATCTTGTGCATCCAATAGGTATGTTTGTGTCATTGGATTAACATTTAGGTCATTTTCATCCTCCCTAGGCTTATTCTTGTCCAATTAGGGTTTTTAAGCAATCTTGTGCATCCAATAGGTGTGTTTGTGTCGTTGGATGAACATTTAGGTCATTTTCGTCCTCCATAGGCTTATTCTTTTCCAATTAGGGTTTTTAACCAATCTTGTGCATCCAATAGGTTTGTTTGTATCATTGGATTAACATTTTGGTCATTTTCGTCCTCCCTAGGCTAATTCTTGTCCAACTTAGGTTTTTAACCAATCTTATGCATCCAATAAGTGTGTTTGTGACATAGTATTAACATTTAGGTCATTTTCGTCGTCCCTAGGCTAATTCTTGTCCTATTAGAGTTTGTAACCAATCTTGTGCATCCAATAGGTGTGTTTGTGTCATTGGATTAACATTTAGGTCATTTTCGTCCTCCTAAGTCTTAATCTTGTCCAATTAGTGTTTTTAGCCAGTCTTGTGCATCCAGTAAGTTCGTTTGTGTCATTGGATGAACATTTAAGTCATTTTCATCCTCCGAAGTCTTAATCTTGTATAATTAGGGTTTTTAAACAATCTTGTGCATCCAATATGTTCATTTCTATCATTGGATGAACATTTAGGTCATTTTTGTCCTCCCTAGCCTTATTCTTTTCCAATTAGGATTTTTAACCAATCTTTTCCATCCAATGGGTGTGTTTGTGTCATTGGATGAACATTTCGGTTATTTATGTCGTCCGTAGGCTTATTCATGTCCGATTAGGGTTTGTAACCAATCTTGTGCATCCAATAGGTGTGTTTGTGTTATTGGATGAATATTTAGGTCATTTTCGTCCTCCCAAGGCTTATTATTGTCCAATTAGGGTTTTTAACCAATCTTGTGCATCGAATACGTGTGTTTGAGTCTTTGGATCAACATTTAGGTCAGTTTCGTCTTCGCTACACTAATTCTTGTCCAATTCGGGTTTTTAACCAATCTTGTGCATCGAATAGGTGTGTTTGTGTAATTAGATGAACATTTAGGTCATTTTCGTCCTCCTAAGTCTTAATCTTGTCCAATTAGGGTTTTTAACGAATCTTGTGCATCCAATAGCTGTTTTTGTGTCATTGGGTGAACATTTAGGTCATTTTCGTTCTCCCTAGGCTTATTCTTGTCCAATTAGGGTTTTTAACCAATCTTGTGCATCCAATAGGTGTGTTTGTGTCATTGGATCAACATTTAGGTCATTTGCGTCCTCCCTAGGCTAATTCTTGTCCAATTAGGGTTTTTAACCAATCTTTTGCATCCAATGGGTGTGTTTGTGTCATTGGATGAACATTTCGGTTATTTTCGTCGTCCGTAGGCTTATTCATGTCTAATTAGGGTTTTTAACCAATCTTGTGCATCTAATAGGTTTGTTTGTGCCATTGGATCAACATTTAGGTCATTTTTACCCTCCCAAGGCTAATTCTTGTCCTATTAGCGTTTGTAACCAATCTTGTGCATCCATTAGGTGTGTTTGTGTCATTGGATGAATATTTAGGTCATTTTTGTACTCCCTAGGCTAATTCTTGTCCAGTTAGGGTTTTTAACCAATCTTGTGCATCCAATAGGTATGTTTGTGTCATTGGATTAACATTTAGGTCATTTTCATCCTCCCTAGGCTTATTCTTGTCCAATTAGGGTTTTTAACCAATCTTTTGCATCCAATGGGTGTGTTTGTGTCATTGGATGAACATTTCGGTTATTTTCGTCGTCCGTAGGCTTATTCATGTCTAATTAGGGTTTTTAACCAATCTTGTGCATCTAATAGGTTTGTTTGTGTCATTGGATCAACATTTAGGTCATTTTTGTCCTCCCAAGGCTAATTCTTGTCCTATTAGCGTTTGTAACCAATCTTGTGCATCCAATAGGTGTGTTTGTGTCATTGGATGAATATTTAGGTCATTTTTGTACTCCCTAGGCTAATTCTTGTCCAGTTAGGGTTTTTAACCAATCTTGTGCATCCAATAGGTATGTTTGTGTCATTGGATTAACATTTAGGTCATTTTCGTCCTCCCTAGGCTTATTGTTGTCCAATTAGGGTTTTTAAGCAATCTTGTGCATCCAATAGGTGTGTTTGTGTCGTTGGATGAACATTTAGGTCATTTTCGTCCTCCATAGGCTTATTCTTTTCCAATTAGGGTTTTTAACCAATCTTGTGCATCCAATAGGTTTGTTTGTATCATTGGATTAACATTTAGGTCATTTTCGTCCTCCCTAGGCTAATTCTTGTCCAACTTAGGTTTTTAACCAATCTTGTGCATCCAATAAGTGTGTTTGTGACATAGTATTAACATTTAGGTCATTTTCGTCGTCCCTAGGCTAATTCTTGTCCTATTAGGGTTTGTAACCAATCTTGTGCATCCAATAGGTGTGTTTGTGTCGTTGGATGAATATTTAGGTCATTTTCGTCCTCCCAAGGCTTATTGTTGTCCAATTAGGGTTTTTAACCAATCTTGTGCATCGAATAGGTGTGTTTGAGTCTTTGGATCAACATTTAGGTCATTTTCGTCTTCGCTACACTAATTCTTGTCCAATTCGGGTTTTTAACCAATCTTGTGCATCCAATAGGTGTGTTTGTGTAATTGGATGAACATTTAGGTCATTTTCGTCCTCCTAAGTCTTCATCTTGTCCAATTAGGGTTTTTAACCAATCTTGTGCATCCAATAGGTGTGTTTGTGTCATTGGATGAACATTTAGGTCATTTTCGTCCTCCCTAGGCTTATTCTTGTCCAATTAGGGTTTTTAACCAATCTTGTGCATCCAATAGGTGTGTTTGTGTCATTGGATCAACATTTAGGTCATTTGCTTCCTCCCTAGGCTAATTCTCGTCCAATTAGGGATTGTAACCAATCTTCTGCATCCAATAGGTTTGTTTGTGTCATTGGATGAACATTTAGGTCATTTTCGTCCTCCCTAGGAACATTATGGTCCAATTAGGGTTTTTTTCCAATCTTGGGCATCCAATAGGTGTGTTTCTGTCATTTGATGAACATTTAGGTCATCTTCGTCCTCCCTAGGCTTATTCTTGTCCAATTAGGGTTTTTCACCAATCTTGTGCATCCAATAGGTCATTTGTGTCCTCCCTAGGCTAATTCATGTCCAATTAGGGTTGGTAACCAGTCTTCTGCATCCAATAGGTTTGTTTATGTCATTGGATGAACATTTAGGTCATTTTCGTTCTCTCTAAGCTTAATCTTGTCCAATTAGAATTTTTAACCAATCTTGTGCATCCAATAGGTGTGTTTGTGTCATTGGATGAACATTTAGGTCATTTTCATCCTCCCTAGGCTTATTCTTGTCCAATTAGGGTTTTTAAGCAATCTTGTGCATCCAATAGGTGTGTTTGTGTCATTGGATGAACATTTAGGTCATTTTCGTCCTCCATAGGCTTATTCTTTTCCAATTAGGGTTTGTAACCAATCTTGTGCATCCAATAGGTTTGTTTGTGTCATTGGATTAACATTTAGGTCATTTTCGTCCTCCCTAGGCTAATTCTTGTCCAACTTAGGTTTTTAACCAATCTTGTGCATCCAATAAGTGTGTTTGTGACATAGTATTAACATTTAGGTCATTTTCGTCGTCCCTAGGCTAATTCTTGTCCTATTAGAGTTTGTAACCAATCTTGTGCATCCAATAGGTGTGTTTGTGTCATTGGATTAACATTTAGGTCATTTTCGTCCTCCTAAGTCTTAATCTTGTCCAATTAGGGTTTTTAGCCAGTCTTGTGCATCCAGTAAGTTCGTTTGTGTCATTGGATGAACATTTAAGTCATTTTCATCCTCCGAAGTCTTAATCTTGTATAATTAGGGTTTTTAAACAATCTTGTGCATCCAATATGTTCATTTCTATCATTGGATGAACATTTAGGTCATTTTTGTCCTCCCTAGCCTTATTCTTTTCCAATTAGGATTTTTAACCAATCTTTTCCATCCAATGGGTGTGTTTGTGTCATTGGATGAACATTTCGGTTATTTATGTCGTCCGTAGGCTTATTCATGTCCGATTAGGGTTTGTAACAAATCTTGTGCATCCAATAGGTGTGTTTGTGTTATTGGATGAATATTTAGGTCATTTTCGTCCTCCCAAGGCTTATTATTGTCCAATTAGGATTTTAACCAATCTTGTGCATCGAATAGGTGTGTTTGAGTCTTTGGATCAACATTTAGGTCAGTTTCGTCTTCGCTACACTAATTCTTGTCCAATTCGGGTTTTTAACCAATCTTGTGCATCGAATAGGTGTGTTTGTGTAATTAGATGAACATTTAGGTCATTTTCGTCCTCCTAAGTCTTAATCTTGTCCAATTAGGTTTTTTAACGAATCTTGTGCATCCAATAGTTGTTTTTGTGTCATTGGGTGAACATTTAGGTCATTTTCGTTCTCCCTAGGCTTATTCTTGTCCAATTAGGGTTTTTAACCAATCTTGTGCATCCAATAGGTGTGTTTGTGTCATTGGATCAACATTTAGGTCATTTGCGTCCTCCCTAGGTTAATTCTTGTCCAATTAGGGATTGTAACCAATCTTCTGCATTCAATATGTTTATTTGTGTCATTGGATATACATTTAGGTCATTTTCGTCTTCCCTAGGAACATTATGGTCCAATTAGGGTTTTTTAACCAATCTTGTGCACCCAATAGGTGTGTTTCTGTCATTTGATGAACATTTAGGTCATTTTCGTCCTCCCTAGGTTTATTCTTGTCCAATTAGGGTTTTTCACCAATCTTGTGCATCCAATAGGTCATTTGCGTCCTCCTTAGGCTAATTCTTGTCCAATTAGGGTTTTTAGCCAATCTTGTGCATCCAATAAGTTCGTTTATGTCATTGGATGAACATTTAAGTCATTTTCCTCCTCCCAAGTCTTAATCTTGTATAATTAGGGTTTTTAAACAATCTTGTGCATCCAATTTATTCATTTCTATCATTGGATGAACATTTAGGTCATTGTTGTCCTCCCTAGCCTTATTCTTCTCCAATTAGGGTTTTTAACCAATCTTTTGCATCCAATGGGTGTGTTTGTGTGATTGGCTAAACATTTCGGTTATTTTCGTCGTCCGTAGGCTTATTCATGTCCAATTAGGGTTTTTAACCAATCTTGTGCATCTAATAGGTTTGTTTGTGTCATTGGATTAACATTTAGGTCATTTTTGTCCTCCCAAGGCTAATTCTTATCGTATTAGGGTTTTTAACCAATCTTGTGCATCCATTCGGTGTGTTTGTGTCATTGGATGAATATTTAGGTCATTTTCGTCCTCCCTAGGCTTATTGTTGTCCAATTAGGGTTTTTAACCAATCTTGTGAATCGAATAGGTGTGTTTGTGTCTTTGGATCAACATTGAGGTCATTTTCGCCTTCGCTACTCTAATTCTTGTCCAATTCGGGTTTTTAACCAATCTTGTGCATCCAATAGGTGTGTTTGTGTAATTGGATGAACATTTAGGTCATTTTCGTCCTCCTAAGTCTTCATCTTGTCCAATTAGGGTTTTTAACCAATCTTGTGCATCCAATAGGTGTGTTTGTGTCATTGGATGAACATTTAGGTCATTTTCGTCCTCCCTAGGCTTATTCTTGTCCAATTAGGGTTTTTAACCAATCTTGTGCATCCAAAAGGTGTGTTTGTGTCATTGGATCAACATTTAGGTCATTTGCGTCTTCCCTAGGCTAATTGTGGTCCAATTAGGGATTGTTACCAATCTTCTGCATTCAATATGTTTATTTATTTCATTGGATAAACATTTAGGTCATTTTCGTCTTCCCTAGGAACATTATGGTCCAATTAGGGTTTTTAACCAATCTTGTGCATCCAATAGGTGTGTTTCTGTCAGTTGATGTACATTTAGGTCATTTTCGTCCTCCCTAGGCTTATTCTTGTCCAATTAGGGTTTTTAACCAATCTTGTGCATCCAATAGGTCATTTGCGTCCTCCTTAGGCTAATTGTTGTCCAATTAGGGTTTGTAACCAATCTTCTGCATCCAACAGGTTTGTTTGTGTCATTGGATGAACATTTAGATCATTTTCGTCCTCCCTAGGAACATTATGGTCCAATTTGGGTTTTTAACCAATCTTGTGCATCCAATAAGTTTGTTTGTGTCATTGGATGAACATTTAGGTCATTATCGTCATCCCAAGGCTTAATCTTGTCCAATTAGGGTTTTTAGCCAATCTTGTGCATCCAATAAGTTCGTTTGTGTCATTGGATGAACATTTAAGTCATTATCGTCCTCCCAAGTCTTAATCTTGTATAATTAGGGTTTTTAAACAATCTTGTGCATCCAATATGTTCATTTCTATCATTGGATGAACATTTAGGTCATTTTTGTCCTCCCTAGCCTTATTCTTTTCCAATTAGGGTTTTTAACCAATCTTTTGCATCCAATGGGTGTGTTTGTGTCATTGGATCAACATTGAGGTCATTTTCGTCGTCTGTAGGCTTATTCATGTCCAACTAGGGTTTTTAACCAATCTTGTGCATCTAATAGCTTTGTTTGTGTCATTGGATTAACATTTAGGTCATTTTCGTCATCCCTAGGCTAATTCTTGTCCTATTTGGGTTTGTAACCAATGTTGTGCATCCAATAGGTGTGTTTGTGTTGTTGGATGAATATTTAGGTCATTTTAGTCCTCCCTAGGCTAAATCTTGTCCTATTAGGGTTTGTAACCAATCTTGTGCATCCAATAGGTGTGTTTGTGTCATTGGATTAACATTTAGGTCATTTTTGTCCTCCCTAGGCTAATTCTTGTCCTATTGGGGTTTGTAACCAATCTTGTGCATCCAATAGGTGTGTTTGTGTCATTGGATGAATATTTAGGTCATTTTCGTCCTCCCAAGGCTTATTGTTGTCCAATTAGGGTTTTTAACGAATCTTGTGCATCCAATAGCTGTTTTTGTGTCATTGGATGAACATTTAGGTCATTTTCGTCCTCCCTAGGCTTATTCTTGTCCAATTAGGGTTTTTAACCAATCTTGTGCATCCAATAGGTGTGTTTGTGTCATTGGATCAACATTTAGGTCATTTGCGTCCTCCCTAGGCTAATTCTTGTCCAATTAGGGTTTTTAACCAATCTTTTGCATCCAATGGGTGTGTTTGTGTCATTGGATGAACATTTCGGTTATTTTCGTCGTCCGTAGGCTTATTCATGTCTAATTAGGGTTTTTAACCAATCTTGTGCATCTAATAGGTTTGTTTGTGTCATTGGATCAACATTTAGGTCATTTTTGTCCTCCCTAGGCTAATTCTTGTCCTATTAGCGTTTGTAACCAATCTTGTGCATCCAATAGGTGTGTTTGTGTCATTGGATGAATATTTAGGTCATTTTTGTAATCCCTAGGCTAATTCTTGTCCAGTTAGGGTTTTTAACCAATCTTGTGCATCCAATAGGTATGTTTGTGTCATTGGATTAACATTTAGGTCATTTTCATCCTCCCTAGGCTTATTCTTGTCCAATTAGGGTTTTTAAGCAATCTTGTGCATCCAATAGGTGTGTTTGTGTCGTTGGATGAACATTTAGGTCATTTTCGTCCTCCATAGGCTTATTCTTTTCCAATTAAGGTTTTTAACCAATCTTGTGCATCCAATAGGTTTGTTTGTATCATTGGATTAACATTTAGGTCATTTTCGTCCTCCCTAGGCTAATTCTTGTCCAACTTAGGTTTTTAACCAATCTTGTGCATCCAATAAGTGTGTTTGTGACATAGTATTAACATTTAGGTCATTTTCGTCGTCCCTAGGCTAATTCTTGTCCTATTAGAGTTTGTAACCAATCTTGTGCATCCAATAGGTGTGTTTGTGTCATTGGATTAACATTTAGGTCATTTTCGTCCTCCTAAGTCTTAATCTTGTCCAATTAGGGTTTTTAGCCAGTCTTGTGCATCCAGTAAGTTCGTTTGTGTTATTGGATGAACATTTAAGTCATTTTCATACTCCGAAGTCTTAATCTTGTATAATTAGGGTTTTTAAACAATCTTGTGCATCCAATATGTTCATTTCTATCATTGGATGAACATTTAGGTCATTTTTGTCCTCCCTAGCCTTATTCTTTTCCAATTAGGGTTTTTAACCAATCTTTTCCATCCAATGGGTGTGTTTGTGTCATTGGATGAACATTTCGGTTATTTATGTCGTCCGTAGGCTTATTCATGTCCGATTAGGGTTTGTAACCAATCTTGTGCATCCAATAGGTGTGTTTGTGTCATTGGATGAATATTTAGGTCATTTTCGTCCTCCCTAGGCTTATTGTTGTCCAATTAGGGTTTTTAACCAATCTTGTGAATCGAATAGGTGTGTTTGTGTCTTTGGATCAACATTGAGGTCATTTTCGCCTTCGCTACTCTAATTCTTGTCCAATTCGGGTTTTTAACCAATCTTGTGCATCCAATAGGTGTGTTTGTGTAATTGGATGAACATTTAGGTCATTTTCGTCCTCCTAAGTCTTCATCTTGTCCAATTAGGGTTTTTAACCAATCTTGTGCATCCAATAGGTGTGTTTGTGTCATTGGATGAACATTTAGGTCATTTTCGTCCTCCCTAGGCTTATTCTTGTCCAATTAGGGTTTTTAACCAATCTTGTGCATCCAATAGGTGTGTTTGTGTCATTGGATCAACATTTAGGTCATTTGCGTCCTCCCTAGGCTAATTGTGGTCCAATTAGGGATTGTTACCAATCTTCTGCATTCAATATGTTTATTTATGTCATTGGATAAACATTTAGGTCATTTTCGTCTTCCCTAGGAACATTATGGTCCAATTAGGGTTTTTAACCAATCTTGTGCATCCAATAGGTGTGTTTCTGTTAGTTGATGTACATTTAGGTCATTTTCGTCCTCCCTAGGCTTATTCTTGTCCAATTAGGGTTTTTAACCAATCTTGTGCATCCAATAGGTCATTTGCGTCCTCCTTAGGCTAATTGTTGTCCAATTAGGGTTTGTAACCAATCTCCTGCATCCAACAGGTTTGTTTGTGTCATTGGATGAACATTTAGATCATTTTCGTCCTCCCTAGGAACATTATGGTCCAATTAGGGTTTTTAACCAATCTTGTGCATCCAATAAGTTTGTTTGTGTCATTGGATGAACATTTAGGTCATTATCGTCATCCCAAGGCTTAATCTTGTCCAATTAGGGTTTTTAGCCAATCTTGTGCATCCAATAAGTTCGTTTGTGTCATTGGATGAACATTTAATTCATTTTCGTCCTCCCAAGTCTTAATCTTGTATAATTAGGGTTTTTAAACAATCTTGTGCATCCAATATGTTCATTTCTATCGTTGGATGAACATTTAGGTCATTTTTGTCCTCCCTAGCCTTATTCTTTTCCAATTAGGGTTTTTAACCAATCTTTTGCATCCAATGGGTGTGTTTGTGTCATTGGATGAACATTTCGGTTATTTTCGTCGTCTGTAGGCTTATTCATGTCCAACTAGGGTTTTTAACCAATCTTGTGCATCTAATAGCTTTGTTTGTGTCATTGGATTAACATTTAGGTCATTTTCGTCATCCCTAGGCTAATTCTTGTCCTATTTGGGTTTGTAACCAATGTTGTGCATCCAATAGGTGTGTTTGTGTTGTTGGATGAATATTTAGGTCATTTTAGTCCTCCCTAGGCTAAATCTTGTCCTATTAGGGTTTGTAACCAATCTTGTGCATCCAATAGGTGTGTTTGTGTCATTGGATTAACATTTAGGTCATTTTTGTCCTCCCTAGGCTAATTCTTGTCCTATTAGGGTTTGTAACCAATCTTGTGCATCCAATAGGTGTGTTTGTGTCATTGGATGAATATTTAGGTCATTTTTGTACTCCCTAGGCTAATTCTTGTCCAGTTAGGGTTTTTAAACCAATCTTGTGCATCCAATAGGTATGTTTGTGTCATTGGAAGAACAATTAGGTCATTTTCGTCCTCCCTAGGCTTATTCTTGTCCAATTAGGGTTTTTAAGCAATCTTGTGCATCCAATAGGTGTGTTTGTGTCATTGGATGAACATTTAGGTCATTTTCGTCCTCCATAGGCTTATTCTTTTCCAATTAGGGTTTGTAACCAATCTTGTGCATCCAATAGGTTTGTTTGTATCATTGGATTAACATTTAGGTCATTTTCGTCCTCCCTAGGCTAATTCTTGTCCAACTTAGGTTTTTAACCAATCTTGTGCATCCAATAAGTGTGTTTGTGACATAGTATTAACATTTAGGTCATTTTCGTCATCCCTAGGCTAATTCTTGTCCTATTAGGGTTTGTAACCAATCTTGTGCATCCAATAGGTGTGTTTGTGTCATTGGATGAATATTTAGGTCATTTTCGTCCTCCCAAGGCTTATTGTTGTCCAATTAGGGTTTTTATCCAATCTTGTGCATCGAATAGGTGTGTTTGAGTCTTTGGATCAACATTTAGGTCATTTTCGTCTTCGCTACACTAATTCTTGTCCAATTCGGGTTTTTAACCAATCTTGTGCATCCAATAGGTGTGTTTGTGTAATTAGATGAACATTTAGGTCATTTTCGTCCTCCTAAGCCTTAATCTTGTCCAATTAGGGTTTTTAACGAATCTTGTGCATCCAATAGGTGTGTTTGTGTCATTGGACGAACATTTAGGTCATTTTCGTCCTCCCTACCCCTTTCTTCTTGTCCAATTAATGTTTTTAACCAATCTTGTGCATCGTATAAGTTCGTTTGTGTCATTGGATGAATATATAAGTCATTTTCGTCCTCCCTAGGCTTTATCTTGTCCAATTTGGGTTTTTAACCAATCTTATGCATCCAATAAGTTTGTTTGTATCATTGGATGAACATTTAGGTCATTATCGTCCTCCCAAGTCTTAATCTTGTCCAATTAGGGTTTTTAGCCAATCTTGTGCATCCAATAAGTTCGTTTGTGTCATTGGATGAACATTTAAGTCATTTTCGTCCTCCCAAGTCTTAATCTTGTATAATTAGGGTTTTTAAACAATCCTGTGCATCCAATATGTTCATTTCTATTATTGGATGAACATTTAGGTCATTTTTGTCCTCCCTAGCCTTATTCTTTTCCAATTAGGGTTTTTAACCAATCTTTTGCATCCAATGGGTGTGTTTGTGTCATTGGATGAACATTTCGGTTATTTTCGTCGTCCGTAGGCTTATTCATGTCTAATTAGGGTTTTTAACCAATCTTGTGCATCTAATAGGTTTGTTTGTGTCATTGGATCAACATTTAGGTCATTTTTGTCCTCCCAAGGCTAATTCTTGTCCTATTAGGGTTTGTAACCAATCTTGTGCATCCAATAGGTGTGTTTGTGTCATTGGATGAATATTTAGGTCATTTTTGTACTCCCTAGGCTAATTCTTGTCCAGTTAGGGTTTTTAAACCAATCTTGTGCATCGAATAGGTATGTTTGTGTCATTGGAAGAACAATTAGGTCATTTTCGTCCTCCCTAGGCTTATTCTTGTCCAATTAGAGTTTTTAAGCAATCTTGTGCATCCAATAGGTGTGTTTGTGTCATTGGATGAACATTTAGGTCATTTTCGTCCTCCATAGGCTTATTCTTTTCCAATTAGGGTTTGTAACCAATCTTGTGCATCCAATAGGTTTGTTTGTATCATTGGATTAACATTTAGGTCATTTTCGTCCTCCCTAGGCTAATTCTTGTCCAACTTAGGTTTTTAACCAATCTTGTGCATCCAATAAGTGTGTTTGTGACATAGTATTAACATTTAGGTCATTTTCGTCGTCCCTAGGCTAATTCTTGTCCTATTAGGGTTTGTAACCAATCTTGTGCATCCAATAGGTGTGTTTGTGTCGTTGGATGAATATTTAGGTCATTTTCGTCCTCCCAAGGCTTATTGTTGTCCAATTAGGGTTTTTAACCAATCTTGTGCATCGAATAGGTGTGTTTGAGTCTTTGGATCAACATTTAGGTCATTTTCGTCTTCGCTACACTAATTCTTGTCCAATTCGGGTTTTTAACCAATCTTGTGCATCCAATAGGTGTGTTTGTGTAATTGGATGAACATTTAGGTCATTTTCGTCCTCCTAAGTCTTCATCTTGTCCAATTAGGGTTTTTAACCAATCTTGTGCATCCAATAGGTGTGTTTGTGTCATTGGATGAACATTTAGGTCATTTTCGTCCTCCCTAGGCTTATTCTTGTCCAATTAGGGTTTTTAACCAATCTTGTGCATCCAATAGGTGTGTTTGTGTCATTGGATCAACATTTAGGTCATTTGCGTCCTCCCTAGGCTAATTCTTGTCCAATTAGGGTTTTTAACCAATCTTTTGCATCCAATGGGTGTGTTTGTGTCATTGGATGAACATTTCGGTTATTTTCGTCGTCCGTAGGCTTATTCATGTCTAATTAGGGTTTTTAACCAATCTTGTGCATCTAATAGGTTTGTTTGTGTCATTGGATCAACATTTAGGTCATTTTTGTCCTCCCAAGGCTAATTCTTGTCCTATTAGCGTTTGTAACCAATCTTGTGCATCCAATAGGTGTGTTTGTGTCATTGGATGAATATTTAGGTCATTTTTGTACTCCCTAGGCTAATTCTTGTCCAGTTAGGGTTTTTAACCAATCTTGTGCATCCAATAGGTATGTTTGTGTCATTGGATTAACATTTAGGTCATTTTCGTCCTCCCTAGGCTTATTGTTGTCCAATTAGGGTTTTTAAGCAATCTTGTGCATCCAATAGGTGTGTTTGTGTCGTTGGATGAACATTTAGGTCATTTTCGTCCTCCATAGGCTTATTCTTTTCCAATTAGGGTTTTTAACCAATCTTGTGCATCCAATAGGTTTGTTTGTATCATTGGATTAACATTTAGGTCATTTTCGTCCTCCCTAGGCTAATTCTTGTCCAACTTAGGTTTTTAACCAATCTTGTGCATCCAATAAGTGTGTTTGTGACATAGTATTAACATTTAGGTCATTTTCGTCGTCCCTAGGCTAATTCTTGTCCTATTAGAGTTTGTAACCAATCTTGTGCATCCAATAGGTGTGTTTGTGTCATTGGATTAACATTTAGGTCATTTTCGTCCTCCTAAGTCTTAATCTTGTCCAATTAGGGTTTTTAGCCAGTCTTGTGCATCCAGTAAGTTCGTTTGTGTCATTGGATGAACATTTAAGTCATTTTCATCCTCCGAAGTCTTAATCTTGTATAATTAGGGTTTTTAAACAATCTTGTGCATCCAATATGTTCATTTCTATCATTGGATGAACATTTAGGTCATTTTTGTCCTCCCTAGCCTTATTCTTTTCCAATTAGGGTTTTTAACCAATCTTTTCCATCCAATGGGTGTGTTTGTGTCATTGGATGAACATTTCGGTTATTTATGTCGTCCGTAGGCTTATTCATGTCCGATTAGGGTTTGTAACCAATCTTGTGTATCCAATAGGTGTGTTTGTGTCATTGGATGAATATTTAGGTCATTTTCGTCCTCCCTAGGCTTATTGTTGTCCAATTAGGGTTTTTAACCAATCTTGTGAATCGAATAGGTGTGTTTGTGTCTTTGGATCAACATTGAGGTCATTTTCGCCTTCGCTACTCTAATTCTTGTCCAATTCGGGTTTTTAACCAATCTTGTGCATCCAATAGGTGTGTTTGTGTAATTGGATGAACATTTACGTTATTTTCGTCCTCCTAAGTCTTCATGTTGTCCAATTAGGGTTTTTAACCAATCTTGTGCATCCAATAATGTGTTTGTGTCATTGGATGAACATTTAGGTCATTTTCGTCCTCCCTAGGCTTATTCTTGTCCAATTAGGGTTTTTAACCAATCTTGTGCATCCAAAAGGTGTGTTTGTGTCATTGGATCAACATTTAGGTCATTTGCGTCCTCCCTAGGCTAATTGTGGTCCAATTAGGGATTGTTACCAATCTTCTGCATTCAATATGTTTATTTATGTCATTGGATAAACATTTAGGTCATTTTCGTCTTCCCTAGGAACATTATGGTGCAATTAGGGTTTTTAACCAATCTTGTGCATCCAATAGGTGTGTTTCTGTCAGTTGATGTACATTTAGGTCATTTTCGTCCTCCCTAGGCTTATTCTTGTCCAATTAGGGTTTTTAACCAATCTTGTGCATCCAATAGGTCATTCGCGTCCTCCTTAGGCTAATTGTTGTCCAATTAGGGTTTGTAACCAATCTTCTGCATCCAACAGGTTTGTTTGTGTTATTGGATGAACATTTAGATCATTTTCGTCCTCCCTAGGAACATTATGGTCCAATTAGGGTTTTTAACCAATCTTGTGCATCCAATAAGTTTGTTTGTGTCATTGGATGAACATTTAGGTCATTATCGTCATCCCAAGGCTTAATCTTGTCCAATTAGGGTTTTTAGCCAATCTTGTGCATCCCATAAGTTCGTTTGTGTCATTGGATGAACATTTAAGTCATTTTCGTCCTCCCAAGTCTTAATCTTGTATAATTAGGGTTTTTAAACAATCTTGTGCATCCAATATGTTCATTTCTATCATTGGATGAACATTTAGGTCATTTTTGTCCTCCCTAGCCTTATTCTTTTCCAATTAGGGTTTTTAACCAATCTTTTGCATCCAATGGGTGTGTTTGTGTCATTGGATGAACATTTCGGTTATTTTCGTCGTGTGTAGGCTTATTCATGTCCAACTAGGGTTTTTAACCAATCTTGTGCATCTAATAGCTTTGTTTGTGTCATTGGATTAACATTTAGGTCATTTTCGTCATCCCTAGGCTAATTCTTGTCCTATTTGGGTTTGTAACCAATGTTGTGCATCCAATAGGTGTGTTTGTGTTGTTGGATGAATATTTAGGTCATTTTAGTCCTCCCTAGGCTAAATCTTGTCCTATTAGGGTTTGTAACCAATCTTGTGCATCCAATAGGTGTGTTTGTGTCATTGGATTAACATTTAGGTCATTTTCGTCCTCCCTAGGCTAATTCTTGTCCTATTAGGGTTTGTAACCAATCTTGTGCATCCAATAGGTGTGTTTGTGTCATTGGATGAATATTTAGGTCATTTTCGTCCTCCCAAGGCTTATTGTTGTCCAATTAGGGTTTTTATCCAATCTTGTGAATCGAATAGGTGTGTTTGAGTCTTTGGATCAACATTTAGGTCATTTTCGTCTTCGCTACACTAATTCATGTCCAATTCGGGTTTTTAACCAATCTTGTGCATCCAATAAGTTCGTTTGTGTCATTGGATGAACATTTAAGTCATTTTCGTCCTCCCAAGTCTTAATCTTGTATAATTAGGGTTTTTAAACAATCCTGTGCATCCAATAGGTGTGTTTGTGTCATTGGATGAACATTTAGGTCATTTTTGTCCTCCCTAGCCTTATTCTTTTCCAATTAGGGTTTTTAACCAATCTTTTGCATCCAATGGGTGTGTTTGTGTCATTGGATGAACATTTCGGTTATTTTCGTCGTCCGTAGGCTTATTCATGTCTAATTAGGGTTTTTAACCAATCTTGTGCATGTAATAGGTTTGTTTGTGTCATTGGATTAACATTTAGGTCATTTTCGTCATCCCTAGGCTAATTCTTGTCCTATTTGGGTTTGTAACCAATGTTGTGCATCCAATAGGTGTGTTTGTGTTGTTGGATGAATATTTAGGTCATTTTAGTCCTCCCTAGGCTAAATCTTGTCCTATTAGGGTTTGTAACCAATCTTGTGCATCCAATAGGTGTGTTTGTGTCATTGGATTAACATTTAGGTCATTTTTGTCCTCCCTAGGCTAATTCTTGTCCTATTAGGGTTTGTAACCAATCTTGTGCATCCAATAGGTGTGTTTGTGTCATTGGATGAATATTTAGGTCATTTTCGTCCTCCCAAGGCTTATTGTTGTCCAATTAGGGTTTTTAACCAATCTTATGCATTGAATAGGTGTGTTTGAGTCTTTGGATCAACATTTATGTCAGTTTCGTCTTCGCTACACTAATTCTTGTCCAATTCGGGTTTTTAACCAATCTTGTGCATCCAATAGGTGTGTTTGTGTAATTAGATGAACATTTAGGTCATTTTCGTCCTCCTAAGTCTTAATCTTGTCCAATTAGGGTTTTTAACGAATCTTGTGCATCCAATAGCTGTTTTTGTGTCATTGGATGAACATTTAGGTCATTTTCGTCCTCCCTAGGCTTATTCTTGTCCAATTAGGGTTTTTAACCAATCTTGTGCATCCAATAGGTGTGTTTGTGTCATTGGATCAACATTTAGGTCATTTGCGTCCTCCCTAGGCTAATTCTTGTCCAATTAGGGTTTTTAACCAATCTTTTGCATCCAATGGGTGTGTTTGTGTCATTGGATGAACATTTCGGTTATTTTCGTCGTCCGTAGGCTTATTCATGTCTAATTAGGGTTTTTAACCAATCTTGTGCATCTAATAGGTTTGTTTGTGTCATTGGATCAACATTTAGGTCATTTTTGTCCTCCCAAGGCTAATTCTTGTCCTATTAGCGTTTGTAACCAATCTTGTGCATCCAATAGGTGTGTTTGTGTCATTGGATGAATATTTAGGTCCTTTTTGTACTCCCTAGGCTAATTCTTGTCCAGTTAGGGTTTTTAAGCAATCTTGTGCATCCAATAGGTATGTTTGTGTCATTGGATTAACATTTAGGTCATTTTCATCCTCCCTAGGCTTATTCTTGTCCAATTAGGGTTTTTAAGCAATCTTGTGCATCCAATAGGTGTGTTTGTGTCGTTGGATGAACATTTAGGTCATTTTCGTCCTCCATAGGCTTATTCTTTTCCAATTAGGGTTTTTAACCAATCTTGTGCATCCAATAGGTTTGTTTGTATCATTGGATTAACATTTAGGTCATTTTCGTCCTCCCTAGGCTAATTCTTGTCCAACTTAGGTTTTTAACCAATCTTGTGCATCCAATAAGTGTGTTTGTGACATAGTATTAACATTTAGGTCATTTTCGTCGTCCCTAGGCTAATTCTTGTCCTATTAGGGTTTGTAACCAATCTTGTGCATCCAATAGGTGTGTTTGTGTCGTTGGATGAATATTTAGGTCATTTTCGTCCTCCCAAGGCTTATTGTTGTCCAATTAGGGTTTTTAACCAATCTTGTGCATCGAATAGGTGTGTTTGAGTCTTTGGATCAACATTTAGGTCATTTTCGTCTTCGCTACACTAATTCTTGTCCAATTCGGGTTTTTAACCAATCTTGTGCATCCAATAGGTGTGTTTGTGTAATTATATGAACATTTAGGTCATTTTTGTCCTCCTAAGTCTTAATCTTGTCCAATTAGGGTTTTTAACGAATCTTGTGCATCCAATAGGTGTGTTTGTCTCATTGGACGAACATTTAGGTCATTTTCGACCTCCCTACCCCTTTCTTCTTGTCCGATTAATGTTTTTAACCAAATTTGTGCATCGTATAAGTTCGTTTGTAACATTGGATGAATATATAGGTCATTTTCGTCCTCCCTAGGCTTTATCTTGTCCAATTTGGGTTTTTAACCAATCTTGTGCATCCAATAAGTTTGTTTGTGTCATTGGATGAACATTTAGGTCATTATCGTCCTCCCAAGTCTTAATCTGGTCCAATTAGGGTTTTTAGCCAATCTTGTGCATCCAATAAGTTCGTTTGTGTCATTGGATGAACATTTAAGTCATTTTCGTCCTCCCAAGTCTTAATCTTGTATAATTAGGGTTTTTAAACAATCTTGTGCATCCAATATGTTCATTTCTATCATTGGATGAACATTTAGGTCATTTTTGTCCTCCCTAGCCTTATTCTTTTCCAATTAGGGTTTTTAACCAATCTTTTGCATCCAATGGGTGTGTTTGTGTCATTGGATGAACATTTCGGTTATTTTCGTCGTGTGTAGGCTTATTCATGTCCAACTAGGGTTTTTAACCAATCTTGTGCATCTAATAGCTTTGTTTGTGTCATTGGATTAACATTTAGGTCATTTTCGTCATCCCTAGGCTAATTCTTGTCCTATTTGGGTTTGTAACCAATGTTGTGCATCCAATAGGTGTGTTTGTGTTGTTGGATGAATATTTAGGTCATTTTAGTCCTCCCTAGGCTAAATCTTGTCCTATTAGGGTTTGTAACCAATCTTGTGCATCCAATAGGTGTGTTTGTGTCATTGGATTAACATTTAGGTCATTTTTGTCCTCCCTAGGCTAATTCTTGTCCTATTAGGGTTTGTAACCAATCTTGTGCATCCAATAGGTGTGTTTGTGTCAGTGGATGAATATTTAGGTCATTTTAGTACTCCCTAGGCTAATTCTTGTCCAGTTAGGATTTTTAACCAATCTTGTGCATCAAATAGGTGTGTTTGTGTCATTGGATGAACATTTAGGACATTTTCGTCCTCTCAAGTCTTAATCTTGTCCAAATAGGGTTTTTAACCAATCTTGTGCATCCAATAGGTGTGTTTGTGTCATTTGATGAACATTTAGGTCATTTTTGTCCTCCCTAGGCTTATTCTTGTCCAATTAGGGTTTTTAACCAATCTTGTGCATCGAATAGGTGTGTTTGTGTCATTGGATCAACATTGAGGTCATTTTCGTCTTCGCTACACTAATTCTTGTCCAATTCGGGTTTTTAACCAATCTTGTGCATCCAATAGGTGTGTTTGTGTAATTGGATGAACATTTAGGTCATTTTCGTCCTCCTAAGTCTTAATCTTGTCCAATTAAGGTTTTTAACCAATCTTGTGCGTCCAATAGGTGTGTTTGTGTCATTGGATGAACATTTAGGTCATTTTCGTCCTCCCGAGGCTTATTCTTGTCCAATTAGGGTTTTTAACCAATCTTGTGCATCCAATATGTTCGTTTGTGTCATTGGATGAACATTTAGGTCATTTTCGTCCTCCCTACCCCTTTCTTCTTGTCCAATTAATGGTTTTAACCAATCTTGTGCATCGTATAAGTTCGTTTGTGTCATTGGATGAATATATAGGTCATTTTCGTCCTCCCTAGGCTTTATCTTGTCCAATTCGGGTTTTTAACCAATCTTGTGCATCCAATAGGTGTGTTTGTGTCGTTGGATGACCATTTAGGTCATTTTCATCCTCCCTAGGCTTATTCTTGTCCAATTAGGGTTTTTAAGCAATCTTGTGCATCCAATAGGTGTGTTTGTGTCATTGGATGAACATTTAGGTCATTTTCGTCCTCCATAGGCTTATTCTTTTCCAATTAGGGTTTGTAACCAATCTTGTGCATCCAATAGGTTTGTTTGTATCATTGGATTAACATTTAGGTCATTTTCGTCCTCCCTAGGCTAATTCTTGTCCAACTTAGGTTTTTAACCAATCTTGTGCATCCAATAAGTGTGTTTGTGACATAGTATTAACATTTAGGTCATTTTCGTCATCCCTAGGCTAATTCTTGTCCTATTAGGGTTTGTAACCAATCTTGTGCATCCAATAGGTGTGTTTGTGTCATTGGATGAATATTTAGGTCATTTTCATCCTCCCAAGGCTTATTGTTGTCCAATTAGGGTTTTTATCCAATCTTGTGCATCGAATAGGTGTGTTTGAGTCTTTGGATCAACATTTAGGTCATTTTCGTCTTCGCTACACTAATTCTTGTCCAATTCGGGTTTTTAACCAATCTTGTGCATCCAATAGGTGTGTTTGTGTAATTAGATGAACATTTAGGTCATTTTCGTCCTCCTAAGTCTTAATCTTGTCCAATTAGGGTTTTTAACGAATCTTGTGCATCCAATAGGTGTGTTTGTGTCATTGGACGAACATTTAGGTCATTTTCGTCCTCCCTACCCCTTTCTTCTTGTCCAATTAATGTTTTTAACCAATCTTGTGCATCGTATAAGTTCGTTTGTGTCATTGAATGAATATATAAGTCATTTTCGTCCTCCCTAGGCTTTATCTTGTCCAATTTGGGTTTTTAACCAATCTTGTGCATCCAATAAGTTTGTTTGTGTCATTGGATGAACATTTAGGTCATTATCGTCCTCCCAAGTCTTAATCTTGTCCAATTAGGGTTTTTAGTCAATCTTGTGCATCCAATAAGTTCGTTTGTGTCATTGGATGAACATTTAAGTCATTTTCGTCCTCCCAAGTCTTAATCTTGTATAATTAGGGTTTTTAAACAATCCTGTGCATCCAATATGTTCATTTCTATTATTGGATGAACATTTAGGTCATTTTTGTCCTCCCTAGCCTTATTCTTTTCCAATTAGGGTTTTTAACCAATCTTTTGCATCCAATGGGTGTGTTTGTGTCATTGGATGAACATTTCGGTTATTTTCGTCGTCCGTAGGCTTATTCATGTCTAATTAGGGTTTTTAACCAATCTTGTGCATCTAATAGGTTTGTTTGTGTAATTGGATCAACATTTAGGTCATTTTTGTCCTCCCAAGGCTAATTCTTGTCCTATTAGGGTTTGTAACCAATCTTGTGCATCCAATAGGTGTGTTTGTGTCATTGGATGAATATTTAGGTCATTTTTGTACTCCCTAGGCTAATTCTTGTCCAGTTAGGGTTTTTACACCAATCTTGTGCATCCAATAGGTATGTTTGTGTCATTGGAAGAACAATTAGGTCATTTTCGTCCTCCCTAGGCTTATTCTTGTCCAATTAGGGTTTTTAAGCAATCTTGTGCATCCAATAGGTGTGTTTGTGTCATTGGATGAACATTTAGGTCATTTTCGTCCTCCATAGGCTTATTCTTTTCCAATTAGGGTTTGTAACCAATCTTGTGCATCCAATAGGTTTGTTTGTATCATTGGATTAACATTTAGGTCATTTTCGTCCTCCCTAGGCTAATTCTTGTCCAACTTAGGTTTTTAACCAATCTTGTGCATCCAATAAGTGTGTTTGTGACATAGTATTAACATTTAGGTCATTTTCGTCGTCCCTAGGCTAATTCTTGTCCTATTAGGGTTTGTAACCAATCTTGTGCATCCAATAGGTGTGTTTGTGTCGTTGGATGAATATTTAGGTCATTTTCGTCCTCCAAGGCTTATTGTTGTCCAATTAGGGTTTTTAACCAATCTTGTGCATCGAATAGGTGTGTTTGAGTCTTTGGATCAACATTTAGGTCATTTTCGTCTTCGCTACACTAATTCTTGTCCAATTCGGGTTTTTAACCAATCTTGTGCATCCAATAGGTGTGTTTGTGTAATTATATGAACATTTAGGTCATTTTCGTCCTCCTAAGTCTTAATCTTGTCCAATTAGGGTTTTTAACTAATCTTGTGCATCCAATAGGTGTGTTTGTCTCATTGGATGAACATTTATGGCATTTTTCTGCTCCCTAGGCTTTTTCTTGTCCAATTGGGGTTTTTAACCAATCTTGTGCATCCAATACATGTGTTTGTGTAATTGGATGAACATTTATGGCATTTTCGTCCTCCCTAGGCTTTTTCTTGTCCAGCTAGGGTTTTTAACCAATCTTGTGCATCGAAAAAGTTCGTTTGTGTCATAGGATGGACATTTAGGTCATTTCCGTCCTCCCTACACCTAATCTTCTCCAATTAGGGTTTGTGTCATTAGATGAAGATTTAGGTCATTTTCTTCCTCCCTAGGCCAATTCTTGTCCAATTAGTGTTTTTACCAATCTTGTGCATCCAATAGGTGTGTTTGTGTCATTGGATGAACATTTAGGTCATTTTCGTCCTCCCTAGGCTTATTCTTGTCCAATTAAGGGTTTTAACCAATCTTGTGCATTTAATAGGTGTGTTTGTGTCATTGGATGAACATTTAGGTCATTTTCGTACTCCACAGGCTTATCCTTGACCTATTAGGGTTTGTAACCAATCTTGTGCATTCAATAGGTGTGTTTGTGTCATTGGATGAACATTTAGGTCATTTTCGTCCTCCCTATGTTTAATTTTGTCCAAATACGGTTTTCAACCAATCTTGTGCATCAAATAAGTTCGTTTGTTTCATTGGATGAACATTTAGATCATTTTCGTCCTCCCTAGGCTTATTCTTGTCCAATTAGGGTTTTAACCAATCTTGTGCATCCAATAGGTGTGTTTGTGTCATTGGATGAACATTTATGGCATTTTCGTGCTCCGTAGTCTTTTTCTTGTCCAATTGGGGTTTTTAACCAATCTTGTCCATCGAATGAGTTCGTTTGTGTCATAGGATTGACATTTAGGTCATTTTCGTCCTCCCTACACCTATTCTTGTCCAATTAGGGGTTTAAACCAATCTTGTGCATTCAATAAGTTTGTTTGTGTCATCGGATGAACATTTAGGTCATTTTCATACTCCACAGGCTTATCCTTGTCCAATTAGGGTTTTTAACCAATCTTGTGCATCCAATAGGTGTGTTTGTGTCATTGGATGAAGATTTAGGTCATTTTCGTCCTCCCTATGTTTGACTTTGTCCAAAAAGGGTTTTCAACCAATCTTGTGCATCGGATGAACATTTAGGTCATTTTCGTCCTTCCCAAGCTTAATTTTGTCCAATTAGGGTTTTAACCAATCTTGTGCATCCAATAGTCATTGGATGAACATTTAGATCATTTTCGTCCTCCCTAGGCTTATTCTTGTTCAATTAGGGTTTTAACCAATCTTGTGCATCCAATAGGTGTTTTTGTGTCATTGGATGAACATTTGGATCATTTTCGTCCTCCCTAGGCTAATTCTTGTCCAATTAGGGTTTGTAACCAATCTTGTGCATCCGATACGTGTGTTTGTGTCGTTTGATGAACATTTAGGTCATTTTCGTCCTCCCTAGGCTAATTTTTGTCCAAATAGGGTTTTTAACCAATCTTGTACATCCAATAGGTGAGTTTGTGTCATTGGATGAACATTTAGGTCATATTCATCCTCGCTAGCCTTTTTCTTTTCCAATTAGGGTTCTTAGCCAATCTTGTGCATCCAATAAGTTCGTTTGTGTCATTGGATGAACATTTAGGTCATTTTCGTCCTCCAAAGTCTTAATCTTGTCTAATTAGGGTTTTAACCAATCTTGTGCATCCAATAGGTGTTTTTGTGTCAATTGATGAACATGTAGGTCATTTAGATCATTTTCGTCCTCCCTAGGCTTTTTCTTGTCCAATTAGGGTTTTAACCAATCTTGTGCATCCAATAGGTGTGTTTGCGTCATTGGATGAACATTTAGGTCATTTTCGTCCTCCCTAGGCTTATTCTTGTCCAATTAGGTTTTTTAAACAATCTTGTGCATCCAATAGGTGTGTTCGTGTCGTTGGATCAACATTTAGGTCATTTGCGTCCTCCCTAGGCTAATTCTTGTCAAATTAGGGATTGTAACCAATCTTTTGCATCCAATAGGTTTGTTTGTGTCATTGGATGACCATTTAGGTCATATTCGTCCTCGCTAGCCTTATTCTTGTCCAATTAGGGTTTTTAACCAATCCGTAGCATCTTACAAGTTTGTTTGTGGCACTGGATGAACATTTAGGTCATTTTCGTCCTCCCTAGGCTTAATCTTGTCCAATTAGGGTTTTTAGCCAATCTTGTGCATCCAATATGTTCTTTTGTGTCATTGGATGAACATTTAGGTCATTTTCGTCCTCCCTAGGCTTAATCTTGTCCAATTAAGCTTTTTAACCAATCTTGTGCATCCAATATGTTCGTTTGTGTCATTGGATGAACATTTAGGTCATTTTCGTCCTCCAAAGTCTTAATCTTCTCTAATTAGGGTTTTAACCAATCTTGTGCATCCAATAGGTGTTTGTGTCATTGGATGAACATTTAGATCATTTTCGTGCTCCCTAGGCTTATTCTTGTCCAATTAGGGTTTTAACCAATCTTGTGCATCCAATAGGTGTGTTTGTGTCATTGGATGAACATTTATGGCATTTTCGTGCTCCCTAGTTTTTTTCTTGCCCAATTGGGGTTTTTAACCAATCTTGTGCATCGAATATGTTCGTTTGTGTCATAGGATGGACATTTAGGTCATTTTCGTCATCCCAACACCTATTCTTGTCTAATTAGGGGTTTTAACCAATCTTGTGCATTCAATAGGTGTGTTTGTGTCATTGGATGAACATTTAGGTCATTTTCGTACTCCACAGGCTTATCCTTGTCCAATTAGGGTTTTTAACCAATCTTGTGCATTCAATAGGTGTTTTTCTGTCATTGGATGAACATTTAGGTCATTTTCGTCCTCCCTATGTTTAATTTTGTCCAAAAAGGGTTTTCAACCAATCTTGTGCATCAAATAAGTTCGTTTGTGTCATTAGATGAACACTTAGGTCATTTTCGTCCTTCCCAAGCATAACATTTCCAAATAGGGTTTTCAACCAAACTTGTGCATCCAATAAGTTCGTTTGTTTCATTGGATGAACATTTAGGTCATTTTCGTCTTCCCAAGTCTTAATCTTGTCCAATTAGGGTTTTAACCAATCTCGTGCATCCAATAGGTGTTTTTGTGTCATTGGATGAACATTTAGATCATTTTCGTCCTCCCTAGGCTTATTCTTTTCCAATTTGGGTTTGTAACCAATCTTGTGCATCCGATAGGTGTGTTTGTGTCGTTTGATGAACATTTAGGTCATTTTCGTCCTCCCTAGGCTAATTTTTGTCCAATTAGGATTTTTAACCAATCTTGTGCATCCAATAGGTGTTTTGGTGTCAATTGATGAACATTTAGGTCATTTTCGTCCTTCCAAGTCTTAATCTTGTCCAATAAGGTGTTTTTGTGTCATTGGATGAACATTTAGATCATTTTCGTCCTCCCTAGACTTTTTCTCGTCCAATTAGGATTTTAACCAATCTTGTGCATCCAATAGGTGTGTTTGTGTCATTGGATGAACATTTAGGGCATTTTCGTCCTCCCTAGGCTTTTTCTTGTCCAATTAGGGTTTTTAACCAATCTTCTACATCTAATAGGTGTGTTTGTGTCGTTGGATGAACATTTTAGGTCATTTTTGTCCTCCTTAAGCTGAATCTTGTCCAATTAGGGTTTTTAACCAATCTTGTGCATTTAATATGTTCTTTTGTGTCATTGGATGAACATTTAGGTCTTTTTCGTCCTCCAAAGTCTTAATCTTCTCTAATTAGGGTTTTAACCAATCTTGTGCATCCAATAGGTGTTTGTGTCATTGGATGAACATTTAGATCATTTTCGTCCTGCCTAGGCTTATTCTTGACGAATTAGGGTTTTAACCAATCTTGTGCATCCAATAGGTATGTTTGTGTCATCGGATGAACATTTATGGCATTTTCGTGCTCCCTAGTTTTTTTCTTGTCCAATTGGGGTTTTTAACCAATCTTGTGCATCGAATAAGTTCGTTTGTGTCATAGGATGGACATTTAGGTCATTTTCGTCATCCCAACACCTATTGTTGTCTAATTAGGAGTTTTAACCAATCTTGTTTATTCAATAGGTGTGTGTGTTTGTGTCATTGGATGAACATTTAGGTCATTTTCGTACTCCACAGGCTTATCCTTGTACAATTAGGGTTTTTAACCAATCTTGTGCATTCAATAGGTGTGTTTCTGTCATTGGATGAACATTTAGGTCGTTTTCGTTCTCCCTATGTTTAATTTTGTTCAAAAAAGGGTTTTAACCAATCTTGTGCATCAAATAAGTTCGTTTGTGTCATTAGATGAACATTTAGATCATTTTCGTCCTCCCTTGGCTTTTTCTTGTCCAATTAGGGTTTTAACCAATCTTGTCCATCCAATACGTGTGTTTGTGTCATTGGATGAACATTTAGGTCATTTTCGTTCTCCCTAGGCTTATTCTTGTCCAATTAGGTTTTTTAAACAATCTTGTGCATCCAATAGGTGTGTTTGTGTCGTTGGATCAACATTTAGGTCATTTGCATCCTCCCTAGGCTAATTCTTGTCCAATTAGGGATTGTAACCAATCTTTTGCATCCAATAGGTTTGTTTGTGTCATTGGATGAACATTTAGGTCATATTCGTCCTCGCTAACCTTATTCTTGTCCAATTAGGGTTTTTAACCAATCCTTGGCATCTTACAAGTTTGTTTGTGGCATTGGATGAACATTTAGGTCATTTTTGTCCTCCCTAGGCTTATTCTTCTCTAAATAGGGTTTTTAACCAATCTAGTGCATCCAATAGGTGTGTTTGTGTCATTGGATGAACATATAGGTCATTTTCGTCCTCCCTAGGCTTATTCTTCTCTAAATAGGGTTTTTGACCAATCTAGTGCATCCAATAGGTGTGTTTTTGTCATTGGATTAACATTTCGGTCATTTTCGTCCTCCATAGAATAATTCTTGTCCAATTAGGGTTTTTACCAATCTTTTGCATCCAATACATTTAAAGCATTTACGTCCTCCCTAGGATTTTTCTTGTCCAATTAGGGTTTTTAACCAATCTTGTGCATCGAATAAGTTCGTTTGTGTCAAAGGATGGACATTTAGGTAATTTTCACCCTCCCTACACCTAATCTTGACCAATTAGGGTTTTTAAGCAATCTTTTGCATCCAATAGGCGTGTTTGTGTCATTGGATGAACATTTAGGTCATTTTCGTCCTCGCTAGGCTAATTCTTGTCCAATTAGTGTTTTTACCAATCTTGTGCATCCAATAGGTGTGTTTGTGTCATTGGATGAACATTTAGGTCATTTTCGTCCTCCCTAGGCATATTCTTGTCCAATTAGGGGTTTTAACCAATCTTGTGCATTCAATAGGTGTGTTTGTGTCATTGGATGAACATTTAGGTCATTTGCGTACTCCACAGACTTATCCTTGTCCAATTAGGGTTTTTAACCAATCTTGTGCATTCAACAGGTGTGTTTGTGTCATTGGACGAACATTTAGGTCATTTTCGTCCTCCCTAGGCTTAATCTTGTCCAATTAGGGTTTTTAACCAATCTTGTGCATTTAATATGTTCTTTTGTGTCATTGGATGAACATTTAGGTCATTTTCGTCCTCTTAAGTCTTAATCTTGTCCAATTAGGGTTTTTAGCCAATCTTGTGCATCCAATAAGTTCGTTTGTGTCATTGGATGAACGTTTAGGTCATCTTCGTCCTCCAAAGTCTTAATCTTCTCTAGTTAGGGTTTTAACCAATCTTGTGCATCCAACAGGTGTTTTTGTGTCAATTGATGAACATGTAGGTCATTTAGATCATTTTCGTCCTCCCTAGGCTTTTTCTTGTCCAATTAGGGTTTTAACCAATCTTGTGCATCCAATAGGTGTGTTTGCGTCATTGGATGAACATTTAGGTCATTTTCGTCCTCCCTAGGCTTATTCTTGTCCACTTAGGTTTTTTAAACAATCTTGTGCATCCAATAGGTGTGTTTGTGTCATTGGATGAACATTTATGGCATTTTCGTGCTCCCTAGTTTTTTTCTTGCCCAATTGGGGTTTTTAACCAATCTTGTGTATCGAATAAGTTCGTTTGTGTCATAGGATGGACATTTAGGTCATTTTCGTCATCCCAACACCTATTCTTGTCTAATTAGGGGTTTTAACCAATCTTGTGCATTCAATAGGTGTGTTTGTGTCATTGGATGAACATTTAGGTCATTTTCGTACTCCACAGGCTTATCCTTGTCCAATTAGGGTTTTTAACCAATCTTGTGCATTCAATAGTTGTGTTTCTGTCATTGGATGAACATTTAGGCCATTTTCGTCCTCCCTATGTTTAATTTTGTCCAAAAAGGGTTTTCAACCAATCTTGTGCATCAAATAAGTTCGTTTGTGTCCTTAGATGAACACTTAGGTCATTTTCGTCCTTCCCAAGCATAACATTTCCAAATAGGGTTTTCAACCAATCTTGTGCATCCAATATGTTCGTTTGTTTCATTGGATGAACATTTAAGTCATTTTCGTCTTCCCAAGTCTTAATCTTCTCCAATTAGGGTTTTAACCAATCTTGTGCATCCAATAGGTGTTTTTGTGTCATTGGATGAACATTTAGATCATTTTCGTCCTCCCTAGGCTTATTCTTTTCCAATTAGGGTTTGTAACCAATCTTGTGCATCCGATAGGTGTGTTTGTGTCGTTTGATGAACATTTAGGTCATTTTCGTGCTCCCTAGGCTTATTCTTGTCCAATTAGGGTTTTAACCAATCTTGTGCATCCAATAGGTCTGTTTGTGTCATTGGATGAACATTTATGGCATTTTCGTGCTCCCTAGTTTTTTTCTTGTCCAATTGGGGTTTTTAACCAATCTTGTGCATCGAATAAGTTCGTTTGTGTCATAGGATGGACATTTAGGTCATTTTCGTCATCCCAACACCTATTCTTGTCTAATTAGGAGTTTTAACCAATCTTGTTTATTCAATAGGTGTGTGTGTTTGTGTCATTGGATGAACATTTAGGTCATTTTCGTACTCCACAGGCTTATCCTTGTCCAATTAGGGTTTTTAACCAATCTTGTGCATTCAATAGGTGTGTTTCTGTCATTGGATGAACATTTAGGTCGTTTTCGTCCTCCCTATGTTTAATTTTGTCCAAAAAGTGTTTTAACCAATCTTGTGCATCAAATAAGTTCGTTTGTGTCATTAGATGAACATTTAGATCATTTTCGTCCTCCCTAGGCTTTTTCTTGTCCAATTAGGGTTTTAACCAATCTTGTGCATCCAATACGTGTGTTTGTGTCATTGGATGAACATTTAGGTCATTTTCGTTCTCCCTAGGCTTATTCTTGTCCAATTAGGTTTTTTAAACAATCTTGTGCATCCAATAGGTGTGTTTGTGTCGTTGGATCAACATTTAGGTCATTTGCGTCCTCCCTAGGCTAATTCTTGTCCAATTAGCGATTGTAACCAATCTTTTGCATCCAATAGGTTTGTTTGTGTCATTGGATGAACATTTAGGTCATATTCGTCCTCGCTAGCCTTATTCTTGTCCAATTAGGGTTTTTAACCAATCCTTGGCATCTTACAGGTTTGTTTGTGGCATTGGATGAACATTTAGGTCATTTTTGTCCTCCCTAGGCTTATTCTTCTCTAAATAGGGTTTTTAACCAATCTAGTGCATCCAATAGGTGTGTTTGTGTGATTGGATGAACATATAGGTCATTTTCGTCCTCCCTAGGCTTATTCTTCTCTAAATAGGGTTTTTGACCAATCTAGTGCATCCAATAGGTGTGTTTTTGTCATTGGATTAACATTTCGGTCCTTTTCGTCCTCCATAGAGTAATTCTTGTCCAATTAGGGTTTTTACCAATCTTTTGCATCCAATACATTTAAAGCATTTTCGTCCTCCCTAGGATTTTTCTTGTCCAATTAGGGTTTTTAACCAATCTTGTGCATCGAATAAGTTCGTTTGTGTCAAAGGATGGACATTTAGGTCATTTTCACCCTCCCTACACCTAATCTTGACCAATTAGGGTTTTTAAGCAATCTTTTGCATCCAATAGGCGTGTTTGTGTCATTAGATGAACATTTAGGTCATTTTCGTCCTCGCTAGGCTAATTCTTGTCCAATTAGTGTTTTTACCAATCTTGTGCATCCAATAGGTGTGTTTGGGTCATTGGATGAACATTTAGGTCATTTTCGTCCTCCCTAGGCATATTCTTGTTCAATTAGGGGTTTTAACCAATCTTGTGCATTCAATAGATGTGTTTGTGTCATTGGATGAACATTTAGGTCATTTTCGTACTCCAAAGACTTATCCTTGTCCAATTAGGGTTTTTAACCAATCTTGTGCATTCAACAGGTGTGTTTGTGTCATTGGACGAACATTTAGGTCATCTTCGTCCTCCAAAGTCTTAATCTTCTCTAATTAGGGATTTAACCAATCTTGTGCATCCAATACGTGTTTGTGTCATTGGATGAACATTTAGATCATTTTCATCCTCCCTAGGCTTATTCTTGTCGAATTAGGGTTTTAACCAATATTGTGCATCCAATAGGTGTGTTTGTGTCATTGGATGAACATTTATGGCATTTTCGTGCTCCCTAGTTTTTTTCTTGTCCAATTGGGGTTTTTAACCAATCTTGTGCATCGAATAAGTTCGTTTGTGTCATAGGATGGACATTTAGGTCATTTTCGTCATCCCAACACCTATTCTTGTCTAATTAGGGGTTTTAACCAATCTTGTGCATTCAATAGGTGTGTTTGTGTCATTGGATGAACATTTAGGTCATTTTCGTACTCCACAGGCATATCCTTGTCCAATTAGGGTTTTAAACCAATCTTGTGCATTCAATAGGTGTGTTTCTGTCATTGGATGAACATTTAGGTCATTTTCGTCCTCCCTATGTTTAATTTTGTCTAAAAAGGGTTTTCAACCAATCTTGTGCATCAAATAAGTTCGTTTGTGTCATTAGATGAACACTTAGGTCATTTTCGTCCTTCCCAAGCATAACATTTCCAAATAGGGTTTTCAACCAATCTTGTGCATCCAATAAGTTCGTTTGTTTCATTGGATGAACATTTAGGTCATTTTCGTCTTCCCAAGTCTTAATCTTCTCCAATTAGGGTTTTAACCAATCTTGTGCATCCAATAGGTGTTTTTGTGTCATTGGATGAACATTTAGATCATTTTCGTCCTCCCTAGGCTTATTCTTTTCCAATTAGGGTTTGTAACCAATCTTGTGCATCCGATAGGTGTGTTTGTGTCGTTTGATGAACATTTAGGTCATTTTCGTCCTCCCTAGGCTAATTTTTGTTCAATTAGGATTTTTAACCAATCTTGTACATCCAATAGGTGAGTTTGTGTCATTGGATGAACATTTAGGTCAGATTCATCCTCGCTAGCCTTATTCTTGTCCAATTTGGGTTTTTACCCAATCTTGTGCATCGTACAAGTTCATTTGTGGCATTGGATTAACATTTAGGTCATTTTTGTCCTCCCTAGGCTTAATCTTGTCCAATTAGAGTTTTCAACCAATCTTGTGCATCCAATATGTTCGTTTTGTCATTGGATGAACATTTAGGTCATTTTCGTCCTCCTAAGTCTTAATCTTGTCCAATTAGGGTTTTTAGCCAATCTTGTGCATCCAATAAGTTCGTTTGTGTCATTGGATGAACATTTAGATCATTTTCGTCCTCCCTACGCTTATTCTTGTCCAATTAGGGTTTTAACCAATCATGTGCATCCAATAGTTGTGCTAGTGTCATTGGATGTATATATAGGTCATTTTCGTACTCCCTAGGCTTATTCTTCTCTAAATAGGGTTTTTAACCAATCTAGTGCATCCAATAGGTGTGTTTTTGTTATTGGATTAATATTTCGGTCATTTTCGTCCTCCAAAGAGTAATTCTTGTCCAATTAGGGTTTTTACCAATCTTATGCATCCAATACATGTGTTTGTGTCATTGGATGAACATTTAGGGCATTTTCTTCCTCCCTAGGCTTTTTCTTGTCCAATTAGGGTTTTTAACCAATCTTGTGCATTTAATATGTTCTTTTGTGTCATTGGATGAAGATTTAGGTCATTTTTGTCCTCCCTAGGCTGAATCTTGTCCAATTAGGGTTTTTAACCAATCTTGTGCATTTAATATGTTCTTTTGTGTCATTGGATGAACATTTAGGTCATTTTCGTCCTCCTAAGTCTTAATCTTGTCCAATTAGGGTTTTTAACCAATCTTGTGCATTTAATATGTTCTTTTGTGTCAATGGATGAACATTTAGGTCATTTTCGTCCTCCTAAGTCTTAATCTTGTCTAATTAGGGTTTTTAACCAATCTTGAGCATTTAATATGTTCTTTTGTGTCAATGGATGAACATTTAGGTCATTTTCGTCCTCCTAAGACTTAATCTTGTCCAATTAGGGTTTTTAGCCAAACTTGTGCATACAATAAGTTCGTTTGTGTCATTGGATGAACATTTAGCTCATTTTCGTCGTCCAAAGTCTTAATCTTGTCTAATTAAGGTTTTAACCAATCTTGTGCATCCAATAGGTGTTTTGGTGTCAATTGATGAACATTTAGGTCATTTTCGTCCTTCCAAGTCTTAATCTTGTCCAATTAGGTGTTTTTGTGTCATTGGATGAACATTTAGATCATTTTCGTCCTCCCTAGACTTTTTCTCGTCCAATTAGGATTTTAACCAATCTTGTGCATCCAATAGGTGTGTTTGTGTCATTGGATGAACATTTAGGGCATTTTCGTCCTCCCTAGGCTTTTTCTTGTCCAATTAGGGTTTTTAACCAATCTTGTGCATTTAATATGTTCTTTTGTGTCATTGGATGAATATTTAGGTCATTTTTGTCCTCCCTAGGCTGAATCTTGTCCAATTAGGGTGTTTACCCAATCTTGTGCATTTAATATGTTCTTTTGTGTCATTGGATGAACATTTAGGTCACTTTCGTCCTCCTAAGTCTTAATCTTGACCAATTAGGGTTTTTAACCAATCTTGTGCATTTAATATGTTTTTTTGTGTCAATGGATGAACATTTAGTTCATTTTCGTCCTCCTAAGTCTTAATCTTGTCCAATTAGGGTTTTTAGCCAATCTTGTGCGTCCAATAAGTTCGTTTGTGTCATTGGATAAACATTTAGCTCATTTTCGTCCTCCAAAGTCTTAATCTTGTCTAATTAGGGTTTTAACCAATCTTGTGCATCCAATAGGTGTTTTGGTGTCAATTGATGTACATTTAGGTCATTTTCGTCCTTCCAAGTCTTAATCTTGTCCAATTAGGTGTTTTTGTGTCACTGGATGAACATTTAGATCATTTTCGTCCTCCCTAGACTTTTTCTCGTCAAATTAGGATTTTAACCAATCTTGTGCATCCAATAAGTGTGTTTGTGTCATTGGATGAACATTTAGGTCATTTGCGTCCTCCCTAGGCTAATTCTTGTCCAATTAAGGATTGTAACCAATCTTCTGCATCCAATAGGTTTGTTTGTGTCATTGGATGATCATTTAGGTCATATTCGTCCTCGCTAGCCTTATCCTTGTCCAATTAGGGTTTTTAACCAATCATTTGCATCGTACAAGTTTGTTTGTGGCATTGGATGAACATTTATGTCATTTTTGTCCTCCCTAGGCTTAATCTTGTCCAATTAGGGTTTTTAACCAATCTTGTGCATCCAATATGTTCTTTTGTGTCATTGGATGAACATTTAGGTCATTTTCGTCCTCCCTAGGCTTAATCTTGTCCAATTAGGGTTTTTAACCAATCTTGTGCATCCAATATGTTCGTTTGTGTCATTAGATGAACATTTAGATCATTTTCGTCCTCCCGAGGCTTATTCTTGTCCAATTAGGCTTATTCTTGTCCAATAGGTGTGTTTGTGTCATTGGATGAACATATAGGTCATTTTCGTCCTCCCGAGGCTTATTCTTCTCTAAATAGGGTTTTAAACCAATCTAGTGCATCCAATAGGTGTGTTTTTGTCATTGGATTAACATTTCGGTCATTTTCGTCCTCCATAGAGTAATTCTTGTCCAATTAGGGTTTTTACCAATCTTGTCCATCCAATACATGTGTTTGTGTCATTAGATGAACATTTTGGTCATTTTCATCCTCCCTAGGCTAATTCTTGTCCAATTAGGGTTTTTAACCAATCTTGTGCATCCAATAGGTGTGTTTCTGTCAATGGATGAACATTTAGGTCATTTTCGTCTTAGCTAGCCTTATTCTTGTCCAATTAGGGTTTTTAACCAATCTTGTGCATCGTACAAGTTCGTTTGCGGCACTGGATGAACATTTAGGTCATTATTGTCCTCCCTAGGCTTAATCTTGTCCAATTAGGGTTTTTAACCAATCTTGGGCATCCAATATGTTCGTTTGTGTCTTTGGATGAACATTTAGGTCATTTTCGTCCTCCCAAGTCTTAATCATGTCCAATTAGGGTTTTTAGCCAATCTGGTGCATACAATAAGTTCGTTTGTGTCATTGGATGAACATTTAAGTCATTTTCGTCCTCCAAAGTCTTAATCTTGTCTAATTAGGGTTTTTAGCCAATCTTCTGCATCCAATATGTTCGTTTGTGTCATTGGATGAACATTTAGGTTATTTTTGCCCACCCTAGCCTTATTCTTGTCCAATTAGGGTTTTTAACCAATCTTGTGCATCCAATAGGTGTGTTTGTGTCATTGGATGAACATTTAGGTCATTTTCGTCCTCCCTAGGCTAATTCTTGTCAAATTAGGGTTTTTGCCAATCTTGTGCATCCAATAGGTGTGTTTGTGTCATTGGATGAACATTTAGGTCATTTTCGACCTACCTAGGCTTATTCTTGTCGAATTAGGAGTTTTATCCAATCTTGTGCATTCAATAGGTGTGTTTGTGTCATTCGATCAACATTTAGGTCATTTTTGTACTCCACAGGTTTATCGTTGTCCAATTACGGTTTTTAACCAATCTTGTGCAGTCAATAGGTGTGTGTGTGTCATTGGATGAACATTTAGGTCATTTTCGTCTTCCCTAGGTTTAATTTTGTCCAAATAGGGTTTTCAACCAATCTTGTGCATCAAATAAGTTCGTTTGTGTCATTGGATGAACATTTAGGTCATTTTCATCATCCAAAGTCTTAATCTTGTCCAATTACGGTTTTTAACCAATCTTGTGCGTCCAATAGGTGTGTTTGTGTCATTGGATGAACATTTATGTCATTTTCGTCCTCCATAGGCTTATTCATGTCCAATTAAGGTTTTTAACCAATCTTGTGGATTCGATAGGTGTGTTTGTGTCATTGGAAGAATATTTAGGTTATTTTTGTCCTCACTAGGCGAATTCTTTTCCAATTAGGGTTTTTAACCAATCTTGTGCATCCAATAAGTGTGTTTGTGTCATTGGATGAACATTTAGGTCATTTTCATTCTCCCTAGGCTTATTCTTGTCTAGTTTGTGTTTTTAACCAATCTTGTGCATCCAATAGGTGTGTTTGTGTCATTGGATGAACATTTAGGTCATTTTCGACCTCCATAGGCTAATTCTTGTCCTATTAGGATTTGTAACCAATCTTGTGTATCCAATAGGTGTGTTTGTGTCGTTAGATGAGTATTTAGGTTATTTTCGTCCTCCCTAGGCTAATTCTTGTCCAATTAGGGGTTTTTAACCAACATTGTGCATTCAATAGGTTGTTTGTGTCATTGGATAAACATTTAGGTTATTTTCGTCATCCCTAGGAACATTCTGGTCCAATTAGGGTTTTTAACCAATTTTGTGCATCCCATAGGTGTGTTTTTGTCATTGCATTAAAATTTCGGTCATTTTCGTCCTCCATAGGCTAATTCTAGTCCAATTAGGGTTTGTAACCAATCTTGTGCATCCGATAGGTGTGTTTGTGTCGTTTGATGAACATTTTGGTCATTTTCATCCTCTCCAGGCTAATTCTTGTCCAATTAGGGTTTTTAACTAATCTTGTACATCCAATAGGTGTGTTTGTGTCATTGGATGAACATTTAGGTCATATTCGTCCTAGCTAGCCTTATTCTTGTCCAATTAGGGTTTTTAACCAATCTTGTGCATTGTACAAGTTCGTTTGCGGCATTGGATGAACATTTAGGTCATTTTTGTCCTCCCAAGGCTTAATCTTGTCCAATTAGGGTTTTTAACCAATCTTGGACATCCAATATGTTCGTTTGTGTCATTGGATGAACAATTAGGTCATTTTCGTCCTCCCAAGTCTTAATCATGTCCAATTAGGGTTTTTAGCCAATCTGGTGCATCCAATAAGTTCGTTTGTGTCATTGGATGAACATTTAAGTCATTTTCGTCCTCCAAAGTCTTAATCTTGTCAAATTAGGGTTTTAACCCAATCTTGTGCATCCAATGTGTTCGTTTGTGTCATTGAATGAACATTTAGGTCATTTTTGCCCACCCTAGCCTTATCCTTGTCCAATTAGGGTTTTTAACCAATCTTGGGCATCTAATATGTTCGTTTGTGTCATTGGATGAACATTTAGGTCATTTTCGTCCTCCCTAGGCTAATTCTTGCCCTATTAGGGTTTTTAACCATTCTTGTACATCCAATAAGTGTGTTTGTGTCATTGGATGAACATTTAGGTCATTTTCATCATCCAAAGTCTTAATCTTGTCCAATTACGGTTTTTAACCAATCTTGTGCGTCCAATAGGTTTGTTTGTGTCGTTGGATGAACATTTAGGTCGTTTTCGGCCTCCCTAGCCTTATTCTTGTCCAATTAGGGTTTTAACCAATCTTGTGCATCCAATAGGTGTGTTTGTGTCATTGGATGAACATTTAGGTCATTTTCGTCCTCCCTAGGCTAATTCTTGCCCTATTAGGGTTTTTAACCATTCTTGTACATCCAATAAGTGTGTTTGTGTCATTGGATGAATATTTAGGTCATTTTCGTCATCCAAAGTCTTAATCTTGTCCAATTACGGTTTTTAACCAATCTTGTGCATCCAATAGGTTTGTTTGTGTCATTAGATCAAAATTTATGTCAGTTTCGTCCTCCGTTGGCCTATTCTTGTCCAATTAAGGTTTTTAACCAATCATGTGAATCCAATAGGTGTGTTTGTGTCATTGGATGATTATTTAGGTTTTTTTTGTCCTCCCTTGGCTAATTCTTGTCCAATTAGGGTTTTTAACAAATCTTGTGCATCCAATAAGTGTGTTTGTGTCATTGGATGAACATTTAGGTCATTTTCGTTCTCCCTAGGCTTATTCTTGTCCAGTTTGTGTTTTTAACCAATCTTCTGCATCCAATAGGTGTGTTTGTGTCATTGGATGAACGTTTAGGTCATTTTTCGACCTCCATAGGCTAATTCTTGTCCTATTAGGATTTGTAACCAATCTTGTGCATCCAATGGGTGTGTTTGTGTCATTGGATGAACATTTAGGTCATTTTCGTCCTCCCTAGGCTAATTCTTGCCCTATTAGGGTTTTTAACCAATCTTGTGCGTCCAATAGGTTTGTTTGTGTCGTTGGATGAACATTTAGGTCATTTTCGGCCTCCCTAGCCTTATTCTTGTCCAATTAGGGTTTTAACCAATCTTGTGCATCCAATAGGTGTGTTTCTGTCATTGGATGAACATTTAGGTCATTTTCGTCCTAGCTAGCCTTATTCTTGTCCAATTAGGGTTTTTAACCAATCTTGTGCATCCAATAGGTGTGTTTGTGTCATTGGATGAACATTTAGGTCATTTTCGTCCTCCCTAGGCTAATTTTTGCCCTATAAGGGTTTTTAACCATTCTTGTACAGCCAATAAGTGTGTTTGTGTCATTGGATGAATATTTAGGTCATTTTCGTCATCCAAAGTCTTAATCTTGTCCAATTAAGGTTTTTAACCAATCTTGTGCGTCCAATAGGTTTGTTGTGTCGTTCGATCAACATTTAGGTCATTTTCGGCCTCCCTAGCCTTATTCTTGTCCAATTAGGGTTTTTAACCAATCTTGTGCATCCAATAGGTGTGTTTGTGTCATTGGATGAACATTTAGGTCATTTTTGTTCTCCCTAGGCTTATTCTTGTCCAGTTTGTGTTTTTAAACAATCTTGTGCATCCAATAGGTGTGTTTGTGTCATTGGATGAACATTTAAGTCTTTTTCGCCCTCCCTAAGCTTATTCTTGTCCAATTGGGGTTTTTAACCAATCTAGTGCATGCAATATGTGTGTTTTTGTCATTGGATTAAAATTTCGGTATTTTTCGTCCTCCATAGGCTAATTCTTGTCCAATTAGGGTTTGTAACCAATCTTGTGCATCCGATAGGTGTGTTTGTGTCGTTGGATGAACATTTAGGTCATTTTCGTCCTCCCTAGGCTAATTCTTGTCCTATTAGGATTTGTAACCAATCTTGTACATCCAGTAGGTGTGTTTGTGTCGTTAGATAAGTATTTAGGTTATTTTTGTCCTCCCTAGGCTAATTGTTGTCCAATTAGGGTTTTTAACCAATCTTGTGCATCCAATAGTTGTGTTTGTGTTATTGGATCAACATTTAGGTCATTTGCGTCCTCCCTAGGCTAATTCTTTTCCAATTAGGGATTGTAACCAATCTTCTGTATCCAATAGGTTTGTTTGTCTCATTGGATGAACATTTACGTCATTTTCGTCCTCCCTAGGAACATTATGGTCCAATTAGGGTTTTTAACAAATCTTGTGCATCCAATAGGTGTGTTTCTGTCATTGGATGAACATTTAGGTCATTTTCGTCCTCCCTAGGCTTATTCTTGTCAAATTAGGGTTTTTAACCAATCTTGTGCATCCAATAGGTCATTTGCATCTTCCCTAGGCTAATTCTTGTCCAATTAGGATTTGTAACCAATCTTCTACATCCAATAGGTTTCTTAATGTCATTGGATGAACATTTAGGTCATTTTCGTCATCCCTAGGAACATTATGGTCCAAATAGGGTTTTTAACCAATCTTGTGGATCCAATAGGTGTGTTTGTGTGATTGGATGAACATTTAGGTCATTTTCATCCTCTCAAGTCTTAATCTTGTCCAATTAGGGTTTTTAACCAATCTTGTGCATCCAATAGGTCTTTTGTGTGATTGGATTAACATTTAGGTCATTTTCGTCCTCCCTAGTCTTATTCTTGTCCAATTAGGGTTTTTAACCAATCTTGTGCGCCCAACAGATGTGTTGGTGTCATTTGATCAACATTAGATCATTTTCGTTCTCCAAAGGCTAATTCTTGTCCAATTAGGGTTTGTAACCATTCTTGTGCATCCAATAGGTTTTTTTGTGTCATTGGATGATCATTTACGTCATTTTCGTCCTCCCTAGCATTATTCTTGTTCAATTAGGGTTTTTAACCAATCTTGTCCATCATACAAGTTCGTTTGTGTCATTGGATGAACATTTTCTTCCTCCCAAGTCTTAGTCTTGTCCAATTAGGGTTTTTAGCCAATCTTGTGCATCCAATAAGTTCGTTTGTGTCATTGGATGAACATTTAGGTCATTATGGTCCATCCAAGTCTTAATCTTGTCTAATTGGGGTTTTTAACCAATCTTGTGCATCCAATATGTTCGTTTGTGTCATTGGATTAACATTTAGGTCATTTTCGTCCTCCCTACCCCTTTCTTCTTGTCCTATTAGGGTTTTTAACCAATCTTGTGCATTGTATAAATTCGTTTGTGTCATTGGATGAACATTTAGGTCATTATCGTCCTCCAATGTCTTAATCTTGTCCAATTAGGGTTTTTAGCCAATCTTGTGCAACTAATAAGTTCGTTTGTGTCATTGGATGAACATTTAAGTCATTATCGTCCTCCCAAGTCTTAATCTTGTCTAATTAGGGTTTTTAAACAATATTGTTCATCCAATATGTTCGTTTCTATCATTGGATGAACATTTGGGTCATTTTCGTCCTCCCTAGCCTTATTCTTGTCCAATTAGGGTTTTTATCCAATCTTGTGCACCCAATGGGTGTCATTGTGTCATTGGATGAACATTTCGGTCATTTTCGTCGTCCGTAGGCTTATTCTTGTCCAATTAGGGTTTCTAACCAATCTTCTGCATCTAATAGGTGCGTTTGTGTCATTGGATTAACATTTAGGTCATTTTTGTCCTCTCTACGCTAATTCTTGTCCTATTAGGGTTTGTAACCAATCTTGTGCATCCAATAGGTGTGTTAGTGTCATTGGATGAATATTTAGGTTATTTTTGTCCTCCCTAGGCTAATTCTTGTCCAGTTAGGGTTTTTAACCAATCTTGTGCATCCAATAGGTGTGTTAGTGTCATTGGATGAACATTTAGGTCATTTTCGTTCTCTCAAGTCTTAATCTTGTCCAAATAGGGTTTATAACCAATCTTGTGCATCCAATAGGTTTGTTTATGTCATTGGATGAACATTTAGGTTATTTTCGTCCTCCCTAGGAACATTATGGTCCAATTAAGGTTTTTAACCAATCTTGTGCATCCAATAGATGTGTTTCTGTCATTGGATGAACATTTAGGTCACCTTCGTCCTCCCAAGGCTTATTCTTGTCTAATTAGGGTTTTTAACCAATCTTGTGCATCCAATAGGTGTGTTTGTGTCATTGGATGAACATTTAGGTCATTTTCATCCTCTCAAGTCTTAATCTTGTCCAATTAAGGTTGTTAACCAATCTTGTGCATCCAATAGGTGTTTGGTGTGATTGGATGAACATTTAGGTCATTTTCGTCCTCCCTAGGCTTATTCTTGTCCAATTAGGGTTTTTAACCAATCTTGTGCGCCTAACAGGTGTGTTGGTGTCACTTGATCAACATTAGATCATTTTCGTTCTCCAAAGGCTAATTCTTGTCCAATTAGTGTTTGTAACTAATCTTGTGCATCCAATAGGTTTGTTTGTGTCATTGGATGAACATTTACGTCATTTTCGTCCTCCCGAGCATTATTCTTGTTCAATTAGGGTTTTTAACCAATCTTGTCCATCATACAAGTTCGTTTGTGTCATTGGATGAACATTTAAGTCATGGTCGTCCTCCCTAGGCTTAATCTTGTCCAATTAGGGTTTTTAATTAATTTTGTGCATCTAATATGTTCGTTAGTGTCATTGGATGAACATTTAGGTCATTTTCTTCCTCCCAAGTCTTGTGTATCCAATAAGTTCGTTTGCGTCATTGGATGAACATTTAAGTCATTTTCGTCCTCCCAAGTCTTAATCTTGTCTAATTAGGGTTTTTAAACAATCTTGTGCGTTCAATATGTTCGATTCTATCATTGGATGAACATTTAGGTCATTTTCGTCCTCCCTAGCCTTATTCTTGTCCAATTAGGCTTTTTAACCAATCTTGTGCATCCAATGGGTGTCATTGTGTCATTGGATGAACATTTCAGTCATTTTCGTCGTCCGTAGGCTTATTCTTGTCCAATTAGGGTTTTTAACCAATCTTGTGCATCTAATAGGTGTGTTTGTGTCATTGGATTAACATTTACGTCATTTTTGCCCTCCCTATGCTAATTTTTTTCCTATTAGGGTTTCTAACCAATCTTGTGCATCCAATAGGTGTGTTTGTGTCATTGGATGAACATTTAGGTCACTTTCGTCCTCCATAGGCTTATTCTTGCCCAATTAGGGTTTTTAACCAATCATGTGCATCCAATAGGTGTGTTTGTGTCATTGGATCAACATTTAGGTCATTTTCGTCCTCCCTAGGCTAATTCTTGTCCAACTTAGGTTTTTAACCAATCTTGTGGATCCAATATGTGTTTTTATGACATAGTATTAATATTTAGGTCATTTTAGTCCTCCCTAGGCTAATTCTTGTCCTATTAGGATTTGTAACCAATCTTGTGCATCCAATAGGTGTGTTTGTGTCATTGGATCAACATTTAGGTCATTTTCGTCTTCCCTACACTAATTCTTGTCCAATTCGGGTTTTTAACCAATCTTGTACATCCAATAGGTGTGTTTGTGTAATTGGATGAACATTTAGGTCATTTTCGTCCTCCTAAGTCTTAATCTTGTCCAATTAGGTGTGTTTCTGTCATTTGATGAACATTTAGGACATTTTCATCCTCCCATAGGCTAATTCTTGTCCAATAAGGGTTTGTAACCAATCTTGTGCATCCAATAGGTGTGTTTGTGTCATTGGATCAACATTTAGGTCATTTGCGTCCTCCCTAGGGTAATTCTTGTCCAATTAGGGATTGTTACCAATCTTCTGTATTCAATATGTTTATTTGTGTCATTGGATAAACATTAATGTCATTTTCGTCTTCCCTAGGAACATTATGGTCCAATTAGGGTTTTTAACCAATCTTGTGCATCCAATAGGCGTGTTTCTGTCATTTGATGAACATTTAGGTCATTTTCGTCCTCCCTAGGCTTATTGTTGTCCAATTAGGGTTTTTGACCAATCTTGTGCATCCAATAGGTGTTTTTGTGTCATTGGATCAATATTTAGGTCATTTGCGTCCTCCCTAGGGTAATTCTTGTCCAATTAGGGATTGTTACCAATCTTCTGCATTCAATATGTTTATATGTGTCATTGGATATACATTTAGGTCATTTTCGTCTTCCCTAGGAACATTATGGTCCAATTAGGGTTTTTAACCAATCTTGTGCACCCAATTGGTGTGATTCTGTCATTTGATGAACATTTAGGTCATTTTCGTCCTCCCTAGGCTTATTCTTGTCCAATTAGGGTTTTTCACCAATCTTGTGCATCCAATATGTCATTTGCGTCCTCCGAAGTCTTGGATGAACATTTAGGTCATTTTTGTCCTCCCTAGCCTTATTCTTTTCCAATTAGGGTTTTTAACCAATCTTTTCCATCCAATGGGTGTGTTTGTGTCATTGGATGAACATTTCGGTTATTTATGTCGTCCGTAGGCTTATTCATGTCCGATTAGGGTTTGTAACCAAACTTGTGCATCCAATAGGTGTGTTTGTGTCATTGGATGAATATTTAGGTCATTTTCGTCCTCCCTAGGCTTATTCTTGTCCAATTAGGGTGTTTAACCAATCTTGTGCATCCAATAGGTGTGTTTGTGTCATTGGATCAACATTTAGGTTATTTGCGTCCTCCCTAGGTTAATTCTTGTCCAATTAGGGATTGTAACCAATCTTCTGCATTCAATATGTTTATTTGTGTCATTGGATATACATTTAGGTCATTTTCGTCTTCCCTAGGAACATTATGGTCCAATTAGGGTTTTTTAACCAATCTTGTGCACCCAATAGGTGTGTTTCTGTCATTTGATGAACATTTAGGTCATTTTCGTCTTCCCTAGGCTTATTCTTGTCCAATTAGGGTTTTTCACCAATCTTGTGCATCCAATAGGTCATTTGCGTCCTCCTTAGGCTAATTCTTGTCCAATTAGGGTTTTTAGCCAATCTTGTGCATCCAATAAGTTTGTTTATGTCATTGGATGAACATTTAAGTCATTTTCGTCCTCCCAAGTCTTAATCTTGTATAATTAGGGTTTTTAAACAATCTTGTGCATCCAATTTATTCATTTCTATCATTGGATGAACATTTAGGTCATTGTTGTCCTCCCTAGCCTTATTCTTTTCCAATTAGGGTTTTTAACCAATCTTTTGCATCCAACGGGTGTGTTTGTGTCATTGGATTAACATTTAGGTCATTTTTTTCCTCTCAAGGCTAATTCTTGTCGTATTAGGGTTTTTAACCAATCTTGTGCATCCATTAGGTGTGTTTGTGTCATTGGATGAATATTTAGGTCATTTTCGTCCTCCCTAGGCTTATTGTTGTCCAATTAGGGTTTTTAACCAATCTTGTGAATCGAATAGGTGTGTTTGTGTCTTTGGATCAACATTGAGGTCATTTTCGCCTTCGCTACTCTAATTCTTGTCCAATTCGGGTTTTTAACCAATCTTGTGCATCCAATAGGTGTGTTTGTGTAATTGGATGAACATTTAGGTCATTTTCGTCCTCCTAAGTCTTCATCTTGTCCAATTAGGGTTTTTAACCAATCTTGTGCATCCAATAGGTGTGTTTGTGTCATTGGATGAACATTTAGGTCATTTTCGTCCTCCCTAGGCTTATTCTTGTCCAATTAGGGTTTTTAACCAATCTTGTGCATCCAATAGGTGTGTTTGTGTCATTGGATCAACATTTAGGTCATTTGCGTCCTCCCTAGGCTAATTGTGGTCCAATTAGGGATTGTTACCAATCTTCTGCATTCAATATGTTTATTTATGTCATTGGATAAACATTTAGGTCATTTTCGTCTTCCCTAGGAACATTATGGTCCAATTAGGGTTTTTAACCAATCTTGTGCATCCAATAGGTGTGTTTCTGTTAGTTGATGTACATTTAGGTCATTTTCGTCCTCCCTAGGCTTATTCTTGTCCAATTAGGGTTTTTAACCAATCTTGTGCATCCAATAGGTCATTTGCGTCCTCCTTAGGCTAATTGTTGTCCAATTAGGGTTTGTAACCAATCTCCTGCATCCAACAGGTTTGTTTGTGTCATTGGATGAACATTTAGATCATTTTCGTCCTCCCTAGGAACATTATGGTCCAATTAGGGTTTTTAACCAATCTTGTGCATCCAATAAGTTTGTTTGTGTCATTGGATGAACATTTAGGTCATTATCGTCATCCCAAGGCTTAATCTTGTCCAATTAGGGTTTTTAGCCAATCTTGTGCATCCAATAAGTTCGTTTGTGTCATTGGATGAACATTTAATTCATTTTCGTCCTCCCAAGTCTTAATCTTGTATAATTAGGGTTTTTAAACAATCTTGTGCATCCAATATGTTCATTTCTATCGTTGGATGAACATTTAGGTCATTTTTGTCCTCCCTAGCCTTATTCTTTTCCAATTAGGGTTTTTAACCAATCTTTTGCATCCAATGGGTGTGTTTGTGTCATTGGATGAACATTTCGGTTATTTTCGTCGTCTGTAGGCTTATTCATGTCCAACTAGGGTTTTTAACCAATCTTGTGCATCTAATAGCTTTGTTTGTGTCATTGGATTAATATTTAGGTCATTTTAGTCCTCCCTAGGCTAAATCTTGTCCTATTAGGGTTTGTAACCAATCTTGTGCATCCAATAGGTGTGTTTGTGTCATTGGATTAACATTTAGGTCATTTTTGTCCTTCCTAGGCTAATT
>JBBPBS010000714.1:1321911-1367670 GCA_037974835.1 Cicer judaicum
TTAGGGATTGTAACCAATCTTCTGCATTCAATATGTTTATTTGTGTCATTGGATATACATTTAGGTCATTTTCGTCTTCCCTAGGAACATTATGGTCCAATTAGGGTTTTTTAACCAATCTTGTGCACCCAATAGGTGTGTTTCTGTCATTTGATGAACATTTAGGTCATTTTCGTCTTCCCTAGGCTTATTCTTGTCCAATTAGGGTTTTTCACCAATCTTGTGCATCCAATAGGTCATTTGCGTCCTCCTTAGGCTAATTCTTGTCCAATTAGGGTTTTTAGCCAATCTTGTGCATCCAATAAGTTTGTTTATGTCATTGGATGAACATTTAAGTCATTTTCGTCCTCCCAAGTCTTAATCTTGTATAATTAGGGTTTTTAAACAATCTTGTGCATCCAATTTATTCATTTCTATCATTGGATGAACATTTAGGTCATTGTTGTCCTCCCTAGCCTTATTCTTTTCCAATTAGGGTTTTTAACCAATCTTTTGCATCCAACGGGTGTGTTTGTGTCATTGGATTAACATTTAGGTCATTTTTTTCCTCTCAAGGCTAATTCTTGTCGTATTAGGGTTTTTAACCAATCTTGTGCATCCATTAGGTGTGTTTGTGTCATTGGATGAATATTTAGGTCATTTTCGTCCTCCCTAGGCTTATTGTTGTCCAATTAGGGTTTTTAACCAATCTTGTGAATCGAATAGGTGTGTTTGTGTCTTTGGATCAACATTGAGGTCATTTTCGCCTTCGCTACTCTAATTCTTGTCCAATTCGGGTTTTTAACCAATCTTGTGCATCCAATAGGTGTGTTTGTGTAATTGGATGAACATTTAGGTCATTTTCGTCCTCCTAAGTCTTCATCTTGTCCAATTAGGGTTTTTAACCAATCTTGTGCATCCAATAGGTGTGTTTGTGTCATTGGATGAACATTTAGGTCATTTTCGTCCTCCCTAGGCTTATTCTTGTCCAATTAGGGTTTTTAACCAATCTTGTGCATCCAAAAGGTGTGTTTGTGTCATTGGATCAACATTTAGGTCATTTGCGTCCTCCCTAGGCTAATTGTGGTCCAATTAGGGATTGTTACCAATCTTCTGCATTCAATATGTTTATTTGTCATTGGATAAACATTTAGGTCATTTTCGTCTTCCCTAGGAACATTATGGTCCAATTAGGGTTTTTAACCAATCTTGTGCATCCAATAGCTGTGTTTCTGTCATTTGATGTACATTTAGGTCATTTTCGTCCTCCCTAGGCTTATTCTTGTCCAATTAGGGTTTTTAACCAATCTTGTGCATCCAATAGGTCATTTGCGTCCTCCTTAGGCTAATTGTTGTCCAATTAGGGTTTGTAACCAATCTTCTGCATCCAACAGGTTTGTTAGTGTCATTGGATGAACATTTAGATCATTTTCGTCCTCCCTAGGAACATTATGGTCCAATTAGGGTTTTTAACCAATCTTGTGCATCCAATAAGTTTGTTTGTGTCATTGGATGAACATTTAGGTCATTATCGTCATCCCAAGGCTTAATCTTGTCCAATTAGGGTTTTTAGCCAATCTTGTGCTTCCAATAAGTTCGTTTGTGTCATTGGATGAACATTTAAGTCATCTTCGTCCTCCCAAGTCTTAATCTTGTATAATTAGGGTTTTTAAACAATCTTGTGCATCCAATATGTTCATTTCTATCATTGGATCAACATTTAGGTCATTTTTGTCCTCCCTAGCCTTATTCTTTTCCAATTAGGGTTTTTAACCAATCTTTTGCATCCAATGGGTGTGTTTGTGTCATTGGATGAACATTTCGGTTATTTTCGTCGTCTGTAGGCTTATTCATGTCCAACTAGGGTTTTTAACCAATCTTGTGCATCTAATAGCTTTGTTTGTGTCATTGGATTAACATTTAGGTCATTTTCGTCATCCCTAGGCTAATTCTTGTCCTATTTGGGTTTGTAACCAATGTTGTGCATCCAATAGGTGTGTTTGTGTTGTTGGATGAATATTTAGGTCATTTTAGTCCTCCCTAGGCTAAATCTTGTCCTATTAGGGTTTGTAACCAATCTTGTGCATCCAATAGGTGTGTTTGTGTCATTGGATTAACATTTAGGTCATTTTTGTCCTTCCTAGGCTAATTTTTGTCCTATTAGGGTTTGTAACCAATCTTGTGCATCCAATAGGTGTGTTTGTGTCATTGGATGAATATTTAGGTCATTTTGGTCCTCCCAAGGCTTATTGTTGTCCAATTAGGGTTTTTAACCAATCTTGTGCATCGAATAGGTGTGTTTGAGTCTTTGGATCATCATTTAGGTCAGTTTCGTCTTCGCTACACTAATTCTTGTCCAATTCGGGTTTTTCACCAATCTTGGGCATCCAATAGGTGTGTTTGTGTAATTAGATGAACATTTAGGTCATTTTCGTCCTCCTAAGTCTTAATCTTGTCCAATTAGGGTTTTTAACGAATCTTGTGCATCCAATAGCTGTTTTTGTGTCATTGGATGAACATTTAGGTCATTTTCGTCCTCCCTAGGCTTATTCTTGTCCAATTAGGGTTTTTAACCAATCTTGTGCATCCAATAGGTGTGTTTGTGTCATTGGATCAACATTTAGGTCATTTGCGTCCTCCCTAGGCTAATTCTTGTCCAATTAGGGTTTTTAACCAATCTTTTGCATCCAATGGGTGTGTTTGTGTCATTGGATGAACATTTCGGTTATTTTCGTCGTCCGTAGGCTTATTCATGTCTAATTAGGGTTTTTAACCAATCTTGTGCATCTAATAGGTTTGTTTGTGTCATTGGATCAACATTTAGGTCATTTTTGTCCTCCCAAGGCTAATTCTTGTCCTATTAGCGTTTGTAACCAATCTTGTGCATCCAATAGGTGTGTTTGTGTCATTGGATGAATATTTAGGTCATTTTTGTCCTCCCTAGGCTAATTCTTGTCCAGTTAGGGTTTTTAACCAATCTTGTGCATCCAATAGGTATGTTTGTGTCATTGGATTAACATTTAGGTCATTTTCATCCTCCCTAGGCTTATTCTTGTCCAATTAGGGTTTTTAACCAATCTTTTGCATCCAATGGGTGTGTTTGTGTCATTGGATGAACATTTCGGTTATTTTCGTCGTCCGTAGGCTTATTCATGTCTAATTAGGGTTTTTAACCAATCTTGTGCATCTAATAGGTTTGTTTGTGTCATTGGATCAACATTTAGGTCATTTTTGTCCTCCCAAGGCTAATTCTTGTCCTATTAGCGTTTGTAACCAATCTTGTGCATCCAATAGGTGTGTTTGTGTCATTGGATGAATATTTAGGTCATTTTTGTACTCCCTAGGCTAATTCTTGTCCAGTTAGGGTTTTTAACCAATCTTGTGCATCCAATAGGTATGTTTGTGTCATTGGATTAACATTTAGGTCATTTTCGTCCTCCCTAGGCTTATTCTTGTCCAATTAGGGTTTTTAAGCAATCTTGTGCATCCAATAGGTGTGTTTGTGTCGTTGGATGAACATTTAGGTCATTTTCGTCCTCCATAGGCTTATTCTTTTCCAATTAAGGTTTTTAACCAATCTTGTGCATCCAATAGGTTTGTTTGTATCATTGGATTAACATTTAGGTCATTTTCGTCCTCCCTAGGCTAATTCTTGTCCAACTTAGGTTTTTAACCAATCTTGTGCATCCAATAAGTGTGTTTGTGACATAGTATTAACATTTAGGTCATTTTCGTCGTCCCTAGGCTAATTCTTGTCCTATTAGAGTTTGTAACCAATCTTGTGCATCCAATAGGTGTGTTTGTGTCATTGGATTAACATTTAGGTCATTTTCGTCCTCCTAAGTCTTAATCTTGTCCAATTAGGGTTTTTAGCCAGTCTTGTGCATCCAGTAAGTTCGTTTGTGTTATTGGATGAACATTTAAGTCATTTTCATACTCCGAAGTCTTAATCTTGTATAATTAGGGTTTTTAAACAATCTTGTGCATCCAATATGTTCATTTCTATCATTGGATGAACATTTAGGTCATTTTTGTCCTCCCTAGCCTTATTCTTTTCCAATTAGGGTTTTTAACCAATCTTTTCCATCCAATGGGTGTGTTTGTGTCATTGGATGAACATTTCGGTTATTTATGTCGTCCGTAGGCTTATTCATGTCCGATTAGGGTTTGTAACCAATCTTGTGCATCCAATAGGTGTGTTTGTGTCATTGGATGAATATTTAGGTCATTTTCGTCCTCCCTAGGCTTATTGTTGTCCAATTAGGGTTTTTAACCAATCTTGTGAATCGAATAGGTGTGTTTGTGTCTTTGGATCAACATTGAGGTCATTTTCGCCTTCGCTACTCTAATTCTTGTCCAATTCGGGTTTTTAACCAATCTTGTGCATCCAATAGGTGTGTTTGTGTAATTGGATGAACATTTAGGTCATTTTCGTCCTCCTAAGTCTTCATCTTGTCCAATTAGGGTTTTTAACCAATCTTGTGCATCCAATAGGTGTGTTTGTGTCATTGGATGAACATTTAGGTCATTTTCGTCCTCCCTAGGCTTATTCTTGTCCAATTAGGGTTTTTAACCAATCTTGTGCATCCAATAGGTGTGTTTGTGTCATTGGATCAACATTTAGGTCATTTGCGTCCTCCCTAGGCTAATTGTGGTCCAATTAGGGATTGTTACCAATCTTCTGCATTCAATATGTTTATTTATGTCATTGGATAAACATTTAGGTCATTTTCGTCTTCCCTAGGAACATTATGGTCCAATTAGGGTTTTTAACCAATCTTGTGCATCCAATAGGTGTGTTTCTGTTAGTTGATGTACATTTAGGTCATTTTCGTCCTCCCTAGGCTTATTCTTGTCCAATTAGGGTTTTTAACCAATCTTGTGCATCCAATAGGTCATTTGCGTCCTCCTTAGGCTAATTGTTGTCCAATTAGGGTTTGTAACCAATCTCCTGCATCCAACAGGTTTGTTTGTGTCATTGGATGAACATTTAGATCATTTTCGTCCTCCCTAGGAACATTATGGTCCAATTAGGGTTTTTAACCAATCTTGTGCATCCAATAAGTTTGTTTGTGTCATTGGATGAACATTTAGGTCATTATCGTCATCCCAAGGCTTAATCTTGTCCAATTAGGGTTTTTAGCCAATCTTGTGCATCCAATAAGTTCGTTTGTGTCATTGGATGAACATTTAATTCATTTTCGTCCTCCCAAGTCTTAATCTTGTATAATTAGGGTTTTTAAACAATCTTGTGCATCCAATATGTTCATTTCTATCGTTGGATGAACATTTAGGTCATTTTTGTCCTCCCTAGCCTTATTCTTTTCCAATTAGGGTTTTTAACCAATCTTTTGCATCCAATGGGTGTGTTTGTGTCATTGGATGAACATTTCGGTTATTTTCGTCGTCTGTAGGCTTATTCATGTCCAACTAGGGTTTTTAACCAATCTTGTGCATCTAATAGCTTTGTTTGTGTCATTGGATTAACATTTAGGTCATTTTCGTCATCCCTAGGCTAATTCTTGTCCTATTTGGGTTTGTAACCAATGTTGTGCATCCAATAGGTGTGTTTGTGTTGTTGGATGAATATTTAGGTCATTTTAGTCCTCCCTAGGCTAAATCTTGTCCTATTAGGGTTTGTAACCAATCTTGTGCATCCAATAGGTGTGTTTGTGTCATTGGATTAACATTTAGGTCATTTTTGTCCTCCCTAGGCTAATTCTTGTCCTATTAGGGTTTGTAACCAATCTTGTGCATCCAATAGGTGTGTTTGTGTCAGTGGATGAATATTTAGGTCATTTTAGTACTCCCTAGGCTAATTCTTGTCCAGTTAGGATTTTTAACCAATCTTGTGCATCAAATAGGTGTGTTTGTGTCATTGGATGAACATTTAGGACATTTTCGTCCTCTCAAGTCTTAATCTTGTCCAAATAGGGTTTTTAACCAATCTTGTGCATCCAATAGGTGTGTTTGTGTCATTTGATGAACATTTAGGTCATTTTTGTCCTCCCTAGGCTTATTCTTGTCCAATTAGGGTTTTTAACCAATCTTGTGCATCGAATAGGTGTGTTTGTGTCATTGGATCAACATTGAGGTCATTTTCGTCTTCGCTACACTAATTCTTGTCCAATTCGGGTTTTTAACCAATCTTGTGCATCCAATAGGTGTGTTTGTGTAATTGGATGAACATTTAGGTCATTTTCGTCCTCCTAAGTCTTAATCTTGTCCAATTAAGGTTTTTAACCAATCTTGTGCGTCCAATAGGTGTGTTTGTGTCATTGGATGAACATTTAGGTCATTTTCGTCCTCCCGAGGCTTATTCTTGTCCAATTAGGGTTTTTAACCAATCTTGTGCATCCAATATGTTCGTTTGTGTCATTGGATGAACATTTAGGTCATTTTCGTCCTCCCTACCCCTTTCTTCTTGTCCAATTAATGGTTTTAACCAATCTTGTGCATCGTATAAGTTCGTTTGTGTCATTGGATGAATATATAGGTCATTTTCGTCCTCCCTAGGCTTTATCTTGTCCAATTCGAGTTTTTAACCAATCTTGTGCATCCAATAGGTGTGTTTGTGTCATTGGATGAACATTTAGGTCATTTTCATCCACCCTAGGCTTATTCTTGTCCAATTAGGGTTTTTAACCAATCATGTGCATCCAATAGGTGTGTTTGTGTCGTTGGATGACCATTTAGGTCATTTTCATCCTCCCTAGGCTTATTCTTGTCCAATTAGGGTTTTTAAGCAATCTTGTGCATCCAATAGGTGTGTTTGTGTCATTGGATGAACATTTAGGTCATTTTCGTCCTCCATAGGCTTATTCTTTTCCAATTAGGGTTTGTAACCAATCTTGTGCATCCAATAGGTTTGTTTGTATCATTGGATTAACATTTAGGTCATTTTCGTCCTCCCTAGGCTAATTCTTGTCCAACTTAGGTTTTTAACCAATCTTGTGCATCCAATAAGTGTGTTTGTGTCATAGTATTAACATTTAGGTCATTTTCGTCGTCCCTAGGCTAATTCTTGTCCTATTAGGGTTTGTAACCAATCTTGTGCATCCAATAGGTGTGTTTGTGTCGTTGGATGAATATTTAGGTCATTTTCGTCCTCCCAAGGCTTATTGTTGTCCAATTAGGGTTTTTAACCAATCTTGTGCATCGAATAGGTGTGTTTGAGTCTTTGGATCAACATTTAGGTCATTTTCGTCTTCGCTACACTAATTCTTGTCCAATTCGGGTTTTTAACCAATCTTGTGCATCCAATAGGTGTGTTTGTGTAATTATATGAACATTTAGGTCATTTTCGTCCTCCTAAGTCTTATTCTTGTCCAATTAGGGTTTTTAACGAATCTTGTGCATCCAATAGGTGTGTTTGTCTCATTGGACGAACATTTAGGTCATTTTCGACCTCCCTACCCCTTTCTTCTTGTCCGATTAATGTTTTTAACCAAATTTGTGCATCGTATAAGTTCGTTTGTAACATTGGATGAATATATAGGTCATTTTCGTCCTCCCTAGGCTTTATCTTGTCCAATTTGGGTTTTTAACCAATCTTGTGCATCCAATAAGTTTGTTTGTGTCATTGGATGAACATTTAGGTCATTATCGTCCTCCCAAGTCTTAATCTGGTCCAATTAGGGTTTTTAGCCAATCTTGTGCATCCAATAAGTTCGTTTGTGTCATTGGATGAACATTTAAGTCATTTTCGTCCTCCCAAGTCTTAATCTTGTATAATTAGGGTTTTTAAACAATCTTGTGCATCCAATATGTTCATGTCTATCATTGGATGAACATTTAGGTCATTTTTGTCCTCCCTAGCCTTATTCTTTTCCAATTAGGGTTTTTAACCAATCTTTTGCATCCAATGGGTGTGTGTGTGTCATTGGATGAACATTTCGGTTATTTACGTCGTCCGTAGGCTTATTCATGTCCAATTAGGGTTTGTAACCAATCTTGTGCATCCAATAGGTGTGTTTGTGTCATTGGATGAATATTTAGGTCATTTTTGTACTCCCTAGGCTAATTCTTGTCCAGCTAGGTTTTTTAACCAATCTTGTGCATCCAATAGGTGTGTTTGTGTCATTGGATGAACATTTAGGTCATTTTCATCCTCCCTAGGCTTATTCTTGTCCAATTAGTGTTTTTAAGCAATCTTGTGCATCCAATAGGTGTGTTTGTGTCATTGGATGAACATTTAGGTCATTTTCGTCCTCGATAGGCTTATTCTTTTCCAATTAGGGTTTTTAACCAATCTTGTGCATCCAATAGGTTTGTTTGTATCATTGGATTAACATTTAGGTCATTTTCGTCCTCCCTAGACTAATTCTTGTCCAACCTAGGTTTTTAACCAATCTTGAGCATCCAATAAGTGTGTTTGGGACATAGTATTAACATTTAGGTCAATTTCGTCCTCCCTAGGCTAATTCTTGTCCTATTAGGGTTTGTAACCAATCTTGTGCATCCAATAGGTGTGTTTGTGTCATTGGATTAACATTTAGGTCATTTTTGTCCTCCCAAGGCTAATTCTTGTCCTATTAGGGTTTGTAACCAATCTTGTGCATCCAATAGGTGTGTTTGTGTCATTGGATGAATATTTAGGTCATTTTTGTACTCCCTAGGCTAATTCTTGTCCAGTTAGGGCTTTTAACCAATCTTATGCATCCAATAGGTATGTTTGTATTATTGGATGAACATTTAGGTCATTTTCGTCCTCTAAAGTCTTAATCTTGTCCAAATAGGGTTCTTAACCAATCTTGTGCATCCAATAGGTGTGTTTGTGTCATTTGATGAATATTTAGGTCATTTTAGTCCTCCCTAGGCTTATTGTTTTCCAATTAGGGTTTTTAACCAATCTTGTGCATCGAATAGGTGTGTTTGTGTCTTTGGATCAACATTGAGGTCATTTTCGTCTTCGCTACACTAATTCGTGGCCAATTCGGGTTTTTAACCAATCTTGTGCATCCAATAGATGTGTTTGTGTCATTGGATGAACATTTAGGTCATTTTCGTCCTCCCTAGGCTTATTCTTGTCCAATTAGGGTTTTTAACCAATCTTGTGCATCCAATAGGTGTGTTTGTGTCATTGGATGAACATTTAGGTCATTTGCGTCCTCCCTAGGCTAATTCTTGTCCAATTAGGGATTGTAACCAATCTTCTGCATTCAATATGTTTATTTGTGTCACTGGATAAACATTTAGGTCATTTTCGTCTTCCCTAGGAACATTATGGTCCAATTAGGGTTTTTAACCAATCTTGTGCATCCAATAGGTGTGTTTCTGTCATTTGATGAACATTTAGGTCATTTTCGTCCTCCCAAGGCTTATTCTTGTCCAATTAGGGTTTTTAACCAATCTTGTGCATCCAATAAGTGTGTTTGTGACATAGTATTAACATTTAGGTCATTTTCGTCGTCCCTAGGCTAATTCTTGTCCTATTAGGGTTTGTAACCAATCTTGTGCTTCCAATAGGTGTGTTTGTGTCATTGGATTATCATTTAGGTCATTTTCGTCCTCCCTAGGCTTATTCTTGTCCAATTAGGGTTTTTACCCAATCTTATGCATCCAATAGGTGTGTTTGTGTCATTGGATGAACATTTAGGTCATTTTCGTCCTCTCAAGTCTTAATCTTGTCCAAATAGGGTTTTTAACCAATCTTGTGCATCCAATAGGTGTGTTTGTGTCATTTGATGAATATTTAGGTCGTTTTTGTCCTCCCTAGGCTTATTGTTGTCCAATTAGGGTTTTTAACCAATCCTGTGCATCGAATAGGTGTGTTTGTGTCATTGGATCAACATTGAGGTCATTTTCGTCTTCGCTACACTATTTCTTGTCCAATTCGGGTTTTTAACCAATCTTGTGCATCCAATAGGTGTGTTTGTGTAATTGGATGAACATTTAGGTCATTTTCGTCCTCCTAAGTCTTAATCTTGTCCAATTACGGTTTTTAGCCAGTCTTGTGCATCCAGTAAGTTCGTTTGTGTCATTGGATGAACATTTAAGTCATTTTCATCCTCCGAAGTCTTAATCTTGTATAATTAGGGTTTTTAAACAATCTTGTGCATCCAATATGTTCATTTCTATCATTGGATGAACATTTAGGTCATTTTTGTCCTCCCTAGCCTTATTCTTTTCCAATTAGGGTTTTTAACCAATCTTTTCCATCCAATGGGTGTGTGTGTGTCATTGGATGAACATTTCGGTTATTTACGTCGTCCGTAGGCTTATTCATGTCCAATTAGGGTTTGTAACCAATCTTGTGCATCCAATAGGTGTGTTTGTGTCATTGGATGAATATTTAGGTCATTTTTGTACTCCCTAGGCTAATTCTTGTCCAGCTAGGTTTTTTAACCAATCTTTTGCATCCAATAGGTGTGTTTGTGTCATTGGATGAACATTTAGGTCATTTTCATCCTCCCTAGGCTTATTCTTGTCCAATTAGAGTTTTTAAGCAATCTTGTGCATCCAATAGGTGTGTTTGTGTCATTGGATGAACATTTAGGTCATTTTCGTCCTCGATAGGCTTATTCTTTTCCAATTAGGGTTTTTAACCAATCTTGTGCATCCAATAGGTTTGTTTGTATCATTGGATTAACATTTAGGTCATTTTCGTCCTCCCTAGACTAATTCTTGTCCAACTTAGGTTTTTAACCAATCTTGAGCATCCAATAAGTGTGTTTGGGACATAGTATTAACATTTAGGTCAATTTCGTCCTCCCTAGGCTAATTCTTGTCCTATTAGGGTTTGTAACCAATCTTGTGCATCCAATAGGTGTGTTTGTGTCATTGGATTAACATTTAGGTCATTTTTGTCCTCCCAAGGCTAATTCTTGTCCTATTAGGGTTTGTAACCAATCTTGTGCATCCAATAGGTGTGTTTGTGTCATTGGATGAATATTTAGGTCATTTTTGTACTCCCTAGGCTAATTCTTGTCCAGTTAGGGCTTTTAACCAATCTTATGCATCCAATAGGTATGTTTGTGTCATTGGATGAACATTTAGGTCATTTGCGTCCTCCCTAGGCTAATTCTTGTCCAATTAGGGATTGTAACCAATCTTCTGCATTCGATATGTTTATTTGTGTCACTGGATAAACATTTAGGTCATTTTCGTCTTCCCTAGGAACATTAAGGTCCAATTAGGGTTTTTAACCAATCTTGTGCATCTAATAGGTGTGTTTCTGTCATTTGATGAACATTTAGGTCATTTTCGTCCTCCCAAGGCTTATTCTTGTCCAATTAGGGTTTTTAACCAATCTTGTGCATCCAATAGGTCATTTGCGTCCTCCTTAGGCTAATTCTTGTCCAATTAGGGTTTGAAAATGTAACCAATCTTCTGCATCCAACAGGTTTGTTTGTGTCATTGGATGAACATTTAGGTCATTTTCGTCCTCCCTAGGAACATTATGGTCCAATTAGGGTTTATAGCCAATCTTGTGCATCCAATAGGTTCGTTTGTGTCATTGTATGAACATTTAGGTCACTTTCGTCCTTCCGAGGCTTATTCTTGTCCAATTAGGGTTTTTAACCAATCTTGTGCATCCAATATGTTCGTTTGTGTCATTGGACGAACATTTAGGTCATTTTCGTCCTCCCTACCCCTTTCTTCTTTTCCAATTAATGTTTTTAACCAATCTTGTGCATCGTATAAGTTCGTTTGTGTCATTGGATGAATATATAGGTCATTTTCGTCCTCCCAAGTCTTAATCTTGTCCAATTAGGGTTTTTAGCCAATCTTGTGCATCCAACAAGTTCGTTTGTGTCATTGGATGAACATTTAAGTCATTTTCATCCTCCCAAGTCTTAATCTTGTATAATTAGGGTTTTTAAACAATCTTCTGCATCCAATATGTTCATTTCTATCATTTGATGAACATTTAGGTCATTTTTTTCCTCCCTAGCCTTATTCATGTCCAATTAGCGTTTTTAACCAATCTTGTGCTTCCAATAGGTGTGTTTGTGTCATTGGATGAACATTTAGGTCATTTTCGTCCTCTCAAGTCTTAATCTTGTCCAAATAGGGTTTTTAACCAATCTTGTGCATCCAATAGGTATGTTTGTGTCATTGGATGAATAATTAGGTCATTTTTGTCCTCCCTAGGCTTATTGTTGTCCAATTAGGGTTTTTAACCAATCTTGTGCATCGAATAGGTGTGTTTGTGTCTTTGGATCAACATTGAGGTCATTTTCGTCTTCGTTACACTAATTCTTGTCCAATTCGGGTTTTTAACCAATCTTGTGCAACCAATAGGTGTGTTTGTGTAATTGGATGAATATTTAGGTCATTATTGTACTCCCTAGGCTAATTCTTGTCTAGTTAGGGTTTTTAACCAATCTTATGCATCCAATAGGTGTGTTTGTGTCATTGGATGAACATTTAGTTCATTTTCGTCCTCTCAAGTCTTAATCTTGTCCAAATACGGTTTTTAACCAATCTTGTGCATCCAATAGGTGTGTTTGTGTCATTGGATGAATATTTAGGTCATTTTAGTCCTCACTAGGCTTATTGTTGTCCAAATAGGGGTTTTAACGAATCTTGTCCATCGAATAGGTGTGTTTGTGTCTTTGGATCAACATTGAGGTCATTTTTGTCTTCGCCACACTAATTCTTGTCCAATTCGGATTTTTAACCAATGTTGTGCATCCAATAGGTGTGATTGTGTCATTGGATCAACATTTAGGTCATTAGCGTCCTCCCTAGGCTAATTCTTGTCCAATTAGGGATTGTAACCAATCTTCTGCATTCAATATGTTTATTTGTGTCATTGGATAAACATTTGGGTCATTTTCGTATTCCCTAGGAACTTTATGGTCCAATTAGGGTTTTTAACCAATCTTGTGCATCTAATAGGTGTGTTTCTGTCATTTGATGAACATTTAGGTCATTTTCGTCCTCCCTAGGCTTATTCTTGTCCAATTAGGGTTTTTAACCAATCTTGTGCATCCAATAGGTCATTTGCGTCCTCCTTAGGCTAATTCTTGTCCAATTAGGGTTTGTAACCAATCTTCTGCATCCAACAGGTTTGTTTGTGTCATTGGATGATCATTTAGATCATTTTCGTCCTCCCTAGGAACATTATGGTCCAATTAGGGTTTTTTGCCAATCTTGTGCATCCAATAGGTTCGTTTGTGTCATTGTATGAACATTTAGGTCACTTTCGTCCTCCCGATGCTTAATCTTGTCCAATAAGGGTTTTTAACCAATCTTGTGCATCCAATATGTTCGTTTGTGTCATCTGACTAACATTTAGGTCATTTTCGTCCTCCCGACCCCTTTCTTCTTGTCCAATTAATGTTTTTAACCACTCTTGTGCATCGTATAAGTTCGTTTGTGTCATTGGTTGAATATATAGGTCATTTTCGTCATCCCTAGGCTTTATCTTGTCCAATTTGGGTTTTTAACCAATGTTGTGCATCCAATAAGTTCGTTTGTGTCATTGGATGAACATTTAAGTCATTTTCGTCCTCCCAAGTCTTAATCTTGTATAATTAGGGTTTTTAAACAATCTTGTGCATCCAATATGTTCATTTATATCATTGGATGAACATTTAGGTCATTTTTGTCCTCCCTAACCTTATTCTTTTCCAATTAGGGTTTTTAACCAATCTTTTGCATCCAATGGGTGAGTTTGTGTCATTGGATGAACATTTCGGTTATTTTCGTCGTCCTTAGGCTTATTCATGTCCAATTAGGGTTTTTAACCAATCTTGTGCATCTAATAGGTTTGTTTGTGTCATTGGATTAACATTTAGGTCATTTTTGTCCTCCCAAGTCTAATTCTTGTACTATTAGGGTTTGTAACGAATCTTGTGCATCCAATAGGTGTGTTTGTGTCATTGGATGAATATTTAGGTCATTTTTGTACTCCATAGGCTAATTCTTGTCCAGTTAGGGTTTTTAACCAATCTTGTGCATCCAATAGGTGTGTTTCTGTCATTGGATGAACATTTAGGTCATTTTCACCCTCCTTAGGCTTATTCTTGTCCAATTAGGGTTTTTAACTAATCTTGTGCATCCAATAGGTCATTTGCGTCCTCCTTAGGCTAATTCTTGTCCAATTAGGGTTTGTAACCAATCTTCTGCTTCCAACAGATTTGTTTGTTTCATTGGATGATCATTTAGATCATTTTCGTCCTCCCTAGGAACATTATGGTGCAATTAGGGTTTTTAGCCAATCTTGTGCATCCAATAGGTTCGTTTGTGTCATTGTATGAACATTTAGGTCACTTTCGTCCTCCCGAGGCTTATTCTTGTCCAATTAGGGTTTTTAACCAATCTTGTCCATCCAATATGTTCGTTTGTGTCATTGGACGAACATTTAGGTCATTTTCATCCTCCCTACCCCTTTCTTCTTGTCCAATTAATGTTTTTAACCACTGTTGTGCATCGTATAACTTCGTTTGTGTCGTTGGATGAATATATAGGTCATTTTCGTCCTCCCTAGGCTTTATCTTGTCCAATTTGGGTTTTTAACCAATCTTGTGCATCCAATAAGTTCGTTTGTGTCATTGGATGAACATTTAAGTCATTTTCGTCCTCCCAAGTCTTAATCTTGTATAATTTGGGTTTTTAACCAATCATTTGCATCCAATAGGTGTGTTTGTGTCATTGGATGAACATTTAGGTCATTTTCGTCCTCCCTAGGCTTATTCTTGTCCAATTAGGGTTTTTAACCAATCTTGTGCATCCAATAGGTGTGTTTGTGTTGTTGCATGAATATTTAGGTCATTTTCGTCCTCCCTAGGCTAAATCTTGTCCTATTAGGGTTTGTAACCTATCTTGTGCATCCAATAGGTGTGTTTGTGTCATTGGATGAACATTTAGTTCATTTTCGTCCTCTAAAGTCTTAATCTTGTCCAAATACGGTTTTTAACCAATCTTGTGCATCCAATAGGTGTGTTTGTGTAATTGGATGAACATTTAGGTCATTTTCGTCCTCCTAAGTCTTAATCTTGTCCAATTAGGGTTTTTAACCGATCTTGTGCATCCAATAGGTGTGTTTGTGTCATTGGATGAACATTTAGGTCATTATCGTCCTCCCAAGTCTTAATCTTGTCCAATTAGGGTTTTTAACCGATCTTGTGCATCCAATAAGTTTGTTTGTGTCATTGGATGAACATTTAGGTCATTATCGTCCTCCCAAGTCTTAATCTTGTCCAATTAGGGTTTTTAGCCAATCTTGTGCATCCAATAAGTTCGTTTGTGTCATTGGATGAACATTTAAGTCATTTTCGTCCTCCCAAGTCTTAATCTTGTATAATTAGGGTTTTTAAACAATCTTGTGCATCCAATATGTTCATTTCTATCGTTGGATGATCATTTAGGTCATTTCTATCATTTCTATCATCCAATATGTTCATATTCATCCAATAGGTGTGTTTGTTTCATTGGATGAATATTTAGGTCATTTTCGTCCTCCATAGGCTTATTCTTTTCCAATTAGGGTTTTTAACCAATCTTGTGCATCCAATAGGTTTGTTTCTATCATTGGATTAACATTTAGGTCATTTTCGTCCTCCCTAGGCTAATTCTTGTCCAACTTATCTTTTTAACCAATCTTGTTCATCCAATAAGTGTGTTTGTGACATAGTATTAACATTTAGGTCATTTTCGTCCTCCTAAGTCTTAATCTTGTCCAATTAGAGTTTTTAACCAATCTTGTGCATCCAATAGGTGTGTGTGTGTTGTTGGATGAATATTTTGGTCATTTTCATTCTCCCTAGGCTAAATCTTGTCCTATTATGGTTTGTAACCAATCCTGGGCATCCAATACGTGTGTTTGTGTCATTGGATGAATATTTTGGTGATTTTTATCCTCCCTATGCTAATTCTTGTCCAATTAGGGTTTTTAACCAATCTTGTGCATCCAATAGGTGTGTTTGTGTGATTGGATGAACATTTAGGTGATTTTCGTCCTCCCTAGGCATATTCTAGTCCAATTAGGGTTTTTAACCAATCTTGTGGATCAAATAGGTGTATTTGTGTCGTTGGATGAACATTTAGGTCATTTTCATCCTCCCTAGGCATATTCTTGTCCAATTAGGGTTTTTAACCAATCTTGTGCATCCATTAGGTGTGTTTGTGTCATTGGATGAATATTTAGGTCATTTTCGTCCTCCGTAGGTTTATTGTTGTCCAATTAGGGTTTTTAACCAATCTTGTGTATCCAATAGGTGTGTTTTTGTCATTGGATCAACATTTAGGTCATTTGCGTCCTCCCTAAGCTAATTCTTGTCCAATTAGGGATTGTTACCAATCTTCTGCATTCAATATGTTTATTTGTGTCATTGGATAAACATTTAGGTCATTTTCGTCTTCCCTAGGAACATTATGGTCCAATTAGGGTTTTTAACCAATCTTGTGCCTCCAATAGGTGTGTTTCTGTCATTTGATGAACATTTAGGTCATTTTCGTCCTCCCTAGGCTTATTCTTGTCCAATTAGGGTTTTTAACCAATCTTGTGCATCCAATAGGTCATTTGCGTCCTCCTTAGGCTAATTCTTGTCCAATTAGGGTTTGTAACCAATCTTCTGCATCCAACAGGTCTGTTTGTGTCATTGGATGAACATTTAGATCATTTTCGTCCTCCATAGGAACATTATGGTCCAATTAGGGTTTTTTAGCCAATCTTGTGCATCCAATTGGTTCGTTTTTTAGCCAATCTTGTGCATCCAATATGTTCGTTTGTGTCATTGGACGAACATTTAGTTCATTTTCGTCCTCCTTACCCCTTTCTTCTTGTCCAATTAATGTTTTTAACCAATCTTGTGCATCGTATAAGTTCATTTGTGTCATTGGATGAATATATGGGTCATTTTCGTCCTCCCTAGGCTTTATCTTGTCCAATTTGGGTTTTTAACCAATCTTGTGCATCCAATCAGTTTGTTTGTGTCATTGGATGAACATTTAGGTCAATATCGTCCTCCCAAGTCTTAATCTTGTCCAATTAGGGTTTTTAGCCAATCTTGTGCATCCAATAAGTTCGTTTGTGTCATTGGATGAACATTTAAGTCATTTTGGTCCTCCCAAGTCTTAATCTTGTATAATTAGGGTTTTTAAACAATCTTGTGCATCCAATGTGTTCATTTCTATCATTGGATGAACATTTAGGTCATTTTTGTCTTCCCTATCCTTATTGTTTTCCAATTAGGGTTTTTAACCAATCTTGTGCATCTAATAGGTGTGTTTGTGTCATTGGATGAACAATTAGGTCATTTTCATCGTCCCTAGGCTTATTCTTGTCCAATTAGGGTTTTTAAGCAATCTTGTGCATCCAATAGGTGTGTTTGTGTCATTGGATGAACATTTAGCTCATTTTCGTCCTCCATCGGCTTATTCTTTTCCAAGTAGGGTTTTTAACCAATCTTGTGCATCCAATAAGTGTGTTTGTGACATAGTTTAACATTTAGGTCATTTTCGTCCTCCCTAGGCTCATTCTTGTCCTATTAGGGTTTGTAACCAATCTTGTGCATCCAATAGGTGTGTTTGTGTTGTTGGATGAATATTTAGGTCATTTTCGTCCTCCCTAGGCTAAATCTAGCCCTATTAGGGTTTGTAACCAATCTTGTGCATCCAATAGGTGTGTTTGTGTCATTGGATTAACATTTAGGTCATTTTTGTCCTCCTTAGGCTAATTCTTGTCCTATTAGGGTTTGTAACCAATCTTGTGCATCCCATAGGTGTGTTTGTGTCATTGGATGAATATTTAGGTAATTTTTGTACTCCCTAGGCTAATTCTTGTCCAGTTAGGGTTTTTAACCAATCTAATGCATCTAATAGGTGTGTTTGTGTCATTGGATGAACATTTAGGTCATTTTCGTCCTCTCAAGTCTTAATCTTGTCCAAATAGGGTTTTTAACCAATCTTGTGCATCCAATAGGTGTGTTTGTGTCTTTTGATGAATATTTAGCTCATTTTCGTCCTCCTTAGGCTTATTGTTGTCCAATTAGGGTTTTTAACAAATCTTGTGCATCCAATATGTTCGTTTGTGTCATTGGACGAACATTTAGGTCATTTTCGTCCTCCCTACCCCTTTCTTCTTGTCCAATTAATGTTTTTAACCACTCTTGTGCATCGTATAAGTTTGTTTGTGTCATTGGATGAATATATAGGTCATTTTCGTCCTCCCTAGGCTTTATCTTGTCCAATTTGGGTTTTTAACCAATCTTGTGCATCCAATAAGTTCGTTTGTGTCATTGGATGAACATTTAAGTCATTTTCGTCCTCCCAAGTCTTAATCTTGTATAATTAGGGTTTTTAAACAATCTTGTGCATCCAATATGTTCGTTTCTATCATTGGATTAACATTTAGGTCATTTTTCTCCTCCCTAGCTTTATTCTTGTCCAATTAGGGTTTTTAACCATTCTTTTGCATCCAATGGGTGTGTTTGTGTCATTGGATGAACATTTCGGTCATTTTCGTCGTTCGTAGGCTTATACTTGTCCAATTAGGGTTTTTAACCAATCTTGTGCATCTAATAGGTGTGTTTGTGTCATTGGATTAACATTTAGGTCATTTTTGTCCTCCCTAGGCTAATTCTTGTCCTATTAGGGTTTGTAACCAATCTTGTTCATCCAATAGGTGTGTTTCTGTCATTGGATGAATATTTAGGTCATTTTTGTACTCCCTAGGCTAATCCTTGTCCAGTTAGGGTTTTTAACCAATCTTGTGCATCAAATAGGTGTGTTTGTGTCATTGGATGAACATTTAGGTCATTTTCGTCCTCTCAAGTCTTAATCTTGTCCAAATAGGGTTTTTAACCAATCTTGTGCATCCAATAGATGTGTTTGTGTCGTTGGATGAACATTTAGGTCGTTTTTGCCCTTCGTAGGCTTATTCTTGTCCAATTACGGTTTTTAAGCAATCTTGTGCATCGAATAGGTGAGTTTGTGTCATTGGATCAACATTGAGGTCATTTTCATCTTCGCTACACTAATTCTTGTCCAATTCGGGTTTTTAACCAATCTTGTGCATCCAATAGGTTTGTTTCTATCATTGGATTAACATTTAGGTCATTTTCGTCCTCCCTACGCTAATTCTTGTCTAACTTATCTTTTTAACCAATCTTGTTCATCCAATAATTGTGTTTGTGACATAGTATTAACCTTTAGGTCATTTTCGTCCTCCTAAGTCTTAATCTTGTCCAATTAGAGTTTTTAACCAATCTTGTGCATCCAATAGGTGTGTGTGTGTTGCTCGATGAATATTTTGGTCATTTTCATTCTCCCTAGGCTAAATCTTGTCCTATTATGGTTTGTAACCAATCTTGGGCATCCAATAGGTGCGTTTGTGTCATTAGATGAATATTTTGGTGATTTTTATCCTCCCTATGCTAATTCTTGTCCATTTAGGGTTTTTAACCAATCTTGTGCATCCAATAGGTGTGTTTGTGTGATTGGATGAACATTTAGGTGATTTTCGTCCTCCCTAGGCATATTCTTATCCAATTAGGGTTTTTAACCAATCTTGTGCATCAACTAGGTGTATTTGTGTCATTGGATGAACATTTAGGTCATTTTCATCCTCCCTAGGCATATTCTTGTCCAATTAGGGCTTTTAACCAATCTTGTGCATCCATTAGTTGTGTTTGTGTCATTGGATGAATATTTAGGTCATTTTCGTCCTCCCTAGGCTTATTGTTGTCCAATTAGGGTTTTTAACCAATCTTGTGCATCCAATTGGTGTGTTTGTGTAATTGGATGAACATTTAGGTCTTTTCGTCCTCTTAAGTCTTAATCTTGTCCAATTTGGGTTTTTAACCAATCTTGTGCATCCAATAGGTGTGTTTGTGTCATTGGATGAACATTTAGGTCATTTTCGTCCTCTCTAGGCATATTCTTGTCCAATTAGGGTTTTTAACCAATCATGTGCATCCAATAGGTGTGTTTGTGTTATTGGATCAACATTTAGGTCATTTTCGTCCTCCCTAGGCTTATTCTTGTCCAATTAGGGTTTTTAACCAATCTTGTGCATCCAATAGGTGTGTTTGTGTCATTGGATCAACATTTAGGTCAATTGCTTCCTCCCTAGGCTAATTCTCGTCCAATTAGGTGTGTTTGTGTCATTGGATGAACATTTAGGTCATTTTCGTCCTCCCTAGGAACATTATGGTCCAATTAGGGTTTTTTTCCAATCTTGGGCATCCAATAGGTGTGTTTCTGTCATTTGATGAACATTTAGGTCATCTTCGTCGTCCCTAGGCTTATTCTTGTCCAATTAGGGTTTTTAAACAATCCTGTGCATCCAATATGTTCATTTCTATTATTGGATGAACATTTAGGTCATTTTTGTCCTCCCTAGCCTTATTCTTTTCCAATTAGGGTTTTTAACCAATCTTTTGCATCCAATGGGTGTGTTTGTGTCATTGGATGAACATTTCGGTTATTTTCGTCGTCCGTAGGCTTATTCATGTCTAATTAGGGTTTTTAACCAATCTTGTGCATCTAATAGGTTTGTTTGTGTCATTGGATCAACATTTAGGTCATTTTTGTCCTCCCAAGGCTAATTCTTGTCCTATTAGGGTTTTTAACCAATCTTGTGCATCCAATAGGTGTGTTTGTGTCATTGGATGAATATTTTGGTCATTTTTGTACTCCCTAGGCTAATTCTTGTCCAGTTAGGGTTTTTAAACCAATCTTGTGCATCCAATAGGTATGTTTGTGTCATTGGAAGAACAATTAGGTCATTTTCATCCTCCCTAGGCTTATTCTTGTCCAATTAGGGTTTTTAAGCAATCTTGTGCATCCAATAGGTGTGTTTGTGTCATTGGATGAACATTTAGGTCATTTTCGTCCTCCATAGGCTTATTCTTTTCCAATTAGGGTTTGTAACCAATCTTGTGCATCCAATAGGTTTGTTTGTATCATTGGATTAACATTTAGGTCATTTTCGTCCTCCCTAGGCTAATTCTTGTCCAACTTAGGTTTTTAACCAATCTTGTGCATCCAATAACTGTGTTTGTGACATAGTATTAACATTTAGGTCATTTTCGTCGTCCCTAGGCTAATTCTTGTCCTATTAGGGTTTGTAACCAATCTTGTGCATCCAATAGGTGTGTTTGTGTCGTGGGATGAATATTTAGGTCATTTTCGTCCTCCCAAGGCTTATTGTTGTCCAATTAGGGTTTTTAACCAATCTTGTGCATCGAATAGGTGTGTTTGAGTCTTTGGATCAACATTTAGGTCATTTTCGTCTTCCCTACACTAATTCTTGTCCAATTCGGGTTTTTAACCAATCTTGTGCATCCAATAGGTGTGTTTGTGTAATTATATGAACATTTAGGTCATTTTCGTCCTCCTAAGTCTTAATCTTGTCCAATTAGGGTTTTTAACGAATCTTGTGCATCCAATAGGTGTGTTTGTCTCATTGGACGAACATTTAGGTCATTTTCGTCCTCCCTACCCCTTTCTTCTTGTCCAATTAATGTTTTTAACCAAATTTGTGCATCGTATAAGTTCGTTTGTAACATTGGATGAATATATAGGTCATTTTCGTCCTCCCTAGGCTTTATCTTGTCCAATTTGGGTTTTTAACCAATCTTGTGCATCCAATAAGTTTGTTTGTGTCATTGGATGAACATTTAGGTCATTATCGTCCTCCCAAGTCTTAATCTGGTCCAATTAGGGTTTTTAGCCAATCTTGTGCATCCAATAAGTTCGTTTGTGTCATTGGATGAACATTTAAGTCATTTTCGTCCTCCCAAGTCTTAATCTTGTATAATTAGGGTTTTTAAACAATCTTGTGCATCCAATATGTTCATTTCTATCATTGGATGAACATTTAGGTCATTTTTGTCCTCCCTAGCCTTATTCTTTTCCAATTAGGGTTTTTAACCAATCTTTTGCATCCAATGGGTGTGTGTGTGTCATTGGATTAACATTTCGGTTATTTACGTCGTCCGTAGGCTTATTCATGTCCAATTAGGGTTTGTAACCAATCTTGTGCATCCAATAGGTGTGTTTGTGTCATTGGATGAATATTTAGGTCATTTTTGTACTCCCTAGGCTAATTCTTGTCCAGCTAGGTTTTTTAACCAATCTTGTGCATCCAATAGGTGTGTTTGTGTCATTGGATGAACATTTAGGTCATTTTCATCCTCCCTAGGCTTATTCTTGTCCAATTAGAGTTTTTAAGCAATCTTGTGCATCCAATAGGTGTGTTTGTGTCATTGGATGAACATTTAGGTCATTTTCGTCCTCGATAGGCTTATTCTTTTCCAATTAGGGTTTTTAACCAATCTTGTGCATCCAATAGGTTTGTTTGTATCATTGGATTAACATTTAGGTCATTTTCGTCTTCCCTAGACTAATTCTTGTCCAACTTAGGTTTTTAACCAATCTTGAGCATCCAATAAGTGTGTTTGGGACATAGTATTAACATTTAGGTCAATTTCGTCCTCCCTAGGCTAATTCTTGTCCTATTAGGGTTTGTAACCAATCTTGTGCATCCAATAGGTGTGTTTGTGTCATTGGATGAACATTTCGGTTATTTTCGTCGTCCGTAGGCTTATTCATGTCTAATTAGGGTTTTTAACCAATCTTGTGCATCTAATAGGTTTGTTTGTGTCATTGGATCAACATTTAGGTCATTTTTGTCCTCCCAAGGCTAATTCTTGTCCTATTAGGGTTTGTAACCAATCTTGTGTATCCAATAGGTGTGTTTGTGTCATTGGATGAATATTTAGGTCATTTTTGTACTCCCTAGGCTAATTCTTGTCCAGTTAGGGCTTTTAACCAATCTTATGCATCCAATAGGTATGTTTGTATTATTGGATGAACATTTAGGTCATTTTCGTCCTCTCAAGTCTTAATCTTGTCCAAATAGGGTTCTTAACCAATCTTGTGCATCCAATAGGTGTGTTTGTGTCATTTGATGAATATTTAGGTCATTTTAGTCCTCCCTAGGCTTATTGTTTTCCAATTAGGGTTTTTAACCAATCTTGTGCATCGAATAGGTGTGTTTGTGTCTTTGGATCAACATTGAGGTCATTTTCGTCTTCGCTACACTAATTCGTGGCCAATTCGGGTTTTTAACCAATCTTGTGCATCCAATAGATGTGTTTGTGTCATTGGATGAACATTTAGGTCATTTTCGTCCTCCCTAGGCTTATTCTTGTCCAATTAGGGTTTTTAACCAATCTTGTGCATCCAATAGGTGTGTTTGTGTCATTGGATGAACATTTAGGTCATTTGCGTCCTCCCTAGGCTAATTCTTGTCCAATTAGGGATTGTAACCAATCTTCTGCATTCAATATGTTTATTTGTGTCACTGGATAAACATTTAGGTCATTTTCGTCTTCCCTAGGAACATTATGGTCCAATTAGGATTTTTAACCAATCTTGTGCATCCAATAGGTGTGTATCTGTCATTTGATGAACATTTAGGTCATTTTCGTCCTCCCAAGGCTTATTCTTGTCCAATTAGGGTTTTTAACCAATCTTGTGCATCCAATAAGTGTGTTTGTGACATAGTATTAACATTTAGGTCATTTTCGTCGTCCCTAGGCTAATTCTTGTCCTATTAGGGTTTGTAACCAATCTTGTGCTTCCAATAGGTGTGTTTGTGTCATTGGATTATCATTTAGGTCATTTTCGTCCTCCCTAGGCTTATTCTTGTCCAATTAGGGTTTTTACCCAATCTTATGCATCCAATAGGTGTGTTTGTGTCATTGGATGAACATTTAGGTCATTTTCGTCCTCTCAAGTCTTAATCTTGTCCAAATAGGGTTTTTAACCAATCTTGTGCATCCAATAGGTGTGTTTGTGTCATTTGATGAATATTTAGGTCGTTTTTGTCCTCCCTAGGCTTATTGTTGTCCAATTAGGGTTTTTAACAAATCTTGTGCATCGAATAGGTGTGTTTGTGTCATTGGATCAACATTGAGGTCATTTTCGTCTTCGCTACACTATTTCTTGTCCAATTCGGGTTTTTAACCAATCTTGTGCATCCAATAGGTGTGTTTGTGTAATTGGATGAACATTTAGGTCATTTTCGTCCTCCTAAGTCTTAATCTTGTCCAATTACGGTTTTTAGCCAGTCTTGTGCATCCAGTAAGTTCGTTTGTGTCATTGGATGAACATTTAAGTCATTTTCATCCTCCGAAGTCTTAATCTTGTATAATTAGGGTTTTTAAACAATCTTGTGCATCCAATATGTTCATTTCTATCATTGGATGAACATTTAGGTCATTTTTGTCCTCCCTAGCCTTATTCTTTTCCAATTAGGGTTTTTAACCAATCTTTTCCATCCAATGGGTATGTGTGTGTCATTGGATGAACATTTCGGTTATTTACGTCGTCCGTAGGCTTATTCATGTCCAATTAGGGTTTGTAACCAATCTTGTGCATCCAATAGGTGTGTTTGTGTCATTGGATGAATATTTAGGTCGTTTTTGTACTCCCTAGGCTAATTCTTGTCCAGCTAGGTTTTTTAACCAATCTTTTGCATCCAATAGGTGTGTTTGTGTCATTGGATGAACATTTAGGTCATTTTCATCCTCCCTAGGCTTATTCTTGTCCAATTAGAGTTTTTAAGCAATCTTGTGCATCCAATAGGTGTGTTTGTGTCATTGGATGAACATTTAGGCCATTTTCGTCCTCGATAGGCTTATTCTTTTCCAATTAGGGTTTTTAACCAATCTTGTGCATCCAATAGGTTTGTTTGTATCATTGGATTAACATTTAGGTCATTTTCGTCCTCCCTAGACTAATTCTTGTCCAACTTAGGTTTTTAACCAATCTTGAGCATCCAATAAGTGTGTTTGGGACATAGTATTAACATTTAGGTCAATTTCGTCCTCCCTAGGCTAATTCTTGTCCTATTAGGGTTTGTAACCAATCTTGTGCATCCAATAGGTGTGTTTGTGTCATTGGATTAACATTTAGGTCATTTTTGTCCTCCCAAGGCTAATTCTTGTCCTATTAGGGTTTGTAACCAATCTTGTGCATCCAATAGGTGTGTTTGTGTCATTGGATGAATATTTAGGTCATTTTTGTACTCCCTAGGCTAATTCTTGTCCAGTTAGGGCTTTTAACCAATCTTATGCATCCAATAGGTATGTTTGTGTCATTGGATGAACATTTAGGTCATTTGCATCCTCCCTAGGCTAATTCTTGTCCAATTAGGGATTGTAACCAATCTTCTGCATTCAATATGTTTATTTGTGTCACTGGATAAACATTTAGGTCATTTTCGTCTTCCCTAGGAACATTAAGGTCCAATTAGGGTTTTTAACCAATCTTGTGCATCTAATAGGTGTGTTTCTGTCATTTGATGAACATTTAGGTCATTTTCGTCCTCCCAAGGCTTATTCTTGTCCAATTAGGGTTTTTAACCAATCTTGTGCATCCAATAGGTCATTTGCGTCCTCCTTAGGCTAATTCTTGTCCAATTAGGGTTTGAAAATGTAACCAATCTTCTGCATCCAACAGGTTTGTTTGTGTCATTGGATGAACATTTAGGTCATTTTCGTCCTCCCTAGGAACATTATGGTCCAATTAGGGTTTATAGCCAATCTTGTGCATCCAATAGGTTCGTTTGTGTCATTGTATGAACATTTAGGTCACTTTCGTCCTCCCGAGGCTTATTCTTGTCCAATTAGGGTTTTTAACCAATCTTGTGCATCCAATATGTTCGTTTGTGTCATTGGATGAACATTTAGGTCATTTTCGTCCTCCCTACCCCTTTCTTCTTTTCCAATTAATGTTTTTAACCAATCTTCTGCATCGTATAAGTTCGTTTGTGTCATTGGATGAATATATAGGTCATTTTCGTCCTCCCAAGTCTTAATCTTGTCCAATTAGGGTTTTTAGCCAATCTTGTGCATCCAACAAGTTCGTTTGTGTCATTGGATGAACATTTAAGTCATTTTCATCCTCCCAAGTCTTAATCTTGTATAATTAGGGTTTTTAAACAATCTTATGCATCCAATATGTTCATTTCTATCATTTGATGAACATTTAGGTCATTTTTTTCCTCCCTAGCCTTATTCATGTCCAATTAGGGTTTTTAACCAATCTTGTGCATCCAATAGGTGTGTTTGTGTCATTGGATGAACATTTAGGTCATTTTCGTCCTCTTAAGTCTTAATCTTGTCCAAATAGGGTTTTTAACCAATCTTGTGCATCCAATAGGTATGTTTGTGTCATTGGATGAATAATTAGGTCATTTTTGTCCTCCCTAGGCTTATTGTTGTCCAATTAGGGTTTTTAACCAATCTTGTGCATCGAATAGGTGTGTTTGTGTCTTTGGATCAACATTGAGGTCATTTTCGTCTTCGTTACACTAATTCTTGTCCAATTCGGGTTTTTAACCAATCTTGTGCAACCAATAGGTGTGTTTGTGTAATTGGATGAATATTTAGGTCATTATTGTACTCCCTAGGCTAATTCTTGTCTAGTTAGGGTTTTTAACCAATCTTATGCATCCAATAGGTGTGTTTGTGTCATTGGATGAACATTTAGTTCATTTTCGTCCTCTCAAGTCTTAATCTTGTCCAAATACGGTTTTTAACCAATCTTGTGCATCCAATAGGTGTGTTTGTGTCATTGGATGAATATTTAGGTCATTTTAGTCCTCACTAGGCTTATTGTTGTCCAATTAGGGTTTTTAACGAATCTTGTCCATCGAATAGGTGTGTTTGTGTCTTTGGATCAACATTGAGGTCATTTTTGTCTTCGCCACACTAATTCTTGTCCAATTCGGATTTTTAACCAATGTTGTGCATCCAATAGGTGTGATTGTGTCATTGGATCAACATTTAGGTCATTAGCGTCCTCCCTAGGCTAATTCTTGTCCAATTAGGGATTGTAACCAATCTTCTGCATTCAATATGTTTATTTGTGGCATTGGATAAACATTTGGGTCATTTTCGTATTCCCTAGGAACTTTATGGTCCAATTAGGGTTTTTAACCAATCTTGTGCATCTAATAGGTGTGTTTCTGTCATTTGATGAACATTTAGGTCATTTTCGTCCTCCCTAGGCTTATTCTTGTCCAATTAGGGTTTTTAACCAATCTTGTGCATCCAATAGGTCATTTGCGTCCTCCTTAGGCTAATTCTTGTCCAATTAGGGTTTGTAACCAATCTTCTGCATCCAACAGGTTTGTTTGTGTCATTGGATGATCATTTAGATCATTTTCGTCCTCCCTAGGAACATTATGGTCCAATTAGGGTTTTTTGCCAATCTTGTGCATCCAATAGGTTCGTTTGTGTCATTGTATGAACATTTAGGTCACTTTCGTCCTCCCGATGATTAATCTTGTCCAATAAGGGTTTTTAACCAATCTTGTGCATCCAATATGTTCGTTTGTGTCATCTGACTAACATTTAGGTCATTTTCGTCCTCCCGACCCCTTTCTTCTTGTCCAATTAATGTTTTTAACCACTCTTGTGCATCGTATAAGTTCGTTTGTGTCATTGGATGAATATATAGGTCATTTTCGTCATCCCTAGGCTTTATCTTGTCCAATTTGGGTTTTTAACCAATGTTGTGCATCCAATAAGTTCGTTTGTGTCATTGGATGAACATTTAAGTCATTTTCGTCCTCCCAAGTCTTAATCTTGTATAATTAGGGTTTTTAAACAATCTTGTGCATCCAATATGTTCATTTATATCATTGGATGAACATTTAGGTCATTTTTGTCCTCCCTAACCTTATTCTTTTCCAATTAGGGTTTTTAACCAATCTTTTGCATCCAATGGGTGAGTTTGTGTCATTGGATGAACATTTCGGTTATTTTCGATGTCCAATTAGGGTTTTTAACCAATCTTGTGCATCTAATAGGTTTGTTTGTGTCATTGGATTAACATTTAGGTCATTTTTGTCCTCCCAAGTCTAATTCTTGTCCTATTAGGGTTTGTAACGAATCTTGTGCATCCAATAGGTGTGTTTGTGTCATTGGATGAATATTTAGGTCATTTTTGTACTCCATAGGCTAATTCTTGTCCAGTTAGGGTTTTTAACCAATCTTGTGCATCCAATAGGTGTGTTTCTGTCATTGGATGAACATTTAGGTCATTTTCACCCTCCTTAGGCTTATTCTTGTCCAATTAGGGTTTTTAACTAATCTTGTGCATCCAATAGGTCATTTGCGTCCTCCTTAGGCTAATTCTTGTCCAATTAGGGTTTGTAACCAATCTTCTGCTTCCAACAGATTTGTTTGTTTCATTGGATGATCATTTAGATCATTTTCGTCCTCCCTAGGAACATTATGGTGCAATTAGGGTTTTTAGCCAATCTTGTGCATCCAATAGGTTCGTTTGTGTCATTGTATGAACATTTAGGTCACTTTCGTCCTCCCGAGGCTTATTCTTGTCCAATTAGGGTTTTTAACCAATCTTGTCCATCCAATATGTTCGTTTGTGTCATTGGACGAACATTTAGGTCATTTTCATCCTCCCTACCCCTTTCTTCTTGTCCAATTAATGTTTTTAACCACTGTTGTGCATCGTATAACTTCGTTTGTGTCGTTGGATGAATATATAGGTCATTTTCGTCCTCCCTAGGCTTTATCTTGTCCAATTTGGGTTTTTAACCAATCTTGTGCATCCAATAAGTTCGTTTGTGTCATTGGATGAACATTTAAGTCATTTTCGTCCTCCCAAGTCTTAATCTTGTATAATTAGGGTTTTTAACCAATCATTTGCATCCAATAGGTGTGTTTGTGTCTTTGGATGAACATTTAGGTCATTTTCGTCCTCCCTAGGCTTATTCTTGTCCAATTAGGGTTTTTAACCAATCTTGTGCATCCAATAGGTGTGTTTGTGTTGTTGGATGAATATTTAGGTCATTTTCGTCCTCCCTAGGCTAAATCTTGTCCTATTAGGGTTTGTAACCTATCTTGTGCATCCAATAGGTGTGTTTGTGTCATTGGATGAACATTTAGTTCATTTTCGTCCTCTAAAGTCTTAATCTTGTCCAAATACGGTTTTTAACCAATCTTGTGCATCCAATAGGTGTGTTTGTGTAATTGGATGAACATTTAGGTCATTTTCGTCCTCCTAAGTCTTAATCTTGTCCAATTAGGGTTTTTAACCGATCTTGTGCATCCAATAGGTGTGTTTGTGTCATTGGATGAACATTTAGGTCATTATCGTCCTCCCAAGTCTTAATCTAGTCCATTTAGGTTTTTAACCGATCTTGTGCATCCAATAAGTTTGTTTGTGTCATTGGATGAACATTTAGGTCATTATCGTCCTCCCAAGTCTTAATCTTGTCCAATTAGGGTTTTTAGCCAATCTTGTGCATCCAATAAGTTCGTTTGTGTCATTGGATGAACATTTAAGTCATTTTCGTCCTCCCAAGTCTTAATCTTGTATAATTAGGGTTTTTAAATAATCTTGTGCATCCAATATGTTCATTTCTATCATTGGATGATCATTTAGGTCATTGGATGATCATTTAGGTCATTTCTATCATTTCTATCATCCAATATGTTCATATTCATCCAATAGGTGTGTTTGTTTCATTGGATGAATATTTAGGTCATTTTCGTCCTCCATAGGCTTATTCTTTTCCAATTAGGGTTTTTAACCAATCTTGTGCATCCAATAGGTTTGTTTCTATCATTGGATTAACATTTAGGTCATTTTCGTCCTCCCTAGGCTAATTCTTGTCCAACTTATCTTTTTAACCAATCTTGTTCATCCAATAAGTGTGTTTGTGACATAGTATTAACATTTAGGTCATTTTCGTCCTCCTAAGTCTTAATCTTGTCCAATTAGAGTTTTTAACCAATCTTGTGCATCCAATAGGTGTGTGTGTGTTGTTGGATGAATATTTTGGTCATTTTCATTCTCCCTAGGCTAAATCTTGTCCTATTATGGTTTGTAACCAATCCTGGGCATCCAATACGTGTGTTTGTGTCATTGGATGAATATTTTGGTGATTTTTATCCTCCCTATGCTAATTCTTGTCCAATTAGGGTTTTTAACCAATCTTGTGCATCCAATAGGTGTGTTTGTGTGATTGGATGAACATTTAGGTGATTTTCGTCCTCCCTAGGCATATTCTTGTCCAATTAGGGTTTTTAACCAATCTTGTGGATCAAATAGGTGTATTTGTGTCGTTGGATGAACATTTAGGTCATTTTCATCCTCCCTAGGCATATTCTTGTCCAATTAGGGTTTTTAACCAATCTTGTGCATCCATTAGGTGTGTTTGTGTCATTGGATGAATATTTAGGTCATTTTCGTCCTCCGTAGGCTTATTGTTGTCCAATTAGGGTTTTTAACCAATCTTGTGTATGCAATAGGTGTGTTTGTGTCATTGGATCAACATTTAGGTCATTTGCGTCCTCCCTAAGCTAATTCTTGTCCAATTAGGGATTGTTACCAATCTTCTGCATTCAATATGTTTATTTGTGTCATTGGATAAACATTTAGGTCATTTTCGTCTTCCCTAGGAACATTATGGTCCAACTAGGGTTTTTAACCAATCTTGTGCATCCAATAGGTGTGTTTCTGTCATTTGATGAACATTTAGGTCATTTTCGTCCTCCCTAGGCTTATTCTCGTCCAATTAGGGTTTTTAACCAATCTTGTGCATCCAATAGGTCATTTGCGTCCTCCTTAGGCTAATTCTTGTCCAATTAGGGTTTGTAACCAATCTTCTGCATCCAACAGGTCTGTTTGTGTTATTGGATGAACATTTAGATCATTTTCGTCCTCCCTAGGAACATTATGGTCCAATTAGGGTTTTTTAGCCAATCTTGTGCATCCAATTGGTTCGTTTTTTAGCCAATCTTGTGCATCCAATATGTTCGTTTGTGTCATTGGACGAACATTTAGTTCATTTTCGTCCTCCTTACCCCTTTCTTCTTGTCCAATTAATGTTTTTAACCAATCTTGTGCATCGTATAAGTTCATTTGTGTCATTGGATGAATATATGGGTCATTTTCGTCCTCCCTAGGCTTTATCTTGTCCAATTTGGGTTTTTAACCAATCTTGTGCATCCAATAAGTTTGTTTGTGTCATTGGATGAACATTTAGGTCAATATCGTCCTCCCAAGTCTTAATCTTGTCCAATTAGGGTTTTTAGCCAATCTTGTGCATCCAATAAGTTCGTTTGTGTCATTGGATGAACATTTAAGTCATTTTGGTCCTCCCAAGTCTTAATCTTGTATAATTAGGGTTTTTAAACAATCTTGTGCATCCAATATGTTCATTTCTATCATTGGATGAACATTTAGGTCATTTTTGTCTTCCCTATCCTTATTGTTTTCCAATTAGGTCATTTGTGTCATTGGATGAACATTTAGCTCATTTTCGTCCTCCATCGGCTTATTCTTTTCCAAGTAGGGTTTTTAACCAATCTTGTGCATCCAATAGGTTTGTTTGTATCATTGGATTAACATTTAGGTCATTTTCGTCCTCCCTAGGCTAATTCTTGTCCAACTTAGGTTTTTAACCAATCTTGTGCATCCAATAAGTGTGTTTGTGACATAGTTTAACATTTAGGTCATTTTCGTCCTCCCTAGGCTCATTCTTGTCCTATTAGGGTTTGTAACCAATCTTGTGCATCCAATAGGTGTGTTTGTGTTGTTGGATGAATATTTAGGTCATTTTCGTCCTCCCTAGGCTAAATCTAGCCATATTAGGGTTTGTAACCAATCTTGTGCATCCAATAGGTGTGTTTGTGTCATTGGATTAACATTTAGGTCATTTTTGTCCTCCTTAGGCTAATTCTTGTCCTATTAGGGTTTGTAACCAATCTTGTGCATCCCATAGGTGTGTTTGTGTCATTGGATGAATATTTAGGTAATTTTTGTACTCCCTAGGCTAATTCTTGTCCAGTTAGGGTTTTTAACCAATCTAATGCATCTAATAGGTGTGTTTGTGTCATTGGATGAACATTTAGGTCATTTTCATCCTCTCAAGTCTTAATCTTGTCCAAATAGGGTTTTTAACCAATCTTATGCATCCAATAGGTGTGTTTGTGTCTTTTGATGAATATTTAGCTCATTTTCGTCCTCCTTAGGCTTATTGTTGTCCAATTAGGGTTTTTAACAAATCTTGTGCATCCAATATGTTCGTTTGTGTCATTGGACGAACATTTAGGTCATTTTCGTCCTCCCTACCCCTTTCTTCTTGTCCAATTAATGTTTTTAACCACTCTTGTGCATCGTATAAGTTTGTTTGTGTCATTGGATGAATATATAGGTCATTTTCGTCCTCCCTAGGCTTTATCTTGTCCAATTTGGGTTTTTAACCAATCTTGTGCATCCAATAAGTTCGTTTGTGTCATTGGATGAACATTTAAGTCATTTTCGTCCTCCCAAGTCTTAATCTTGTATAATTAGGGTTTTTAAACAATCTTGTGCATCCAATATGTTCGTTTCTATCATTGGATTAACATTTAGGTCATTTTTCTCCTCCCTAGCTTTATTCTTGTCCAATTAGGGTTTTTAACCATTCTTTTGCATCCAATGGGTGTGTTTGTGTCATTGGATGAACATTTCGGTCATTTTCGTCGTTCGTAGGCTTATTCTTGTCCAATTAGGGTTTTTAACCAATCTTGTGCATCTAATAGGTGTGTTTGTGTCATTGGATTAACATTTAGGTCATTTTTGTCCTCCCTAGGCTAATTCTTGTCCTATTAGGGTTTGTAACCAATCTTGTTCATCCAATAGGTGTGTTTCTGTCATTGGATGAATATTTAGGTCATTTTTGTACTCCCTAGGCTAATCCTTGTCCAGTTAGGGTTTTTAACCAATCTTGTGCATCAAATAGGTGTGTTTGTGTCATTGGATGAACATTTAGGTCATTTTCGTCCTCTCAAGTCTTAATCTTGTCCAAATAGGGTTTTTAACCAATCTTGTGCATCCAATAGGTGTGTTTGTTTCGTTGGATGAACATTTAGGTCGTTTTTGCCCTTCCTAGGCTTATTCTTGTCCAATTACGGTTTTTAAGCAATCTTGTGCATCGAATAGGTGAGTTTGTGTCATTGGATCAACATTGAGGTCATTTTCGTCTTCGCTACACTAATTCTTGTCCAATTCGGGTTTTTAACCAATCTTGTGCATCCAATAGGTTTGTTTCTATCATTGGATTAACATTTAGGTCATTTTCGTCCTCCCTACGCTAATTCTTGTCCAACTTATCTTTTTAACCAATCTTGTTCATCCAATAAGTGTGTTTGTGACATAGTATTAACCTTTAGGTCATTTTCGTCCTCCTAAGTCTTAATCTTGTCCAATTAGAGTTTTTAACCAATCTTGTGCATCCAATAGGTGTGTGTGTGTTGTTGGATGAATATTTTGGTCATTTTCATTCTCCCTAGGCTAAATCTTGTCCTATTATGGTTTGTAACCAATCTTGGGCATCCAATAGGTGCGTTTGTGTCATTAGATGAATATTTTGGTGATTTTTATCCTCCCTATGCTAATTCTTGTCCATTTAGGGTTTTTAACCAATCTTGTGCATCCAATAGGTGTGTTTGTGTGATTGGATGAACATTTAGGTGATTTTCGTCCTCCCTAGGCATATTCTTATCCAATTAGGGTTTTTAACCAATCTTGTGCATCAAATAGGTGTATTTGTGTCATTGGATGAACATTTAGGTCATTTTCATCCTCCCTAGGCATATTCTTGTCCAATTAGGGCTTTTAACCAATCTTGTGCATCCATTAGGTGTGTTTGTGTCATTGGATGAATATTTAGGTCATTTTCGTCCTCCCTAGGCTTATTGTTGTCCAATTAGGGTTTTTAACCAATCTTGTGCATCCAATTGGTGTGTTTGTGTAATTGGATGAACATTTAGGTCTTTTCGTCCTCTTAAGTCTTAATCTTGTCCAATTTGGGTTTTTAACCAATCTTGTGCATCCAATAGGTGTGTTTGTGTCATTGGATGAACATTTAGGTCATTTTCGTCCTCTCTAGGCATATTCTTGTCCAATTAGGGTTTTTAACCAATCATGTGCATCCAATAGGTGTGTTTGTGTCATTGAATCAACATTTAGGTCATTTTCGTCCTCCCTAGGCTTATTCTTGTCCAATTAGGGTTTTTAACCAATCTTGTGCATCCAATATGTTCGTTTGTGTCATTGGATGAATATATAGGTCATTTTCGTCCTCGCTAGGCTTTATCTTGTCCAATTCGAGTTTTTAACCAATCTTGTGCATCCAATAGGTGTGTTTGTGTCATTGGATGAACATTTAGGTCATTTTCATCCTCCCTAGGCTTATTCTTGTCCAATTAGGGTTTTTAAGCAATCTTGTGCATCCAATAGGTGTGTTTGTTGCATTGGATTAACATTTAGGTCATTTTCGTCCTCCCTAGGCTAATTCTTGTCCAACTTAGGTTTTTAACCAATCTTGTTCATCCAATAAGTGTGTTTGTGACATGGTATTAACATTTAGGTCATTTTCGACCTCCCTAGGCTAATTTTGTCCTATTAGGGTTTGTAACCAATCTTGTGCATCCAATGGGTGTGTTTGTGTTGTTGGATGAATATTTAGGTCATTTTCGTCCTCCCTAAGCTAAATCTTGTCCTATTAGGGTTTGTAACCAATCTTGTGCATCCAATAAGTGTGTTTGTGTCATTGGATTAACATTTAGGTCATTTTTGTCCTCCCTAGGCTAATTCTTGTCCTATTAGGGTTTGTAACCAATCTTGTGCATCCAATAGGTGTGTTTGTGTCTTTTGATGAATATTTAGGTCATTTTCGTCCTCCTTAGGCTTATTGTTGTCCAATTAGGGTTTTTAACAAATCTTGTGCATCCAATATGTTCGTTTGTGTCATTGGACGAACATTTAGGTCATTTTCGTCCTCCCTACCCCTTTCTTCTTGTCCAATTAGGGTTTTTAACCAATCTTGTGCATCTAATAGGTGTGTTTGTGTCATTGGATTAACATTTAGGTCATTTTTGTCCTCCCTAGGCTAAATCTTGTGCTATTAGGGTTTATAACCAATCTTGTGCATCCAATAGGTGTGTTTCTGTCATTGGATGAATATTTAGGTCATTTTTGTACTCCCTAGGCTAATCCTTGTCCAGTTAGGGTTTTTAACCAATCTTGTGCATCAAATAGGTGTGTTTGTGTCATTGGATGAACATTTAGGTCATTTTCGTCCTCTTAAGTCTTAATCTTGTCCAAAAAGGGTTTTTAACCAATCTTGTGCATCCAATAGGTGTGTTTGTGGCATTGGATGAACATTTAGGTCGTTTTTGCCCTCCCTAGGCTTATTCTTGTCCAATTAGGGTTTTTAAGCAATCTTGTGCATCGAATAGGTGAGTTTGTGTCATTGGATCAACATTGAGGTCATTTTCGTCTTCGCTACACTAATTCTTGTCCAATTCGGGTTTTTAACCAATCTTGTGCATCCAATAGGTGTGTTTGTGTCATTGGATGAATATTTAGGTCGTTTTCGTCCTCCCTACCCCTTTCTGCTTGCCCAATTAATGTTTTTAACCAATCTTGTGCATCGTATAAGTTCGTTTGTGTCATTGGATGAATATATAGGTCATTTTCGTCCTCCCTAGGCTTTATCTTGTCCAATTCGGGTTTTTAACCAATCTTGTGCATCCAATAGGTGTGTTTGTGTCATTGGATGAACATTTAGGTCATTTTCATCCTCCCTAGGCTTATTCTTGTCCAATTAGGGTTTTAAGCAATCTTGTGCATCCAATAGGTGTGTTTGTGTCATTGGATGAACATTTAGGTCATTTTCGTCCTCCATAGGCTTATTCTTTTCCAATTAGGGTTTTTAACCAATCTTGTGCATCCAATAGGTTTGTTTCTATCATTGGATTAACATTTAGGTCATTTTCGTCCTCCTAAGTCTTAATCTTGTTAAATTAGAGTTTTTAACCAATCTTGTGCACCCAATAGGTGTGTGTGTGTTGTTGGATGAATATTTTGGTCATTTTCATTCTCCCTAGGCTAAATCTTGTCCTATTAGTGTTTGTAACCAATCTTGGGCATCCAATAGGTGTGTTTGTGTCATTGGATGAATATTTTGGTTATTTTTATCCTCCCTATGCTAATTCTTGTCCAATTAGGGTTTTTAACCAATCTTGTGCATCCAATAGGTGTGTTTGTGTGATTGGATGAACATTTAGGTGATTTTCGTCCTCCCTAGGCTTATTCTTGTCCAATTAGGGTTTTTAACCAATCTTGTGCATCAAATAGGTGTATTTGTGTCATTGGATGAACATTTAGGTCATTTTCATCCTCCCTAGGCATATTCTTGTCCAATTAGGGTTTTTAACCAATCTTGTGCATCCATTAGGTGTGTTTGTGTCATTGGATGAATATTTAGGTCATTTTCGTCCTCCCTAGGCTTATTGTTGTCCAATTAGGGTTTTTAACCAATCTTGTGCATCCAATTGGTGTGTTTGTGTAATTGGATGAATATTTAAGTCTTTTCGTCCTCTTAAGTCTTAATCTTGTCCAATTAGGGTTTTTAACCAATCTTGTGCATCCAATAGGTGTGTTTGTGTCATTGGATGAACATTTAGGTCATTTTCGTCCTCTCTAGGCATATTCTTGTCCAATTAGGGTTTTTAACCAATCATGTGCATCCAATAGGTGTGTTTGTGTCATTGGATCAACATTTAGGTCATTTTCGTCCTCCCTAGGCTTATTCTTGTCCAATTAGGGTTTTTAACCAATCTTGTGCATCCAATAGGTGTGTTTGTGTCATTGGATCAACATTTAGGTCATTTGCTTCCTCCCTAGGCTAATTCTCGTCCAATTAGGGATTGTAACCAATCTTCTGCATCCAATAGGTTTGTTTGTGTCATTGGATGAACATTTAGGTCGTTTTCGTCCTCCCTAGGAACATTATGGTCCAATTAGGGTTTTTTTCCAATTTTGGGCATCCAATAGGTGTGTTTCTGTCATTTGATGAACATTTAGGTTATCTTCGTGCTCCCTAGGCTTATTCTTGTCCAATTAGGGTTTTTAACCAATCTTGTGCATCCAATAGGTCATTTGTGTCCTCCCTAGGCTAATTCATGTCCAATTAGGGTTGGTAACCAGTCTTCTGCATCCAATAGGTTTGTTTATGTCATTGGATGAACATTTAGGTCATTTTCGTCCTCTCTAAGCTTAATCTTGTCCAATTAGAATTTTTAACCAATCTTGTGCATCCAATAGGTGTGTTTGTGTTGTTGGATGAACAGTTAGGTCATTTTCGTCCTCCCTAGAGTTAGTCTTGTCCAATTAGGCCTTTTAGCCAATCGTGTGCATCCAATAGGTGTGTTTGTGTCATTGGATTAACATTTAGGTCATTTTTGTCCTCCCTAGGCTAATTCTTGTCCTATTAGGGTTTGTAACCAATCTTGTGCATCCAATAGGTGTGTTTGTGTCAGTGGATGAATATTTAGGTCATTTTAGTACTCCCTAGGCTAATTCTTGTCCAGTTAGGATTTTTAACCAATCTTGTGCATCAAATAGGTGTGTTTGTGTCATTGGATGAACATTTAGGACATTTTCGTCCTCTCAAGTCTTAATCTTGTCCAAATAGGGTTTTTAACCAATCTTGTGCATCCAATAGGTGTGTTTGTGTCATTTGATGAACATTTAGGTCATTTTTGTCCTCCCTAGGCTTATTCTTGTCCAATTAGGGTTTTTAACCAATCTTGTGCATCGAATAGGTGTGTTTGTGTCATTGGATCAACATTGAGGTCATTTTCGTCTTCGCTACACTAATTCTTGTCCAATTCGGGTTTTTAACCAATCTTGTGCATCCAATAGGTGTGTTTGTGTAATTGGATGAACATTTAGGTCATTTTCGTCCTCCTAAGTCTTAATCTTGTCCAATTAAGGTTTTTAACCAATCTTGTGCGTCCAATAGGTGTGTTTGTGTCATTGGATGAACATTTAGGTCATTTTCGTCCTCCCGAGGCTTATTCTTGTCCAATTAGGGTTTTTAACCAATCTTGTGCATCCAATATGTTCGTTTGTGTCATTGGATGAACATTTAGGTCATTTTCGTCCTCCCTACCCCTTTCTTCTTGTCCAATTAATGGTTTTAACCAATCTTGTGCATCGTATAAGTTCGTTTGTGTCATTGGATGAATATATAGGTCATTTTCGTCCTCCCTAGGCTTTATCTTGTCCAATTCGAGTTTTTAACCAATCTTGTGCATCCAATAGGTGTGTTTGTGTCATTGGATGAACATTTAGGTCATTTTCATCCTCCCTAGGCTTATTCTTGTCCAATTAGGGTTTTTAAGCAATCTTGTGCATCCAATAGGTGTGTTTGTGTCATTGGATGAACATTTAGGTCATTTTCGTCCTCCATAGGCTTATTCTTTTCCAAGTAGGGTTTTTAACCAATCTTGTGCATCCATTAGGTTTGTTTCTATCATTGGATTAACATTTAGGTCATTTTCGTCCTCCCTAGGCTAATTCTTGTCCAACTTAGGTTTTTAACCAATCTTGTTCATCCAATAAGTGTGTTTGTGACATAGTATTAACATTTAGGTCATTTTCGTCCTCCCTAGGCTAATTTTGTCCTATTAGGGTTTGTAACCAATCTTGTGCATCCAATGGGTGTGTTTGTGTTGTTGGATGAATATTTAGGTCATTTTCGTCCTCCCTAAGCTAAATCTTGTCCTATTAGGGTTTGTAACCAATCTTGTGCATCCAATAAGTGTGTTTGTGTCATTGGATTAACATTTAGGTCATTTTTGTCCTCCCTAGGCTAATTCTTGTCCTATTAGGGTTTGTAACCAATCTTGTGCATCCAATAGGTGTGTTTGTGTCTTTTGATGAATATTTAGGTCATTTTCGTCCTCCTTAGGCTTATTGTTGTCCAATTAGGGTTTTTAACAAATCTTGTGCATCCAATATGTTCGTTTGTGTCATTGGACGAACATTTAGGTCATTTTCGTCCTCCCTACCCCTTTCTTCTTGTCCAATTAGGGTTTTTAACCAATCTTGTGCATCTAATAGGTGTGTTTGTGTCATTGGATTAACATTTAGGTCATTTTTGTCCTCCCTAGGCTAAATCTTGTGCTATTAGGGTTTATAACCAATCTTGTGCATCCAATAGGTGTGTTTCTGTCATTGGATGAATATTTAGGTCATTTTTGTACTCCCTAGGCTAATCCTTGTCCAGTTAGGGTTTTTAACCAATCTTGTGCATCAAATAGGTGTGTTTGTGTCATTGGATGAACATTTAGGTCATTTTCGTCCTCTTAAGTCTTAATCTTGTCCAAAAAGGGTTTTTAACCAATCTTGTGCATCCAATAGGTGTGTTTGTGGCATTGGATGAACATTTAGGTCGTTTTTGCCCTCCCTAGGCTTATTCTTGTCCAATTAGGGTTTTTAAGCAATCTTGTGCATCGAATAGGTGAGTTTGTGTCATTGGATCAACATTGAGGTCATTTTCGTCTTCGCTACACTAATTCTTGTCCAATTCGGGTTTTTAACCAATCTTGTGCATCCAATAGGTGTGTTTGTGTCATTGGATGAATATTTAGGTCGTTTTCGTCCTCCCTACCCCTTTCTGCTTGCCCAATTAATGTTTTTAACCAATCTTGTGCATCGTATAAGTTCGTTTGTGTCATTGGATGAATATATAGGTCATTTTCGTCCTCCCTAGGCTTTATCTTGTCCAATTCGGGTTTTTAACCAATCTTGTGCATCCAATAGGTGTGTTTGTGTCATTGGATGAACATTTAGGTCATTTTCATCCTCCCTAGGCTTATTCTTGTCCAATTAGGGTTTTAAGCAATCTTGTGCATCCAATAGGTGTGTTTGTGTCATTGGATGAACATTTAGGTCATTTTCGTCCTCCATAGGCTTATTCTTTTCCAATTAGGGTTTTTAACCAATCTTGTGCATCCAATAGGTTTGTTTCTATCATTGGATTAACATTTAGGTCATTTTCGTCCTCCCTAGGCTAATTCTTGTCCAACTTATCTTTTTAACCAATCTTGTTCATCCAATAAGTGTGTTTGTGACATAGTATTAACATTTAGGTCATTTTCGTCCTCCTAAGTCTTAATCTTGTCCAATTAGAGTTTTTAACCAATCTTGTGCATCCAATAGGTGTGTGTGTGTTGTTGGATGAATATTTTGGTCATTTTCATTCTCCCTAGGCTAAATCTTGTCCTATTATGGTTTGTAACCAATCCTGGGCATCCAATACGTGTGTTTGTGTCATTGGATGAATATTTTGGTGATTTTTATCCTCCCTATGCTAATTCTTGTCCAATTAGGGTTTTTAACCAATCTTGTGCATCCAATAGGTGTGTTTGTGTGATTGGATGAACATTTAGGTGATTTTCGTCCTCCCTAGGCTTATTCTTGTCCAATTAGGGTTTTTAACCAATCTTGTGCATCCAATAGGTGTGTTTGTGTCATTGGATGAACATTTAGGTCATTTTCATCCTCCCTAGGCTTATTCTTGTCCAATTAGGGTTTTTAACCAATCTTGTGCATCCATTAGGTGTGTTTGTGTCATTGGATGAACATTTAGGTCATTTTCGTCCTCCATAGGCTTATTCTTGTCCAATTAGGGTTTTTAACCAATCATGTGCATCCAATAGGTGTGTTTGTGTAATTGGATGAACATTTAGGTCATTTTTGTCCTCTTAAGTCTTAATCTTGTCCAATTAGGGTTTTTAACCAATCTTGTGCATCCAATTGGTGTGTTTGTGTAATTGGATGAACATTTAGGTCTTTTCGTTTTCCCTAGGCTAATTCTCGCCCAATTAGGGATTGTAACCAATCTTCTGCATCCAATAGGTGTGTTTGTGTCATTGGATCAACATTTAGGTCATTTTCGTCCTCCCTAGGCTTATTCTTGTCCTATTAGGGTTTTTAACCAATCTTGTGCATCCTATAGGTGTGTTTGTGTCATTGGATCAACATTTAGGTCATTTGCGTCCTCCCTAGGCTAATTCTTCTCCAATTAGGGTTGGTAACCAGTCTTCTGCATCCAATAGGTTTGTTTATGTCAATGGATGCACATTTAGGTCATTTTCGTCCACCCTAGGAACATTATGGTCTAATTAGGGTAATTAACAAATCTTGTGCATCCAATTGGTGTGTTTCTGTCATTGGATGAACATTTAGGTCACTTTTGTCCTCGCAAGACTTATTCTTGTCCAATTAGGGTTTTCAACCAATCTTGTGCATCCAATAGGTGTGTTTGTGTCATTAGATGAACATTTAGGTCATTTTCGTCCTCTCAAGTCTTAATCTTGTCCAATTAGAGGTTTTAACGAGTCTTTTGCATCCAATAAGTGTTTTGTGTCATTGGATGAACATTTAGGTCATTTTCGTCCTCTCTAGTCTTAATCTTGTCCAATTAGGGTTTTTAACCAATCTTGTGCATCCAATAGGTGTGTTTGTGTGATTGGATGAACATTTAGGTGATTTTCGTCCTCCCTAGGCTTATTCTTGTCCAATTAGGGTTTTTAACCAATCTTGTGCATCAAATAGGTGTATTTGTGTCATTGGATGAACATTTAGGTCATTTTCATCCTCCCTAAGCATATTCTTGTCCAATTAGGGTTTTTAACCAATCTTGTGCATCCATTAGGTGTGTTTGTGTCATTGGATGAATATTTAGGTCATTTTCGTCCTCCCTAGGCTTATTGTTGTCCAATTAGGGTTTTTAACCAATCTTGTGCATCCAATTGGTGTGTTTGTGTAATTGGATGAACATTTAGGTCTTTTCGTCCTCTTAAGTCTTAATCTTGTCCAATTTGGGTTTTTAACCAATCTTGTGCATCCAATAGGTGTGTTTGTGTCATTGGATGAACATTTAGGTCATTTTCGTCCTCTCTAGGCATATTCTTGTCCAATTAGGGTTTTTAACCAATCATGTGCATCCAATAGGTGTGTTTGTGTCATTGAATCAACATTTAGGTCATTTTCGTCCTCCCTAGGCTTATTCTTGTCCAATTAGGGTTTTTAACCAATCTTGTGCATCCAATATGTTCGTTTGTGTCATTGGATGAATATATAGGTCATTTTCGTCCTCGCTAGGCTTTATCTTGTCCAATTCGAGTTTTTAACCAATCTTGTGCATCCAATAGGTGTGTTTGTGTCATTGGATGAACATTTAGGTCATTTTCATCCTCCCTAGGCTTATTCTTGTCCAATTAGGGTTTTTAAGCAATCTTGTGCATCCAATAGGTGTGTTTGTTGCATTGGATTAACATTTAGGTCATTTTCGTCCTCCCTAGGCTAATTCTTGTCCAACTTAGGTTTTTAACCAATCTTGTTCATCCAATAAGTGTGTTTGTGACATGGTATTAACATTTAGGTCATTTTCGACCTCCCTAGGCTAATTTTGTCCTATTAGGGTTTGTAACCAATCTTGTGCATCCAATGGGTGTGTTTGTGTTGTTGGATGAATATTTAGGTCATTTTCGTCCTCCCTAAGCTAAATCTTGTCCTATTAGGGTTTGTAACCAATCTTGTGCATCCAATAAGTGTGTTTGTGTCATTGGATTAACATTTAGGTCATATTTGTCCTCCCTAGGCTAATTCTTGTCCTATTAGGGTTTGTAACCAATCTTGTGCATCCAATTGGTGTGTTTGTGTCTTTTGATGAATATTTAGCTCATTTTCGTCCTCCTTAGGCTTATTGTTGTCCAATTAGGGTTTTTAACAAATCTTGTGCATCCAATATGTTCGTTTGTGTCATTGGACGAACATTTAGGTCATTTTCGTCCTCCCTACCCCTTTCTTCTTGTCCAATTAATGTTTTTAACCACTCTTGTGCATCGTATAAGTTTGTTTGTGTCATTGGATGAATATATAGGTCATTTTCGTCCTCCCTAGGCTTTATCTTGTCCAATTTGGGTTTTTAACCAATCTTGTGCATCCAATAAGTTCGTTTGTGTCATTGGATGAACATTTAAGTCATTTCCGTCCTCCCAAGTCTTAATCTTGTATAATTAGGGTTTTTAAACAATCTTGTGCATCCAATATATTCGTTTCTATTATTGGATTAACATTTAGGTCATTTTTCTCCTCCCTAACTTTATTCTTGTCCAATTAGGGTTTTTAACCATTCTTTTGCATCCAATGGATGTGTTTGTGTCATTGGATGAACATTTCGGTCATTTTCGTCGTTCGTAGGCTTATTCTTGTCCAATTAGGGTTTTTAACCAATCTTGTGCATCTAATAGGTGGGTTTGTGTCATTGGATTAACATTTAGGTCATTTTTGTCCTCCCTAGGCTAAATCTTGTGCTATTAGGGTTTATAACCAATCTTGTGCATCCAATAGGTGTGTTTCTGTCATTGGATGAATATTTAGGTCATTTTTGTACTCCCTAGGCTAATCCTTGTCCAGTTAGGGTTTTTAACCAATCTTGTGCATCAAATAGGTGTGTTTGTGTCATTGGATGAACATTTAGGTCATTTTCGTCCTCTTAAGTCTTAATCTTGTCCAAAAAGGGTTTTTAACCAATCTTGTGCATCCAATAGGTGTGTTTGTGTCATTGGATGAACATTTAGGTCATTTTTGCCCTCCCTAGGGTTATTCTTGTCCAATTAGGGTTTTTAAGCAATCTTGTGCATCGAATAGGTGAGTTTGTGTCATTGGATCAACATTGAGGTCATTTTCGTCTTCGCTACACTAATTCTTGTCCAATTCGGGTTTTTAACCAATCTTGTGCTTCCAATAGGTGTGTTTGTGTCATTGGATGAATATTTAGGTCGTTTTCGTCCTCCCTACTCCTTTCTGCTTGCCCAATTAATGTTTTTAACCAATCTTGTGCATCGTATCAGTTCGTTTGTGTCATTGGATGAATATATAGGTCATTTTCGTCCTCGCTAGGCTTTATCTTGTCCAATTCGAGTTTTTAACCAATCTTGTGCATCCAATAGGTGTGTTTGTGTCATTGGATGAACATTTAGGTCATTTTCATCCTCCCTAGGCTTATTCTTGTCCAATTAGGGTTTTTAAGCAATCTTGTGCATCCAATAGGTGTGTTTGTGTCATTGGATGAACATTTAGGTCATTTTCGTCCTCCATAGGCTTATTTTTTTCCAAGTAGGGTTTTTAACCAATCTTGTGCATCCAATAGGTTTACTTCTATCATTGGATTAACATTTAGGTCATTTTCGTCCTCCCTAGGCTAATTCTTGTCCAACTTAGGTTTTTAACCAATCTTGTTCATCCAATAAGTGTGTTTGTGACATAGTATTAACATTTAGGTCATCTTCGTCCTCCCTAGGCTAATTTTGTCCTATTAGGGTTTGTAACCAATCTTGTGCATCCAATGGGTGTGTTTGTGTTGTTGGATGAATATTTAGGTCATTTTCGTCCTCCCTAAGCTAAATCTTGTCGTATTAGGGTTTGTAACCAATCTTGTGCTTCCAATAAGTGTGTTTGTGTCATTGGATTAACATTTAGGTCATTTTTGTCCTCCCTAGGCTAATTCTTGTCCTATTAGGGTTTGTAACCAATCTTGTGCATCCAATAGGTGTGTTTGTGTCCTTTGATGAATATTTAGGTCATTTTCGTCCTCCTTAGGCTTATTGTTGTCCAATTAGGGTTTTTAACCATTCTTTTGCATCCAATGGATGTGTTTGTGTCATTGGATGAACATTTCGGTCATTTTCGTCGTTCGTAGGCTTATTCTTGTCCAATTAGGGTTTTTAACCAATCTTGTGCATCTAATAGGTGTGTTTGTGTCATTGGATTAACATTTAGGTCATTTTTGTCCTCCCTAGGCTAATTCTTGTGCTATTAGGGTTTATAACCAATCTTGTGCATCCAATAGGTGTGTTTCTGTCATTGGATGAATATTTAGGTCATTTTTGTACTCCCTAGGCTAATCCTTGTCCAGTTAGGGTTTTTAACCAATCTTGTGCATCAAATAGGTGTGTTTGTGTCATTGGATGAACATTTAGGTCATTTTCGTTCTCTTAAGTCTTAATCTTGTCCAAAAAGGGTTTTTAACCAATCTTGTGCATCCAATAGGTGTGTTTGAGTCATTGGATGAACATTTAGGTCGTTTTTGCCCACCCTAGGCTTATTCTTGTCCAATTAGGGTTTTTAAGCAATCTTGTGCATCGAATAGGTGAGTTTGTGTCATTGGATTAACATTTAGGTCATTTTTGTCCTCCCTAGGCTAATTCTTGTCCTATTAGGGTTTGTAACCAATCTTGTGCATCCAATAGGTGTGTTTGTGTCATTGGATGAATATTTAGGTCGTTTTCGTCCTCCCTACCCCTTTCTGCTTGCCCAATTAATGTTTTTAACCAATCTTGTGCATCGTATAAGTTCGTTTGTGTCATTGGATGAATATATAGGTCATTTTCGTCCTCGCTAGGCTTTATCTTGTCCAATTCGAGTTTTTAACCAATCTTGTGCATCCAATAGGTGTGTTTGTGTCATTGGATGAACATTTAGGTCATTTTCATCCTCCCTAGGCTTATTCTTGTCCAATTAGGGTTTTTAAGCAATCTTGTGCATCCAATAGGTGTGTTTGTGTCATTGGATGAACATTTAGGTCATTTTCGTCCTCCATAGGCTTATTTTTTTCCAAGTAGGGTTTTTAACCAATCTTGTGCATCCAATAGGTTTACTTCTATCATTGGATTAACATTTAGGTCATTTTCGTCCTCCCTAGGCTAATTCTTGTCCAACTTAGGTTTTTAACCAATCTTGTTCATCCAATAAGTGTGTTTGTAACATAGTATTAACATTTAGGTCATTTTCGTCCTCCCTAGGCTAATTTTGTCCTATTAGGGTTTGTAACCAATCTTGTGCATCCAATGGGTGTGTTTGTGTTGTTGGATGAATATTTAGGTCATTTTCGTCCTCCCTAAGCTAAATCTTGTCCTATTAGGGTTTGTA
>JBBPBS010000714.1:1376405-1393693 GCA_037974835.1 Cicer judaicum
TTCGTCCTCGCTAGGCTTTATCTTGTCCAATTCGAGTTTTTAACCAATCTTGTGCATCCAATAGGTGTGTTTGTGTCATTGGATGAACATTTAGGTCATTTTCATCCTCCCTAGGCTTATTCTTGTCCAATTAGGGTTTTTAAGCAATCTTGTGCATCCAATAGGTGTGTTTGTGTCATTGGATGAACATTTAGGTCATTTTCGTCCTCCATAGGCTTATTTTTTTCCAAGTAGGGTTTTTAACCAATCTTGTGCATCCAATAGGTTTACTTCTATCATTGGATTAACATTTAGGTCATTTTCGTCCTCCCTAGGCTAATTCTTGTCCAACTTAGGTTTTTAACCAATCTTGTTCATCCAATAAGTGTGTTTGTGACATAGTATTAACATTTAGGTCATTTTCGTCCTCCCTAGGCTAATTTTGTCTTATTAGGGTTTGTAACCAATCTTGTGCATCCAATGGGTGTGTTTGTGTTGTTGGATGAATATTTAGGTCATTTTCGTCCTCCCTAAGCTAAATCTTGTCCTATTAGGGTTTGTAACCAATCTTGTGCATCCAATAAGTGTGTTTGTGTCATTGGATTAACATTTAGGTCATTTTTGTCCTCCCTAGGCTAATTCTTGTCCTATTAGGGTTTGTAACCAATCTTGTGCATCCAATAGGTGTGTTTGTGTCTTTTGATGAATATTTAGGTCATTTTCGTCCTCCTTAGGCTTATTGTTGTCCAATTAGGGTTTTTAACAAATCTTGTGCATCGAATAGGTGTATTTGTGTCATTTGATGAACATTTAGGTCATTTTCATCCTCCCTAATCATATTCTTGTCCAATTAGGGTTTTTAACCAATCTTGTGCATCCATTAGGTGTGTTTGTGTCATTGGATGAATATTTAGGTCATTTTCGTCCTCCCTAAGCTTATTGTTGTCCAATTAGGGTTTTTAACCAATCTTGTGCATCCAATTGGTGTGTTTGTGTAATTGGATGAACATTTAGGTCTTTTCGTCCTCTTAAGTCTTAATCTTGTCCAATTAGGGTTTTTAACCAATCTTGTGCATCCAATAGGTGTGTTTGTGTCATTGGATGAACATTTAGGTCATTTTCGTCCTCTCTAGGCATATTCTTGTCCAATTAGGGTTTTTAACCAATCATGTGCATCCAATAGGTGTGTTTGTGTCATTGGATCAACATTTAGGTCATTTTCGTCCTCCCTAGGCTTATTCTTGTCCAATTAGGGTTTTTAACCAATCTTGTGCATCCAATAGGTGTGTTTGTGTCATTGGATCAACATTTAGGTCATTTGCTTCCTCCCTAGGCTAATTCTCGTCCAATTAGGGATTGTAACCAATCTTCTGCGTCCAATAGGTTTGTTTGTGTCATTGGATGAACATTTAGGTCATTTTCGTCCTCCCTAGAGTTAGTCTTGTCCAATTAGGCCTTTTAGCCAATCGTGTGCATCCAATAGGTGTGTTTGTGTCATTGGATTAACATTTAGGTCATTTTTGTCCTCCCTAGGCTAATTCTTGTCCTATTAGGGTTTGTAACCAATCTTGTGCATCCAATAGGTGTGTTTGTGTCAGTGGATGAATATTTAGGTCATTTTAGTACTCCCTAGGCTAATTCTTGTCCAGTTAGGATTTTTAACCAATCTTGTGCATCAAATAGGTGTGTTTGTGTCATTGGATGAACATTTAGGACATTTTCGTCCTCTCAAGTCTTAATCTTGTCCAAATAGGGTTTTTAACCAATCTTGTGCATCCAATAGGTGTGTTTGTGTCATTTGATGAACATTTAGGTCATTTTTGTCCTCCCTAGGCTTATTCTTGTCCAATTAGGGTTTTTAACCAATCTTGTGCATCGAATAGGTGTGTTTGTGTCATTGGATCAACATTGAGGTCATTTTCGTCTTCGCTACACTAATTCTTGTCCAATTCGGGTTTTTAACCAATCTTGTGCATCCAATAGGTGTGTTTGTGTAATTGGATGAACACTTAGGTCATTTTCGTCCTCCTAAGTCTTAATCTTGTCCAATTAAGGTTTTTAACCAATCTTGTGCGTCCAATAGGTGTGTTTGTGTCATTGGATGAACATTTAGGTCATTTTCGTCCTCTCGAGGCTTATTCTTGTCCAATTAGGGTTTTTAACCAATCTTGTGCATCCAATATGTTCGTTTGTGTCATTGGATGAACATTTAGGTCATTTTCGTCCTCCCTACCTCTTTCTTCTTGTCCAATTAATGGTTTTAACTAATCTTGTGCACCGTATAAGTTCGTTTGTGTCATTGGATGAATATATAGGTCATTTTCGTCCTCGCTAGGCTTTATCTTGTCCAATTCGAGTTTTTAACCAATCTTGTGCATCCAATAGGTGTGTTTGTGTCATTGGATGAACATTTAGGTCATTTTCATCCTCCCTAGGCTTATTCTTGTCCAATTAGGGTTTTTAAGCAATCTTGTGCATCCAATAGGTGTGTTTGTGTCATTGGATGAACATTTAGGTCATTTTCGTCCTCCATAGGCTTATTTTTTTCCAAGTAGGGTTTTTAACCAATCTTGTGCATCCAATAGGTTTGCTTCTATCATAGGATTAACATTTAGGTCATTTTCGTCCTCCCTAGGCTAATTCTTGTCCAACTTAGGTTTTTAACCAATCTTGTTCATCCAATAAGTGTGTTTGTGACATAGTATTAACATTTAGGTCATTTTCGTCCTCCCTAGGCTAATTTTGTCCTATTAGGGTTTGTAACCAATCTTGTGCATCCAATGGGTGTGTTTGTGTTGTTGGATGAATATTTAGGTCATTTTCGTCCTCCCTAAGCTAAATCTTGTCCTATTAGGGTTTGTAACCAATCTTGTGCATCCAATAAGTGTGTTTGTGTCATTGGATTAACATTTAGGTCATTTTTGTCCTCCCTAGGCTAATTCTTGTCCTATTAGGGTTTGTAACCAATCTTGTGCATCCAATAGGTGTGTTTGTGTCTTTTGATGAATATTTAGGTCATTTTCGTCCTCCTTAGGCTTATTGTTGTCCAATTAGGGTTTTTAACAAATCTTGTGCATCGAATAGGTGTATTTGTGTCATTTGATGAACATTTAGGTCATTTTCATCCTCCCTAATCATATTCTTGTCCAATTAGGGTTTTTAACCAATCTTGTGCATCCATTAGGTGTGTTTGTGTCATTGGATGAATATTTAGGTCATTTTCGTCCTCCCTAAGCTTATTGTTGTCCAATTAGGGTTTTTAACCAATCTTGTGCATCCAATTGGTGTGTTTGTGTAATTGGATGAACATTTAGGTCTTTTCGTCCTCTTAAGTCTTAATCTTGTCCAATTAGGGTTTTTAACCAATCTTGTGCATCCAATAGGTGTGTTTGTGTCATTGGATGAACATTTAGGTCATTTTCGTCCTCTCTAGGCATATTCTTGTCCAATTAGGGTTTTTAACCAATCATGTGCATCCAATAGGTGTGTTTGTGTCATTGGATCAACATTTAGGTCATTTTCGTCCTCCCTAGGCTTATTCTTGTCCAATTAGGGTTTTTAACCAATCTTGTGCATCCAATAGGTGTGTTTGTGTCATTGGATCAACATTTAGGTCATTTGCTTCCTCCCTAGGCTAATTCTCGTCCAATTAGGGATTGTAACCAATCTTCTGCATCCAATAGGTTTGTTTGTGTCATTGGATGAACATTTAGGTCGTTTTCGTCCTCCCTAGGAACATTATGGTCCAATTAGGGTTTTTTTCCAATTTTGGGCATCCAATAGGTGTGTTTCTGTCATTTGATGAACATTTAGGTTATCTTCGTGCTCCCTAGGCTTATTCTTGTCCAATTAGGGTTTTTAACCAATCTTGTGCATCCAATAGGTCATTTGTGTCCTCCCTAGGCTAATTCATGTCCAATTAGGGTTGGTAACCAGTCTTCTGCATCCAATAGGTTTGTTTATGTCATTGGATGAACATTTAGGTCATTTTCGTCCTCTCTAAGCTTAATCTTGTCCAATTAGAATTTTTAACCAATCTTGTGCATCCAATAGGTGTGTTTGTGTTGTTGGATGAACAGTTAGGTCATTTTCGTCCTCCCTAGAGTTAGTCTTGTCCAATTAGGCCTTTTAGCCAATCGTGTGCATCCAATAGGTGTGTTTGTGTCATTGGATTAACATTTAGGTCATTTTTGTCCTCCCTAGGCTAATTCTTGTCCTATTAGGGTTTGTAACCAATCTTGTGCATCCAATAGGTGTGTTTGTGTCAGTGGATGAATATTTAGGTCATTTTAGTACTCCCTAGGCTAATTCTTGTCCAGTTAGGATTTTTAACCAATCTTGTGCATCAAATAGGTGTGTTTGTGTCATTGGATGAACATTTAGGACATTTTCGTCCTCTCAAGTCTTAATCTTGTCCAAATAGGGTTTTTAACCAATCTTGTGCATCCAATAGGTGTGTTTGTGTCATTTGATGAACATTTAGGTCATTTTTGTCCTCCCTAGGCTTATTCTTGTCCAATTAGGGTTTTTAACCAATCTTGTGCATCGAATAGGTGTGTTTGTGTCATTGGATCAACATTGAGGTCATTTTCGTCTTCGCTACACTAATTCTTGTCCAATTCGGGTTTTTAACCAATCTTGTGCATCCAATAGGTGTGTTTGTGTAATTGGATGAACATTTAGGTCATTTTCGTCCTCCTAAGTCTTAATCTTGTCCAATTAAGGTTTTTAACCAATCTTGTGCGTCCAATAGGTGTGTTTGTGTCATTGGATGAACATTTAGGTCATTTTCGTCCTCCCGAGGCTTATTCTTGTCCAATTAGGGTTTTTAACCAATCTTGTGCATCCAATATGTTCGTTTGTGTCATTGGATGAACATTTAGGTCATTTTCGTCCTCCCTACCCCTTTCTTCTTGTCCAATTAATGGTTTTAACCAATCTTGTGCATCGTATAAGTTCGTTTGTGTCATTGGATGAATATATAGGTCATTTTCGTCCTCCCTAGGCTTTATCTTGTCCAATTCGAGTTTTTAACCAATCTTGTGCATCCAATAGGTGTGTTTGTGTCATTGGATGAACATTTAGGTCATTTTCGTCCTCCCTAGGCTTATTCTTGTCCAATTAGGGTTTTTAACCAATCTTGTGCATCCAATAGGTGTGTTTGTGTCATTGGATCAACATTTAGGTCATTTGCTTCCTCCCTAGGCTAATTCTCGTCCAATTAGGGATTGTAATCAATCTTCTGCATCCAATAGGTTTGTTTGTGTCATTGGATGAACATTTAGGTCATTTTCGTCCTCCCAAGGAACATTATGGTCCAATTAGGGTTTTTTTCCAATCTTGGGCATCCAATAGGTGTGTTTCTGTCATTTGATGAACATTTTGGTCATCTTCGTCGTCCCTAGGCTTATTCTTGTCCAATTAGGGTTTTTAACCAATCTTGTGCATCCAATAGGTCATTTGTGTCCTCCCTAGGCTAATTCATGTCCAATTAGGGTTGGTAACCAGTCTTCTGCATCCAATAGGTTTGTTTATGTCATTGGATGAACATTTAGGTCATTTTCGTCCTCTCTAAGCTTAATCTTGTCGAATTAGAATTTTTAACCAATCTTGTGCATCCAATAGGTGTGTTTGTGTTATTGGATGAACATTTAGGTCATTTTCGTCCTCCCTAGAGTTAGTCTTGTCCAATTAGGCTTTTTAGCCAATCGTGTGCATCCAATAGGTGTGTTTGTGTCATTGGATTAACATTTAGGTCATTTTTGTCCTCCCTTGGCTAATTCTTGTCCTATTAGGGTTTGTAACCAATCTTGTGCATCCAATAGGTGTGTTTGTGTCAGTGGATGAATATTTAGGTCATTTTAGTACTCCCTAGGCTAATTCTTGTCCAGTTAGGATTTTTAACCAATCTTGTGCATCAAATAGGTGTGTTTGTGTCATTGGATGAACATTTAGGACATTTTCGTCCTCTCAAGTCTTAATCTTGTCCAAATAGGGTTTTTAACCAATCTTGTGCATCCAATAGGTGTGTTTGTGTCATTTGATGAACATTTAGGTCATTTTTGTCCTCCCTAGGCTTATTCTTGTCCAATTAGGGTTTTTAACCAATCTTGTGCATCGAATAGGTGTGTTTGTGTCATTGGATCAACATTGAGGTCATTTTCGTCTTCGCTACACTAATTCTTGTCCAATTCGGGTTTTTAACCAATCTTGTGCATCCAATAGGTGTGTTTGTGTAATTGGATGAACACTTAGGTCATTTTCGTCCTCCTAAGTCTTAATCTTGTCCAATTAAGGTTTTTAACCAATCTTGTGCGTCCAATAGGTGTGTTTGTGTCATTGGATGAACATTTAGGTCATTTTCGTCCTCTCGAGGCTTATTCTTGTCCAATTAGGGTTTTTAACCAATCTTGTGCATCCAATATGTTCGTTTGTGTCATTGGATGAACATTTAGGTCATTTTCGTCCTCCCTACCTCTTTCTTCTTGTCCAATTAATGGTTTTAACTAATCTTGTGCACCGTATAAGTTCGTTTGTGTCATTGGATGAATATATAGGTCATTTTCGTCCTCGCTAGGCTTTATCTTGTCCAATTCGAGTTTTTAACCAATCTTGTGCATCCAATAGGTGTGTTTGTGTCATTGGATGAACATTTAGGTCATTTTCATCCTCCCTAGGCTTATTCTTGTCCAATTAGGGTTTTTAAGCAATCTTGTGCATCCAATAGGTGTGTTTGTGTCATTGGATGAACATTTAGGTCATTTTCGTCCTCCATAGGCTTATTTTTTTCCAAGTAGGGTTTTTAACCAATCTTGTGCATCCAATAGGTTTGCTTCTATCATAGGATTAACATTTAGGTCATTTTCGTCCTCCCTAGGCTAATTCTTGTCCAACTTAGGTTTTTAACCAATCTTGTTCATCCAATAAGTGTGTTTGTGACATAGTATTAACATTTAGGTCATTTTCGTCCTCCCTAGGCTAATTTTGTCCTATTAGGGTTTGTAACCAATCTTGTGCATCCAATGGGTGTGTTTGTGTTGTTGGATGAATATTTAGGTCATTTTCGTCCTCCCTAAGCTAAATCTTGTCCTATTAGGGTTTGTAACCAATCTTGTGCATCCAATAAGTGTGTTTGTGTCATTGGATTAACATTTAGGTCATTTTTGTCCTCCCTAGGCTAATTCTTGTCCTATTAGGGTTTGTAACCAATCTTGTGCATCCAATAGGTGTGTTTGTGTCTTTTGATGAATATTTAGGTCATTTTCGTCCTCCTTAGGCTTATTGTTGTCCAATTAGGGTTTTTAACAAATCTTGTGCATCCAATATGTTCGTTTGTGTCATTGGACGAACATTTAGGTCATTTTCGTCCTCCCTACCCCTTTCTTCTTGTCCAATTAGGGTTTTTAACCAATCTTGTGCATCTAATAGGTGTGTTTGTGTCATTGGATTAACATTTAGGTCATTTTTGTCCTCCCTAGGCTAAATCTTGTGCTATTAGGGTTTATAACCAATCTTGTGCATCCAATAGGTGTGTTTCTGTCATTGGATGAATATTTAGGTCATTTTTGTACTCCCTAGGCTAATCCTTGTCCAGTTAGGGTTTTTAACCAATCTTGTGCATCAAATAGGTGTGTTTGTGTCATTGGATGAACATTTAGGTCATTTTCGTCCTCTTAAGTCTTAATCTTGTCCAAAAAGGGTTTTTAACCAATCTTGTGCATCCAATAGGTGTGTTTGTGGCATTGGATGAACATTTAGGTCGTTTTTGCCCTCCCTAGGCTTATTCTTGTCCAATTAGGGTTTTTAAGCAATCTTGTGCATCGAATAGGTGAGTTTGTGTCATTGGATCAACATTGAGGTCATTTTCGTCTTCGCTACACTAATTCTTGTCCAATTCGGGTTTTTAACCAATCTTGTGCATCCAATAGGTGTGTTTGTGTCATTGGATGAATATTTAGGTCGTTTTCGTCCTCCCTACCCCTTTCTGCTTGCCCAGTTAATGTTTTTAACCAATCTTGTGCATCGTATAAGTTCGTTTGTGTCATTGGATGAATATATAGGTCATTTTCGTCCTCCCTAGGCTTTATCTTGTCCAATTCTGGTTTTTAACCAATCTTGTGCATCCAATAGGTGTGGTTGTGTCATTGGATGAACATTTAGGTCATTTTCATCCTCCCTAGGCTTATTCTTGTCCAATTAGGGTTTTAAGCAATCTTGTGCATCCAATAGGTGTGTTTGTGTCATTGGATGAACATTTAGGTCATTTTCGTCCTCCATAGGCTTATTCTTTTCCAATTAGGGTTTTTAACCAATCTTGTGCATCCAATAGGTTTGTTTCTATCATTGGATTAACATTTAGGTCATTTTCGTCCTCCCTAGGCTAATTCTTGTCCAACTTAGCTTTTTAACCAATCTTGTTCATCTAATAAGTGTGTTTGTGACATAGTATTAACATTTAGGTCATTTTCGTCCTCCTAAGTCTTAATCTTGTTCAATTAGAGTTTTTAACCAATCTTGTGCATCCAATAGGTGTGTGTGTGTTGTTGGATGAATATTTTGGTCATTTTCATTCTCCCTAGGCTAAATCTTGTCCTATTAGTGTTTGTAACCAATCTTGGGCATCCAATAGGTGTGTTTGTGTCATTGGATGAATATTTTGGTTATTTTTATCCTCCCTATGCTAATTCTTGTCCAATTAGGGTTTTTAACCAATCTTGTGCATCCAATAGGTGTGTTTGTGTGATTGGATGAACATTTAGGTGATTTTCGTCCTCCCTAGGCTTATTCTTGTCCAATTAGGGTTTTTAACCAATCTTGTGCATCAAATAGGTGTATTTGTGTCATTGGATGAACATTTAGGTCATTTTCATCCTCCCTAGGCTTATTCTTGTCCAATTAGGGTTTTAAGCAATCTTGTGCATCCAATAGGTGTGTTTGTGTCATTGGATGAACATTTAGGTCATTTTCGTCCTCCATAGGCTTATTCTTTTCCAATTAGGGTTTTTAACCAATCTTGTGCATCCAATAGGTTTGTTTCTATCATTGGATTAACATTTAGGTCATTTTCGTCCTCCCTAGGCTAATTCTTGTCCAACTTAGCTTTTTAACCAATCTTGTTCATCTAATAAGTGTGTTTGTGACATAGTATTAACATTTAGGTCATTTTCGTCCTCCTAAGTCTTAATCTTGTTCAATTAGAGTTTTTAACCAATCTTGTGCATCCAATAGGTGTGTGTGTGTTGTTGGATGAATATTTTGGTCATTTTCATTCTCCCTAGGCTAAATCTTATCCTATTAGTGTTTGTAACCAATCTTGGGCATCCAATAGGTGTGTTTGTGTCATTGGATGAATATTTTGGTTATTTTTATCCTCCCTATGCTAATTCTTGTCCAATTAGGGTTTTTAACCAATCATGTGCATCCAATAGGTGTGTTTGTGTCATTGGATCAACATTTAGGTCATTTTCGTCCTCCCTAGGCTTATTCTTGTCCAATTAGGGTTTTAAGCAATCTTGTGCATCCAATAGGTGTGTTTGTGTCATTGGATGAACAATTAGGTCATTTTCGTCCTCCATAGGCTTATTCTTTTCGAATTAGGGTGTTTAACCAATCTTGTGCATCCAATAGGTTTGTTTCTATCATTGGATTAACATTTAGGTCATTTTCGTCCTCCCTAGGCTAATTCTTGTCCAACTTATCTTTTTAACCAATCTTGTTCATCCAATAAGTGTGTTTGTGACATAGTATTAACATTTAGGTCATTTTCGTCCTCCCTAGGCTAATTTTGTCCTATTTGGGTTTGTAACCAATTTTGTGCATCCAATGGGTGTGTTTGTGTTGTTGGATGAATATTTAGTTCATTTTCGTCCTCCCTAAGCTAAATCTTGTCCTATTAGGGTTAGTAACCAATCTTGTGCATCCAATAGGTGCGTTTGTGTCATTGGATGAATATTTTGGTGATTTTTATCCTCCCTATGCTAATTCTTGTCCATTTAGGGTTTTTAACCAATCTTGTGCATCCAATAGGTGTGTTTGTGTGATTGGATGAACATTTAGGTGATTTTCGTCCTCCCTAGGCATATTCTTGTCCAATTAGGGTTTTTAACCAATCTTGTGCATCAAATAGGTGTATTTGTGTCATTTGATGAACATTTAGGTCATTTTCATCCTCCCTAGGCATATTCTTGTCCAATTAGGGTTTTTAACCAATCTTGTGCATCCATTAGGTGTGTTTGTGTCATTGGATGAATATTTAGGTCATTTTCGTCCTCCCTAAGCTTATTGTTGTCCAATTAGGGTTTTTAACCAATCTTGTGCATCCAATTGGTGTGTTTGTGTAATTGGATGAACATTTAGGTCTTTTCGTCCTCTTAAGTCTTAATCTTGTCCAATTAGGGTTTTTAACCAATCTTGTGCATCCAATAGGTGTGTTTGTGTCATTGGATGAACATTTAGGTCATTTTCGTCCTCTCTAGGCATATTCTTGTCCAATTAGGGTTTTTAACCAATCATGTGCATCCAATAGGTGTGTTTGTGTCATTGGATCAACATTTAGGTCATTTTCGTCCTCCCTAGGCTTATTCTTGTCCAATTAGGGTTTTTAACCAATCTTGTGCATCCAATAGGTGTGTTTGTGTCATTGGATCAACATTTAGGTCATTTGCTTCCTCCCTAGGCTAATTCTCGTCCAATTAGGGATTGTAACCAATCTTCTGCGTCCAATAGGTTTGTTTGTGTCATTGGATGAACATTTAGGTCATTTTCGTCCTCCCTAGAGTTAGTCTTGTCCAATTAGGCCTTTTAGCCAATCGTGTGCATCCAATAGGTGTGTTTGTGTCATTGGATTAACATTTAGGTCATTTTTGTCCTCCCTAGGCTAATTCTTGTCCTATTAGGGTTTGTAACCAATCTTGTGCATCCAATAGGTGTGTTTGTGTCAGTGGATGAATATTTAGGTCATTTTAGTACTCCCTAGGCTAATTCTTGTCCAGTTAGGATTTTTAACCAATCTTGTGCATCAAATAGGTGTGTTTGTGTCATTGGATGAACATTTAGGACATTTTCGTCCTCTCAAGTCTTAATCTTGTCCAAATAGGGTTTTTAACCAATCTTGTGCATCCAATAGGTGTGTTTGTGTCATTTGATGAACATTTAGGTCATTTTTGTCCTCCCTAGGCTTATTCTTGTCCAATTAGGGTTTTTAACCAATCTTGTGCATCGAATAGGTGTGTTTGTGTCATTGGATCAACATTGAGGTCATTTTCGTCTTCGCTACACTAATTCTTGTCCAATTCGGGTTTTTAACCAATCTTGTGCATCCAATAGGTGTGTTTGTGTCATTGGATGAATATTTAGGTCGTTTTCGTCCTCCCTACCCCTTTCTGCTTGCCCAATTAATGTTTTTAACCAATCTTGTGCATCGTATAAGTTCGTTTGTGTCATTGGATGAATATATAGGTCATTTTCGTCCTCGCTAGGCTTTATCTTGTCCAATTCGAGTTTTTAACCAATCTTGTGCATCCAATAGGTGTGTTTGTGTCATTGGATGAACATTTAGGTCATTTTCATCCTCCCTAGGCTTATTCTTGTCCAATTAGGGTTTTTAAGCAATCTTGTGCATCCAATAGGTGTGTTTGTGTCATTGGATGAACATTTAGGTCATTTTCGTCCTCCATAGGCTTATTTTTTTCCAAGTAGGGTTTTTAACCAATCTTGTGCATCCAATAGGTTTACTTCTATCATTGGATTAACATTTAGGTCATTTTCGTCCTCCCTAGGCTAATTCTTGTCCAACTTAGGTTTTTAACCAATCTTGTTCATCCAATAAGTGTGTTTGTAACATAGTATTAACATTTAGGTCATTTTCGTCCTCCCTAGGCTAATTTTGTCCTATTAGGGTTTGTAACCAATCTTGTGCATCCAATGGGTGTGTTTGTGTTGTTGGATGAATATTTAGGTCATTTTCGTCCTCCCTAAGCTAAATCTTGTCCTATTAGGGTTTGTAACCAATCTTGTGCATCCAATAAGTGTGTTTGTGTCATTGGATTAACATTTAGGTCATTTTTGTCCTCCCTAGGCTAATTCTTGTCCTATTAGGGTTTGTAACCAATCTTGTGCGTCCAATAGGTGTGTTTGTGTCATTGGATGAACATTTAGGTCATTTTCGTCCTCCCGAGGCTTATTCTTGTGCAATTAGGGTTTTTAACCAATCTTGTGCATCCAATATGTTCGTTTGTGTCATTGGATGAACATTTAGGTCATTTTCGTCCTCCCTACCCCTTTCTTCTTGTCCAATTAATGGTTTTAACCAATCTTGTGCATCGTATAAGTTCGTTTGTGTCATTGGATGAATATATAGGTCATTTTCGTCCTCGCTAGGCTTTATCTTTTCCAATTCGAGTTTTTAACCAATCTTGTGCATCCAATAGGTGTGTTTGTGTCATTGGATCAACATTTAGGTCATTTTCGTCCTCCCTAGGCTTATTCTTGTCCAATTAGGGTTTTTAACCAATCTTGTGCATCCAATAGGTGTGTTTGTGTCATTGGATCAACATTAAGGTCATTTGCTTCCCCCCTAGGCTAATTCTCGTCCAATTTGGGATTGTAACCAATCATCTGCATCCAATAGGTTGGTTTGTGTCATTGGATGAACATTTAGGTCATTTTCGTCCTCCCTAGGAACATTATGGTCCAATTAGGGTTTTTTTCCAATCTTGGGCATCCAATAGGTGTGTTTCTGTCATTTGATGAACATTTAGGTCATCTTCGTCCTCCCTAGGCTTATTCTTGTCCAATTAGGGTTTTTCACCAATCTTGTGCATCCAATAGGTCATTTGTGTCCTCCCTAGGCTAATTCATGTCCAATTAGGGTTGGTAACCAGTCTTCTGCATCCAATAGGTTTGTTTATGTCATTGGATGAACATTTAGGTCATTTTCGTTCTCTCTAAGCTTAATCTTGTCCAATTAGAATTTTTAACCAATCTTGTGCATCCAATAGGTGTGTTTGTGTCATTGGATGAACATTTAGGTCATTTTCATCCTCCCTAGGCTTATTCTTGTCCAATTAGGGTTTTTAAGCAATCTTGTGCATCCAATAGGTGTGTTTGTGTCATTGGATGAACATTTAGGTCATTTTCGTCCTCCATAGGCTTATTCTTTTCCAAGTAGGGTTTTTAAACAATCTTGTGCATCCAATAGGTTTGTTTCTATCATTGGATTAACATTTAGGTCATTTTCGTCCTCCCTAGGCTTATTCTTGTCCAATTACGGTTTTTAACCAATCTTGTGCATCAAATAGGTGTATTTGTGTCATTGGATGAACATTTAGGTCATTTTCGTCCTCCCTAGGCTTATTGTTGTCCAATTAGGGTTTTTAACCAATCTTGTGCATCCAATTGGTGTGTTTGTATAATTGGATGAACATTTAGGTCTTTTCGTCCTCTTAAGTCTTAATCTTGTCCAATTAGGGTTTTTAACCAATCTTGTGCATCCAATAGGTGTGTTTGTGTCATTGGATGAACATTTAGGTCATTTTCGTCCTCTCTAGGCATATTCTTGTCCAATTAGGGTTTTTAACCAATCATGTGCATCCAATAGGTGTGTTGGTGTCATTGGATCAACATTTAGGTCATTTTCGTCCTCCCTAGGCTTATTCTTGTCCAATAAGGGTTTTTAACCAATCTTGTGCATCCAATAGGTGTGTTTGTGTCATTGGATCAACATTTAGGTCATTTTCTTCCTCCCTAGGCTAATTCTCGTCCAATTAGGGATTGTAATCAATCTTCTGCATCCAATAGGTTTGTTTGTGTCATTGGATGAACATTTAGGTCATTTTCGTCCTCCCTAGGAACATTATGGTCCAATTAGGGTTTTTTTCCAATCTTGGGCATCCAATAGGTGTGTTTCTGTCATTTGATGAACATTTAGGTCATCTTCGTCGTCCCTAGGCTTATTCTTGTCCAATTAGGGTTTTTAACCAATCTTGTGCATCCAATAGGTCATTTGTGTCCTCCCTAGGCTAATTCATGTCCAATTAGGGTTGGTAACCAGTCTTCTGCATCCAATAGGTTTGTTTATGTCATTGGATGAACATTTAGGTCATTTTCGTCCTCTCTAAGCTTAATCTTGTCGAATTAGAATTTTTAACCAATCTTGTGCATCCAATAGGTGTGTTTGTGTTATTGGATGAACATTTAGGTCATTTTCGTCCTCCCTAGAGTTAGTCTTCTCCAATTAGGCTTTTTAGCCAATCGTGTGCATCCAATAGGTGTGTTTGAGTCATTGGATTAACATTTAGGTCATTTTTGTCCTCCCTAGGCTAATTCTTGTCCTATTAGGGTTTGTAACCAATCTTGTGCATCCAATAGGTGTGTTTGTGTCAGTGGATGAATATTTAGGTCATTTTAGTACTCCCTAGGCTAATTCTTGTCCAGTTAGGATTTTTAACCAATCTTGTGCATCAAATAGGTGTGTTTGTGTCATTGGATGAACATTTAGGACATTTTCGTCCTCTCAAGTCTTAATCTTGTCCAAATAGGGTTTTTAACCAATCTTGTGCATCCAATAGGTGTGTTTGTGTCATTTGATGAACATTTAGGTCATTTTTGTCCTCCCTAGGCTTATTCTTGTCCAATTAGGGTTTTTAACCAATCTTGTGCATCGAATAGGTGTGTTTGTGTCATTGGATCAACATTGAGGTCATTTTCGTCTTCGCTACACTAATTCTTGTCCAATTCGGGTTTTTAACCAATCTTGTGCATCCAATAGGCGTGTTTGTGTAATTGGATGAACACTTAGGTCATTTTCGTCCTCCTAAGTCTTAATCTTGTCCAATTAAGGTTTTTAACCAATCTTGTGCGTCCAATAGGTGTGTTTGTGTCATTGGATGAACATTTAGGTCATTTTCGTCCTCTCGAGGCTTATTCTTGTCCAATTAGGGTTTTTAACCAATCTTGTGCATCCAATATGTTCGTTTGTGTCATTGGATGAAAATTTAGGTCATTTTCGTCCTCCCTACCCCTTTCTTCTTGTCCAATTAATGGTTTTAACCAATCTTGTGCACCGTATAAGTTCGTTTGTGTCATTGGATGAATATATAGGTCATTTTCGTCCTCGCTAGGCTTTATCTTGTCCAATTCGAGTTTTTAACCAATCTTGTGCATCCAATAGGTGTGTTTGTGTCATTGGATGAACATTTAGGTCATTTTCATCCTCCCTAGGCTTATTCTTGTCCAATTAGGGTTTTTAAGCAATCTTGTGCATCCAATAGGTGTGTTTGTGTCATTGGATGAACATTTAGGTCATTTTTGTCCTCCATAGGCTTATTTTTTTCCAAGTAGGGTTTTTAACCAATCTTGTGCATCCAATAGGTTTGCTTCTATCATTGGATTAACATTTAGGTCATTTTCGTCCTCCCTAGGCTAATTCTTGTCCAACTTAGGTTTTTAACCAATCTTGTTCATCCAATAAGTGTGTTTGTGACATAGTATTAACATTTAGGTCATTTTCGTCCTCCCTAGGCTAATTTTGTCCTATTAGGGTTTGTAACCAATCTTGTGCATCTAATGGGTGTGTTTGTGTTGTTGGATGAATATTTAGGTCATTTTCGTCCTCCCTAAGCTAAATCTTGTCCTATTAGGGTTTGTAACCAATCTTGTGCATCCAATAAGTGTGTTTGTGTCATTGGATTAACATTTAGGTCATTTTTGTCCTCCCTAGGCTAATTCTTGTCCTATTAGGGTTTGTAACCAATCTTGTGCATCCAATAGGTGTGTTTGTGTCTTTTGATGAATATTTAGGTCATTTTCGTCCTCCTTAGGCTTATTGTTGTCCAATTAGGGTTTTTAATAAATCTTGTGCATCCAATATGTTCGTTTGTGTCATTGGACGAACATTTAGGTCATTTTCGTCCTCCCTACCCCTTTCTTCTTGTCCAATTAGGGTTTTTAACCAATCTTGTGCATTTAATAGGTGTGTTTGTGTCATTGGATTAACATTTAGGTCATTTTTGTCCTCCCTAGGCTAAATCTTGTGCTATTAGGGTTTATAACCAATCTTGTGCATCCAATAGGTGTGTTTCTGTCATTGGATGAATATTTAGGTCATTTTTGTACTCCCTAGGCTAATCCTTGTCCAGTTAGGGTTTTTAACCAATCTTGTGCATCAAATAGGTGTGTTTGTGTCATTGGATGAACATTTAGGTCATTTTCGTCCTCTTAAGTCTTAATCTTGTCCAAAAAGGGTTTTTAACCAATCTTGTGCATCCAATAGGTGTGTTTGTGGCATTGGATGAACATTTAGGTCGTTTTTGCCCTCCCTAGGCTTATTCTTGTCCAATTAGGGTTTTTAAGCAATCTTGTGCATCGAATAGGTGAGTTTGTGTCATTGGATCAACATTGAGGTCATTTTCGTCTTCGCCACACTAATTCTTGTCCAATTCGGGTTTTTAACCAATCTTGTGCATCCAATAGGTGTGTTTGTGTCATTGGAGGAATATTTAGGTCGTTTTCGTCCTCACTACCCCTTTCTGCTTGCCCAATTAATGTTTTTAACCAATCTTGTGCATCGTATAAGTTCGTTTGTGTCATTGGATGAATATATAGGTCATTTTCGTCCTCCCTAGGCTTTATCTTGTCCAATTCGGGTTTTTAACCAATCTTGTGCATCCAATAGGTGTGTTTGTGTCATTGGATGAACATTTAGGTCATTTTCATCCTCCCTAGGCTTATTCTTGTCCAATTAGGGTTTTAAGCAATCTTGTGCATCCAATAGGTGTGTTTGTGTCATTGGATGAACATTTAGGTCATTTTCGTCCTCCATAGGCTTATTCTTTTCCAATTAGGGTTTTTAACCAATCTTGTGCATCCAATAGGTTTGTTTCTATCATTGGATTAACATTTAGGTCATTTTCGTCCTCCCTAGGCTAATTCTTGTCCAACTTATCTTTTTAACCAATCTTGTTCATCCAATAAGTGTGTTTGTGACATAGTATTAACATTTAGGTCATTTTCGTCCTACCTAGGCTAATTTTGTCCTATTAGGGTTTGTAACCAATTTTGTGCATCCAATGGGTGTGTTTGTGTTGTTGGATGAATATTTAGTTCATTTTCGTCCTCCCTAAGCTAAATCTTGTCCTATTAGGGTTTGTAACCAATCTTGTGCATCCAATAGGTGCGTTTGTGTCATTGGATGAATATTTTGGTGATTTTTATCCTCCCTATGCTAATTCTTGTCCATTTAGGGTTTTTAACCAATCTTGTGCATCCAATAGGTGTGTTTGTGTGATTGGATGAACATTTAGGTGATTTTC
>JBBPBS010000714.1:1393703-1412162 GCA_037974835.1 Cicer judaicum
ATAGGTGTGTTTGTGTCATTGGATGAACATTTAGGTCATTTTCGTCCTCTCTAGGCATATTCTTGTCCAATTAGGGTTTTTAACCAATCATGTGCATCCAATAGGTGTGTTTGTGTCATTGGATCAACATTTAGGTCATTTTCGTCCTCCCTAGGCTTATTCTTGTCCAATTAGGGTTTTTAACCAATCTTGTGCATCCAATAGGTGTGTTTGTGTCATTGGATCAACATTTAGGTCATTTGCTTCCTCCCTAGGCTAATTCTCGTCCAATTAGGGATTGTAACCAATCTTCTGCATCCAATAGGTTTGTTTGTGTCATTGGATGAACATTTAGGTCATTTTCGTCCTCCCTAGGAACATTATGGTCCAATTAGGGTTTTTTTCCAATCTTGTGCATCCAATAGGTGTGTTTCTGTCATTTGATGAACATTTAGGTCATTTTCGTCCTCCCTAGGCTTATTCTTGTCCAATTAGGGTTTTTAACCAATCTTGTGCATCCAATAGGTCATTTGATGCATATTCTTGTCCTCCCTAGGCTTATTCTTGTCCAATTAGGCTTATTCTTGTCATTTGATGCATATTTAGGTCATTTTCGTCCTCCCGAGGCTTATTCTTGTCCAATTAGGGTTTTTAACCAATCTTGTGCATCCAATATGTTCGTTTGTGTCATTGGATGAACATTTAGGTCATTTTCGTCCTCCCTACCCCTTTCTTCTTGTCCAATTAATGTTTTTAACCAATCTTGTGCATCGTATAAGTTCGTTTGTGTCATTGGATGAATATATAGGTCATTTTCGTCCTCCCTAGGCTTTATCTTGTCCAATTCGGGTTTTTAACCAATCTTTTGCATCCAATAGGTGTGTTTGTGTCGTTGGATGACCATTTAGGTCATTTTCATCCTCCCTAGGCTTATTCTTGTCCAATTAGGGTTTTTAAGCAATCTTGTGCATCCAATAGGTGTGTTTGTGTCATTGGATGAACATTTAGGTCATTTTCGTCCTCCATAGGCTTATTCTTTTCCAATTAGGGTTTTTAACCAATCTTGTGCATCCAATAGGTTTGTTTCTATCATTGGATTAACATTTAGGTCATTTTCGTCCTCCCTAGGCTAATTCTTGTCCAACTTATCTTTTTAACCAATCTTGTTCATCCAATAAGTGTGTTTGTGACATAGTATTAACATTTAGGTCATTTTCGTCCTCCCTAGGCTAATTTTGTCCTATTTGGGTTTGTAACCAATTTTGTGCATCCAATGGGTGTGTTTGTGTTGTTGGATGAATATTTAGTTCATTTTCGTCCTCCCTAAGCTAAATCTTGTCCTATTAGGGTTAGTAACCAATCTTGTGCATCCAATAGGTGCGTTTGTGTCATTGGATGAATATTTTGGTGATTTTTATCCTCCCTATGCTAATTCTTGTCCATTTAGGGTTTTTAACCAATCTTGTGCATCCAATAGGTGTGTTTGTGTGATTGGATGAACATTTAGGTGATTTTCTTCCTCCCTAGGCATATTCTTGTCCAATTAGGGTCTTTAACCAATCTTGTGCATCAAATAGGTGTATTTGTGTCATTTGATGAACATTTAGGTCATTTTCATCCTCCCTAGGCATATTCTTGTCCAATTAGGGTTTTTAACCAATCTTGTGCATCCATTAGGTGTGTTTGTGTCATTGGATGAATATTTAGGTCATTTTCGTCCTCCCTAAGCTTATTGTTGTCCAATTAGGGTTTTTAACCAATCTTTTGCATCCAATTGGTGTGTTTGTGTAATTGGATGAACATTTAGGTCTTTTCGTCCTCTTAAGTCTTAATCTTGTCCAATTAGGGTTTTTAACCAATCTTGTGCATCCAATAGGTGTGTTTGTGTCATTGGATGAACATTTAGGTCATTTTCGTCCTCTCTAGGCATATTCTTGTCCAATTAGGGTTTTTAACCAATCATGTGCATCCAATAGGTGTGTTTGTGTCATTGGATCAACATTTAGGTCATTTTCGTCCTCCCTAGGCTTATTCTTGTCCAATTAGGGTTTTTAACCAATCTTGTGCATCCAATAGGTGTGTTTGTGTCATTGGATCAACATTTAGGTCATTTGCTTCCTCCCTAGGCTAATTCTCGTCCAATTAGGGATTGTAATCAATCTTCTGCATCCAATACGTTTGTTTGTGTCATTGGATGAACATTTAGGTCATTTTCGTCCTCCCTAGGAACATTATGGTCCAATTAGGGTTTTTTTCCAATCTTGGGCATCCAATAGGTGTGTTTCTGTCATTTGATGAACATTTAGGTCATCTTCGTCGTCCCTAGGCTTATTCTTGTCCAATTAGGGTTTTTAACCAATCTTGTGCATCCAATAGGTCATTTGTGTCCTCCCTAGGCTAATTCATGTCCAATTAGGGTTGGTAACCAGTCTTCTGCATCCAATAGGTTTGTTTATGTCATTGGATGAACATTTAGGTCATTTTCGTCCTCTCTAAGCTTAATCTTGTCGAATTAGAATTTTTAACCAATCTTGTGCATCCAATAGGTGTGTTTGTGTTATTGGATGAACATTTAGGTCATTTTCGTCCTCCCTAGAGTTAGTCTTGTCCAATTAGGCTTTTTAGCCAATCGTGTGCATCCAATAGGTGTGTTTGTGTCATTGGATTAACATTTAGGTCATTTTTGTCCTCCCTAGGCTAATTCTTGTCCTATTAGGGTTTGTAACCAATCTTGTGCATCCAATAGGTGTGTTTGTGTCAGTGGATGAATATTTAGGTCATTTTAGTACTCCCTAGGCTAATTCTTGTCCAGTTAGGATTTTTAACCAATCTTGTGCATCAAATAGGTGTGTTTGTGTCATTGGATGAACATTTAGGACATTTTCGTCCTCTCAAGTCTTAATCTTGTCCAAATAGGGTTTTTAACCAATCTTGTGCATCCAATAGGTGTGTTTGTGTCATTTGATGAACATTTAGGTCATTTTTGTCCTCCCTAGGCTTATTCTTGTCCAATTAGGGTTTTTAACCAATCTTGTGCATCGAATAGGTGTGTTTGTGTCATTGGATCAACATTGAGGTCATTTTCGTCTTCGCTACACTAATTCTTGTCCAATTCGGGTTTTTAACCAATCTTGTGCATCCAATAGGCGTGTTTGTGTAATTGGATGAACACTTAGGTCATTTTCGTCCTCCTAAGTCTTAATCTTGTCCAATTAAGGTTTTTAACCAATCTTGTGCGTCCAATAGGTGTGTTTGTGTCATTGGATGAACATTTAGGTCATTTTCGTCCTCTCGAGGCTTATTCTTGTCCAATTAGGGTTTTTAACCAATCTTGTGCATCCAATATGTTCGTTTGTGTCATTGGATGAATATATAGGTCATTTTCGTCCTCGCTAGGCTTTATCTTGTCCAATTCGAGTTTTTAACCAATCTTGTGCATCCAATAGGTGTGTTTGTGTCATTGGATGAACATTTAGGTCATTTTCATCCTCCCTAGGCTTATTCTTGTCCAATTAGGGTTTTTAAGCAATCTTGTGCATCCAATAGGTGTGTTTGTGTCATTGGATGAACATTTAGGTCATTTTCGTCCTCCATAGGCTTATTTTTTTCCAAGTAGGGTTTTTAACCAATCTTGTGCATCCAATAGGTTTACTTCTATCATTGGATTAACATTTAGGTCATTTTCGTCCTCCCTAGGCTAATTCTTGTCCAACTTAGGTTTTTAACCAATCTTGTTCATCCAATAAGTGTGTTTGTGACATAGTATTAACATTTAGGTCATTTTCGTCCTCCCTAGGCTAATTTTGTCTTATTAGGGTTTGTAACCAATCTTGTGCATCCAATGGGTGTGTTTGTGTTGTTGGATGAATATTTAGGTCATTTTCGTCCTCCCTAAGCTAAATCTTGTCCTATTAGGGTTTGTAACCAATCTTGTGCATCCAATAAGTGTGTTTGTGTCATTGGATTAACATTTAGGTCATTTTTGTCCTCCCTAGGCTAATTCTTGTCCTATTAGGGTTTGTAACCAATCTTGTGCATCCAATAGGTGTGTTTGTGTCTTTTGATGAATATTTAGGTCATTTTCGTCCTCCTTAGGCTTATTGTTGTCCAATTAGGGTTTTTAACAAATCTTGTGCATCGAATAGGTGTATTTGTGTCATTTGATGAACATTTAGGTCATTTTCATCCTCCCTAATCATATTCTTGTCCAATTAGGGTTTTTAACCAATCTTGTGCATCCATTAGGTGTGTTTGTGTCATTGGATGAATATTTAGGTCATTTTCGTCCTCCCTAAGCTTATTGTTGTCCAATTAGGGTTTTTAACCAATCTTGTGCATCCAATTGGTGTGTTTGTGTAATTGGATGAACATTTAGGTCTTTTCGTCCTCTTAAGTCTTAATCTTGTCCAATTAGGGTTTTTAACCAATCTTGTGCATCCAATAGGTGTGTTTGTGTCATTGGATGAACATTTAGGTCATTTTCGTCCTCTCTAGGCATATTCTTGTCCAATTAGGGTTTTTAACCAATCATGTGCATCCAATAGGTGTGTTTGTGTCATTGGATCAACATTTAGGTCATTTTCGTCCTCCCTAGGCTTATTCTTGTCCAATTAGGGTTTTTAACCAATCTTGTGCATCCAATAGGTGTGTTTGTGTCATTGGATCAACATTTAGGTCATTTGCTTCCTCCCTAGGCTAATTCTCGTCCAATTAGGGATTGTAACCAATCTTCTGCGTCCAATAGGTTTGTTTGTGTCATTGGATGAACATTTAGGTCATTTTCGTCCTCCCTAGAGTTAGTCTTGTCCAATTAGGCCTTTTAGCCAATCGTGTGCATCCAATAGGTGTGTTTGTGTCATTGGATTAACATTTAGGTCATTTTTGTCCTCCCTAGGCTAATTCTTGTCCTATTAGGGTTTGTAACCAATCTTGTGCATCCAATAGGTGTGTTTGTGTCATTGGATGAATATTTAGGTCATTTTTGTACTCCCTAGGCTAATTCTTGTCCAGTTAGGGTTTTTAAACCAATCTTGTGCATCCAATAGGTATGTTTGTGTCATTGGAAGAACAATTAGGTCATTTTCGTCCTCCCTAGGCTTATTCTTGTCCAATTAGGGTTTTTAAGCAATCTTGTGCATCCAATAGGTGTGTTTGTGTCATTGGATGAACATTTAGGTCATTTTCGTCCTCCCTAGGCTTATTCTTTTCCAAGTAGGGTTTTTAACCAATCTTGTGCATCCAATAGGTTTGTTTCTATCATTGGATTAACATTTAGGTCATTTTCGTCCTCCCTAGGCTAATTCTTGTCCAACTTAGGTTTTTAACCAATCTTGTTCATCCAATAAGTGTGTTTGTGACATAGTATTAACATTTAGGTCATTTTCGTCCTCCCTAGGCTAATTTTGTCCTATTAGGGTTTGTAACCAATCTTGTGCATCCAATGGGTGTGTTTGTGTTGTTGGATGAATATTTAGGTCATTTTCGTCCTCCCTAAGCTAAATCTTGTCCTATTAGGGTTTGTAACCAATCTTGTGCATCCAATAAGTGTGTTTGTGTCATTGGATTAACATTTAGGTCATTTTTGTCCTCCCTAGGCTAATTCTTGTCCTATTAGGGTTTGTAACCAATCTTGTGCATCCAATAGGTGTGTTTGTGTCTTTTGATGAATATTTAGGTCATTTTCGTCCTCCTTAGGCTTATTGTTGTCCAATTAGGGTTTTTAACAAATCTTGTGCATCCAATATGTTCGTTTGTGTCATTGGACGAACATTTAGGTCATTTTCGTCCTCCCTACCCCTTTCTTCTTGTCCAATTAGGGTTTTTAACCAATCTTGTGCATCTAATAGGTGTGTTTGTGTCATTGGATTAACATTTAGGTCATTTTTGTCCTCCCTAGGCTAAATCTTGTGCTATTAGGGTTTATAACCAATCTTGTGCATCCAATAGGTGTGTTTCTGTCATTGGATGAATATTTAGGTCATTTTTGTACTCCCTAGGCTAATCCTTGTCCAGTTAGGGTTTTTAACCAATCTTGTGCATCAAATAGGTGTGTTTGTGTCATTGGATGAACATTTAGGTCATTTTCGTCCTCTTCAGTCTTAATCTTGTCCAAAAAGGGTTTTTAACCAATCTTGTGCATCCAATAGGTGTGTTTGTGGCATTGGATGAACATTTAGGTCGTTTTTGCCCTCCCTAGGCTTATTCTTGTCCAATTAGGGTTTTTAAGCAATCTTGTGCATCGAATAGGTGAGTTTGTGTCATTGGATCAACATTGAGGTCATTTTCGTCTTCGCTACACTAATTCTTGTCCAATTCGGGTTTTTAACCAATCTTGTGCATCCAATAGGTGTGTTTGTGTCATTGGATGAATATTTAGGTCGTTTTCGTCCTCCCTACCCCTTTCTGCTTGCCCAATTAATGTTTTTAACCAATCTTGTGCATCGTATAAGTTCGTTTGTGTCATTGGATGAATATATAGGTCATTTTCGTCCTCCCTAGGCTTTATCTTGTCCAATTCGGGTTTTTAACCAATCTTGTGCATCCAATAGGTGTGTTTGTGTCATTGGATGAACATTTAGGTCATTTTCATCCTCCCTAGGCTTATTCTTGTCCAATTAGGGTTTTAAGCAATCTTGTGCATCCAATAGGTGTGTTTGTGTCATTGGATGAACATTTAGGTCATTTTCGTCCTCCATAGGCTTATTCTTTTCCAATTAGGGTTTTTAACCAATCTTGTGCATCCAATAGGTTTGTTTCTATCATTGGATTAACATTTAGGTCATTTTCGTCCTCCCTAGGCTAATTCTTGTCCAACTTAGCTTTTTAACCAATCTTGTTCATCCAATAAGTGTGTTTGTGACATAGTATTAACATTTAGGTCATTTTCGTCCTCCTAAGTCTTAATCTTGTTAAATTAGAGTTTTTAACCAATCTTGTGCACCCAATAGGTGTGTGTGTGTTGTTGGATGAATATTTTGGTCATTTTCATTCTCCCTAGGCTAAATCTTGTCCTATTAGTGTTTGTAACCAATCTTGGGCATCCAATAGGTGTGTTTGTGTCATTGGATGAATATTTTGGTTATTTTTATCCTCCCTATGCTAATTCTTGTCCAATTAGGGTTTTTAACCAATCTTGTGCATCCAATAGGTGTGTTTGTGTGATTGGATGAACATTTAGCTGATTTTCGTCCTCCCTAGGCTTATTCTTGTCCAATTAGGGTTTTTAACCAATCTTGTGCATCAAATAGGTGTATTTGTGTCATTGGATGAACATTTAGGTCATTTTTATCCTCCCTAGGCATATTCTTGTCCAATTAGGGTTTTTAACCAATCTTGTGCATCCATTAGGTGTGTTTGTGTCATTGGATGAATATTTAGGTCATTTTCGTCCTCCCTAGGCTTATTGTTGTCCAATTAGGGTTTTTAACCAATCTTGTGCATCCAATTGGTGTGTTTGTGTAATTGGATGAACATTTAGGTCTTTTCGTCCTCTTAAGTCTTAATCTTGTCCAATTTGGGTTTTTAACCAATCTTGTGCATCCAATAGGTGTGTTTGTGTCATTGGATGAACATTTAGGTCATTTTCGTCCTCTCTAGGCATATTCTTGTCCAATTAGGGTTTTTAACCAATCATGTGCATCCAATAGGTGTGTTTGTGTCATTGAATCAACATTTAGGTCATTTTCGTCCTCCCTAGGCTTATTCTTGTCCAATTAGGGTTTTTAACCAATCTTGTGCATCCAATATGTTCGTTTGTGTCATTGGATGAATATATAGGTCATTTTCGTCCTCGCTAGGCTTTATCTTGTCCAATTCGAGTTTTTAACCAATCTTGTGCATCCAATAGGTGTGTTTGTGTCATTGGATGAACATTTAGGTCATTTTCATCCTCCCTAGGCTTATTCTTGTCCAATTAGGGTTTTTAAGCAATCTTGTGCATCCAATAGGTGTGTTTGTGTCATTGGATGAACATTTAGGTCATTTTCGTCCTCCATAGGCTTATTTTTTTCCAAGTAGGGTTTTTAACCAATCTTGTGCATCCAATAGGTTTGCTTCTATCATTGGATTAACATTTAGGTCATTTTCGTCCTCCCTAGGCTAATTCTTGTCCAACTTAGGTTTTTAACCAATCTTGTTCATCCAATAAGTGTGTTTGTGACATAGTATTAACATTTAGGTCATTTTCGTCCTCCCTAGACTAATTTTGTCCTATTAGGGTTTGTAACCAATCTTGTGCATCCAATGGGTGTGTTTGTGTTGTTGGATGAATATTTAGGTCATTTTCGTCCTCCCTAAGCTAAATCTTGTCCTATTAGGGTTTGTAACCAATCTTGTGCATCCAATAAGTGTGTTTGTGTCATTGGATTAACATTTAGGTCATTTTTGTCCTCCCTAGGCTAATTCTTGTCCTATTAGGGTTTGTAACCAATCTTGTGCATCCAATAGGTGTGTTTGTGTCTTTTGATGAATATTTAGGTCATTTTCGTCCTCCTTAGGCTTATTGTTGTCCAATTAGGGTTTTTAACAAATCTTGTGCATCCAATATGTTCGTTTGTGTCATTGGACGAACATTTAGGTCATTTTCGTCCTCCCTACCCCTTTCTTCTTGTCCAATTAGGGTTTTTAACCAATCTTGTGCATCTAATAGGTGTGTTTGTGTCATTGGATTAACATTTAGGTCATTTTTGTCCTCCCTAGGCTAAATCTTGTGCTATTAGGGTTTATAACCAATCTTGTGCATCCAATAGGTGTGTTTCTGTCATTGGATGAATATTTAGGTCATTTTTGTACTCCCTAGGCTAATCCTTGTCCAGTTAGGGTTTTTAACCAATCTTGTGCATCAAATAGGTGTGTTTGTGTCATTGGATGAACATTTAGGTCATTTTCGTCCTCTTCAGTCTTAATCTTGTCCAAAAAGGGTTTTTAACCAATCTTGTGCATCCAATAGGTGTGTTTGTGGCATTGGATGAACATTTAGGTCGTTTTTGCCCTCCCTAGGCTTATTCTTGTCCAATTAGGGTTTTTAAGCAATCTTGTGCATCGAATAGGTGAGTTTGTGTCATTGGATCAACATTGAGGTCATTTTCGTCTTCGCTACACTAATTCTTGTCCAATTCGGGTTTTTAACCAATCTTGTGCATCCAATAGGTGTGTTTGTGTCATTGGATGAATATTTAGGTCGTTTTCGTCCTCCCTACCCCTTTCTGCTTGCCCAATTAATGTTTTTAACCAATCTTGTGCATCGTATAAGTTCGTTTGTGTCATTGGATGAATATATAGGTCATTTTCGTCCTCCCTAGGCTTTATCTTGTCCAATTCGGGTTTTTAACCAATCTTGTGCATCCAATAGGTGTGTTTGTGTCATTGGATGAACATTTAGGTCATTTTCATCCTCCCTAGGCTTATTCTTGTCCAATTAGGGTTTTAAGCAATCTTGTGCATCCAATAGGTGTGTTTGTGTCATTGGATGAACATTTAGGTCATTTTCGTCCTCCATAGGCTTATTCTTTTCCAATTAGGGTTTTTAACCAATCTTGTGCATCCAATAGGTTTGTTTCTATCATTGGATTAACATTTAGGTCATTTTCGTCCTCCCTAGGCTAATTCTTGTCCAACTTAGCTTTTTAACCAATCTTGTTCATCCAATAAGTGTGTTTGTGACATAGTATTAACATTTAGGTCATTTTCGTCCTCCTAAGTCTTAATCTTGTTAAATTAGAGTTTTTAACCAATCTTGTGCACCCAATAGGTGTGTGTGTGTTGTTGGATGAATATTTTGGTCATTTTCATTCTCCCTAGGCTAAATCTTGTCCTATTAGTGTTTGTAACCAATCTTGGGCATCCAATAGGTGTGTTTGTGTCATTGGATGAATATTTTGGTTATTTTTATCCTCCCTATGCTAATTCTTGTCCAATTAGGGTTTTTAACCAATCTTGTGCATCCAATAGGTGTGTTTGTGTGATTGGATGAACATTTAGCTGATTTTCGTCCTCCCTAGGCTTATTCTTGTCCAATTAGGGTTTTTAACCAATCTTGTGCATCAAATAGGTGTATTTGTGTCATTGGATGAACATTTAGGTCATTTTCGTCCTCCCTAGGCATATTCTTGTCCAATTAGGGTTTTTAACCAATCTTGTGCATCCATTAGGTGTGTTTGTGTCATTGGATGAATATTTAGGTCATTTTCGTCCTCCCTAGGCTTATTGTTGTCCAATTAGGGTTTTTAACCAATCTTGTGCATCCAATTGGTGTGTTTGTGTAATTGGATGAACATTTAAGTCTTTTCGTCCTCTTAAGTCTTAATCTTGTCCAATTAGGGTTTTTAACCAATCTTGTGCATCCAATAGGTGTGTTTGTGTCATTGGATGAACATTTAGGTCATTTTCGTCCTCTCTAGGCATATTCTTGTCCAATTAGGGTTTTTAACCAATCATGTACATCCAATAGGTGTGTTTGTGTCATTGGATCAACATTTAGGTCATTTTCGTCCTCCCTAGGCTTATTCTTGTCCAATTAGGGTTTTTAACCAATCTTGTGCATCCAATAGGTCATTTGTGTCCTCCCTAGGCTAATTCATGTCCAATTAGGGTTGGTAACCAGTCTTCTGCATCCAATAGGTTTGTTTATGTCATTGGATGAACATTTAGGTCATTTTCATCCTCTCTAAGCTTAATCTTGTCCAATTAGAATTTTTAACCAATCTTGTGCATCCAATAGGTGTGTTTGTGTCATTGGATGAACATTTAGGTCATTTTCATCCTCCCTAGGCTTATTCTTGTCCAATTAGGGTTTTTAAGCAATCTTGTGCATCCAATAGGTGTGTTTGTGTCATTGGATGAACATTTAGGTCATTTTCGTCCTCCATAGGCTTATTCTTTTCCAAGTAGGGTTTTTAACCAATCTTGTGCATCCAATAGGTTTGTTTCTATCATTGGATTAACATTTAGGTCATTTTCGTCCTCCCTAGGCTAATTCTTGTCCAACTTAGGTTTTTAACCAATCTTGTTCATCCAATAAGTGTGTTTGTGACATAGTATTAACATTTAGGTCATTTTCGTCCTCCCTAGGCTAATTTTGTCCTATTAGGGTTTGTAACCAATCTTGTGCATCCAATGGGTGTGTTTGTGTTGTTGGATGAATATTTAGTTCATTTTCGTCCTCCCTAAGCTAAATCTTGTCCTATTAGGGTTTGTAACCAATCTTGTGCATCCAATAGGTGTGTTTGTGTCATTGGATGAATATTTAGGTCATTTTTGTACTCCCTAGGATAATTCTTGTCCAGTTAGGGTTTTCAACCAATCTTATGCATCCAATAGGTGTATTTGTGTCATTGGATGAACATTTAGGTCATTTTCGTACTCTCAAGTCTTAATCTTGTCCAAATAGGATTTTTAACCAATCTTGTGCATCCAATAGGTGTGTTTGTGTCATTGGATGAATATTTAGGTCATTTTCGTCCTCCCTAGGCTTATTGTTGTCCAATTAGGGTTTTTAACTAATCTTGTGCATCCAATTGGTGTGTTTGTATCTTTAGATCAACATTTAGGTCTTTTTCGTCCTCCCTAGGCTAATTCTTGTCCAATTTGGGTTTTTAACCAATCTTGTGCATCCAATAGGTATCTTTGTGTAGTTGGATGAACATTTAGGTTATTTTTGTCCTCCTAAGTCTTAATCTTGTCCAATTAGAGTTTTTATCCAATCTTGTGCATCCAATAGGTGTGTTTGTGTCATTGGATGAACATTTAGGTTATTTTCATCCTCCCTAGGCTTATTCTTGTCCAATTAGGGTTTTTAACCAACCATCTGCATCCAATAGGTGTGTTTGTGTCATTGGATGAACATTTAGGTCATTTTCGTCCTCCATAGGCTTATTCTTGTCCAATTAGGGTTTTTAACCAATCATGTGCATCCAATAGGTGTGTTTGTGTAATTGGATGAACATTTAGGTCATTTTTGTCCTCTTAAGTCTTAATCTTGTCCAATTAGGGTTCTTAACCAATCTTGTGCATCCAATAGGTATGTTTGTGTCATTGGATGAACATTTAGGTCATTTCCGTCCTCTCTAGGCATATTCTTGTCCAATTAGGGTTTTTAACCAATGATCTGCATCCAATAGGTGTGTTTGTGTCATTGGATCAACATTTAGGTCATTTTCGTCCTCCCTAGGCTTATTCTTGTCCAATTAGGGTTTTTAACCAATCTTGTGAATCCTATAGGTGTGTTTGTGTCATTGGATCAACATTTAGGTCGTTTGCGTCCTCCCAAGGCTAATTCTTCTCCAATTAGGGTTGGTAACCAGTCTTCTGCATCCAATAGGTTTGTTTATGTCATTGGATGCACATTTAGGACATTTTCGTCCACCCTAGGAACATTATGGTCTAATTAGGGTATTTAACCAATCTTGTGCATCCAATTGGTGTGTTTCTGTCATTGGATGAACATTTAGGTCACTTTTGTCCTCGCAAGACTTATTCTTGTCCAATTAGGGTTTTCAACCAATCTTGTGCATCCAATAGGTGTGTTTGTGTCATTAGATGAACATTTAGGTCATTTTCGTCCTCTCAAGTCTTAATCTTGTCCAATTAGAGGTTTTAACGAGTCTTTTGCATCCAATAAGTGTTTTGTGTCATTGGATGAACATTTAGGTCATTTTCGTCCTCTCTAGTCTTAATCTTGTCCAATTAGGGTTTTTAACCAATCTTGTGCATCCAATAGGTGTGTTTGTGTGATTGGATGAACATTTAGGTGATTTTCGTCCTCCCTAGGCTTATTCTTGTCCAATTAGGGTTTTTAACCAATCTTGTGCATCAAATAGGTGTATTTGTGTCATTGGATGAACATTTAGGTCATTTTCATCCTCCCTAAGCATATTCTTGTCCAATTAGGGTTTTTAACCAATCTTGTGCATCCATTAGGTGTGTTTGTGTCATTGGATGAATATTTAGGTCATTTTCGTCCTCCCTAGGCTTATTGTTGTCCAATTAGGGTTTTTAACCAATCTTGTGCATCCAATTGGTGTGTTTGTGTAATTGGATGAACATTTAGGTCTTTTCGTCCTCTTAAGTCTCAATCTTGTCCAATTAGGGTTTTTAACCAATCTCGTGCATCCAATAGGTGTGTTTGTGTCATTGGATCAACATATAGGTCATTTGCTTCCTCCCTAGGCTAATTCTCGTCCAATTAGGGATTGTAACCAATCTTCTGCATCCAATAGGTTTGTTTGTGTCATTGGATGAACATTTAGGTCATTTTTGTCCTCTTAAGTCTTAATCTTGTCCAATTAGGGTTTTTAACCAATCTTGTGCATCCGATAGGTATGTTTGTGTCATTGGATGAACATTTAGGTCATTTCCGTCCTCTCTAGGCATATTCTTGTCCAATTAGGGTTTTTAACCAATGATCTGCATCCAATAGGTGTGTTTGTGTCATTGGATCAACATTTAGGTCATTTTCGTCCTCCCTAGGCTTATTCTTGTCCAATTAGGGTTTTTAACCAATCTTGTGAATCCTATAGGTGTGTTTGTGTCATTGGATCAACATTTAGGTCGTTTGCGTCCTCTCAAGTCTTAATCTTGTCCAATTAGAGGTTTTAACCAGTCTTCTGCATCCAATAGGTTTGTTTATGTCATTGGATGCACATTTAGGTCATTTCCGTCCTCTCTAAGCTTAATCTTGTTCAATTAGAATTTTTAACCAATCTTGTGCATCCAATAAGTGTGTTTGTGTTGTTGGATGAACATTTAGGTCATTTTCATCATCCCAAGAGTTAGTCTTGTCCAATTAGGCTTTTTAGCCAATCGTGTGCATCCAATAGGTGTGTTTGTGTCATTGGATTAACATTTAGGTCATTTTTGTCCTCCCTAGGCTAATTCTTGTCCTATTAGGGTTTGTAACCAGTCTTTTGCATCCAATAAGTGTTTTGTGTCATTGGATGAACATTTAGGTCATTTTCGTCCTCTCAAGTCTTATTCTTGTCCAATTAGAGGTTTTAACTAGTCTTTTGCATCCAATAAGTGTTTTGTGTCATTGGATGAACATTTAGGTCATTTTCGTCCTCTCTAGGCTTAATCTTGTCCAATTAGGGTTTTTAACCAATCTTGTGCATCCAATAGGTGTGTTTGTGTGATTGGATGAACATTTAGGTGATTTTCGTCCTCCCTAGGCTTATTCTTGTCCAATTAGGGTTTTTAACCAATCTTGTGCATCAAATAGGTGTATTTGTGTCATTGGATGAACATTTAGGTCATTTTCATCCTCCCTAGGCATATTCTTGTCCAATTAGGGTTTTTAACCAATCTTGTGCATCCATTAGGTGTTTTTGTGTCATTGGATGAATATTTAGGTCATTTTCGTCCTCCCTAGGATTATTGTTGTCCAATTAGGGTTTTTAACCAATCTTGTGCATCCAATTGGTGTGTTTGTGTAATTGGATGAACATTTAGGTCTTTTCGTCCTCTTAAGTCTTAATCTTGTCCAATTAGGGTTTTTAACCAATCTTGTGCATCCAATAGGTGTGTTTGTGTCATTGGATCAACATTTAGGTCATTTGCTTCCTCCCTAGGCTAATTCTCGTCCAATTAGGGATTGTAACCAATATTCTGCATCCAATAGGTTTGTTTGTGTCATTGGATGAACATTTAGGTCATTTTCGTCCTCCCTAGGAACATTATGGTCCAATTAGGGTTTTTTTCCAATCTTGGGCATCCAATAGGTGTGTTTTTGTCATTTGATGAACATTTAAGTCATTTTCGTCCTCCCTAGGCTTATTCTTGTCCAATTAGGGTTTTTAACCAATCTTGTGCATCCAATAGGTCATTTGTGTCCTCCCTAGGCTAATTCATGTCCAATTAGGGTTGGTAACCAGTCTTCTGCATCCAATAGGTTTGTTTATGTCATTGGATGAACATTTAGGTCATTTTCGTCCTCTCTAAGCTTAATCTTGTCTAATTAGAATTTTTAACCAATCTTGTGCATCCAATAAGTGTGTTTGTGTTGTTGGATGAACATTTAGGTCATTTTCGTCATCCCAAGAGTTAGTCTTGTCCAATTAGGCTTTTTAGCCAATCGTGTGCATCCAATAGGTGTGTTTGTGTCATTGGATTAACATTTAGGTCATTTTTGTCCTCCCTAGGCTAATTCTTGTCCTATTAGGGTTTGTAACCAATCTTGTGCATCCAATAGGTGTGTTTGTGTCAGTGGATCAATATTTAGGTCATTTTAGTACTCCCTAGGCTAATTCTTGTCCAGTTAGGGTTTTTAACCAATCTTGTGCATCAAATAGGTGTGTTTGTGTCATTGGATGAACATTTAGGTCATTTTTGTCCTCTCAAGTCTTAATCTTGTCCAAATAGGGTTTTTAACCAATCTTGTGCATCCAATAAGTGTGTTTGTGTCATTGGATGAACATTTAGGTCATTTTTGTCCTCCCTAGGCTTATTCTTGTATAATTAGGGTTTTTAACCAATCTTGTGCATCGAATAGGTGTGTTTGTGTCATTGGATCAACATTGAGGTCATTTTCGTCTTCGCTACACTAATTCTTGTCCAATTCGGGTTTTTAACCAATCTTGTGCGTCCAATAGGTGTGTTTGTGTAATTGGATGAACATTTAGGTCATTTTCGTCCTCCTAAGTCTTAATCTTGTCCAATTAAGGTTTTTAACCAATCTTGTGCGTCCAATAGGTGTGTTTGTGTCATTGGATGAACATTTAGGTCATTTTCGTCCTCCCGAGGCTTATTCTTGTCCAATTAGGGTTTTTAACCAATCTTGTGGATCCAATATGTTCGTTTGTGTCATTGGATGAACATTTAGGTCATTTTCGTCCTCCCTGCCCCTTTCTTCTTGTCCAATTAATGGTTTTAACCAATCTTGTGCATCGTATAAGTTCGTTTGTGTCATTGGATGAATATATAGGTCACTTTCGTCCTCGCTAGGCTTTATCTTGTCCAATTCGAGTTTTTAACCAATCTTGTGCATCCAATAGGTGTGTTTGTGTCATTGGATGACTATTTAGGTCATTTTCATCCTCCCTAGGCTTATTCTTGTCCAATTAGGGTTTTTAAGCAATCTTGTGCATCCAATAGGTGTGTTTGTGTCATTGGATGAACATTTAGGTCATTTTCGTCCTCCATAGGCTTATTCTTTTCCAAGTAGGGTTTTTAACCAATCTTGTGCATCCAATAGGTTTGTTTCTATCATTGGATTAACATTTAGGTCATTTTCGTCCTCCCTAGGCTAATTCTTGTCCAACTTAGGTTTTTAACCAATCTTGTTCATCCAATAAGTGTGTTTGTGACATAGTATTAACATTTAGGTCATTTTCGTCCTCCCTAGGCTAATTTTGTCCTATTAGGGTTTGTAACCAATCTTGTGCATCCAATGGGCGTGTTTCTGTTGTTGGATGAATATTTAGTTCATTTTCGTCCTCCCTAAGCTAAATCTTGTCCTATTAGGGTTTGTAACCAATCTTGTGCATCCAATAAGTGTGTTTGTGTCATTGGATTAACATTTAGGTCATTTTTGTCCTCCTTATGCTAATTCTTGTCCTATTAGGGTTTGTAACCAATCTTGTGCATCCAATAGGTGTGTTTGTGTCATTGGATGAATATTTAGGTCATTTTTGTACTCCCTAGGCTAATTCTTGTCCAGTTAGGGTTTTCAACCAATCTTATGCATCCAATAGGTGTATTTGTGTCATTCGATGAACATTTAGGTCATTTTCGTCCTCTCAAGTCTTTATCTTGTCCAAATAGGATTTTTAACCAATCTTGTGCATCCAATAGGTGTGTTTGTGTCATTGGATGAATATTTAGGTCATTTTCGTCCTCCCTAGGCTTATTGTTGTCCAATTAGGGTTTTTAACCAATCTTGTGCATCCAATTGGTGTGTTTGTATCTTTAGATCAACATTTAGGTCATTTTCGTCCTCCCTAGGCTAATTCTTGTCCAATTTGGGTTTTTAATCAATCTTGTGGATCCAATAGGTATGTTTGTGTAGTTGGATGAACATTTAGGTTATTTTCGTCCTCCTAAGTCTTAATCTTGTCCAATTAGAGTTTTTATCCAATCTTGTGCATCCAATAGGTGAGTTTGTGTCATTGGATGAACATTTAGGTTATTTTCATCCTCCCTAGTCTTATTCTTGTCCAATTAGGGTTTTTAACCAATCATGTGCATCCAATAGGTGTGTTTGTGTCATTGGATGAACATTTAGGTCATTTTCGTCCTCCATAGGCTTATTCTTGTCCAATTAGGGTTTTTAACCAATCATGTGCATCCAATAGGTGTGTTTGTGTAATTGGATGAATATTTAGGTCATTTTTGTCCTCTTAAGTCTTAATCTTGTCCAATTAGGGTTTTTAAACAATCTTGTGCATCCAATAGGTATGGTTGTGTCATTGGATGAACATTTAGGTCATTTTCGTCCTCCCTAGGCATATTCTTGTCCAATTAGGGTTTTTAACCAATGATCTGCATCCAATAGGTGTGTTTGTGTCATTGGATCAACATTTAGGTCATTTTCGTCCTCCCTAGGCTTATTCTTGTCCTATTAGGGTTTTTAACCAATCTTGTGCATCCTATAGGTGTGTTTGTGTCATTGGATCACCATTTAGGTCATTTGCGTCCTCCCTAGGCTAATTCTTCTCCAATTAGGGTTGGTAACCAGTCTTCTGCATCCAATAGGTTTGTTTATGTCATTGGATGCACATTTTGGTCATTTTCGTCCACCCTAGGAACATTATGGTCTAATTAGGCTTTTTAGCCAATCGTGTGCATCAAATAGGTGTGTATGTGTCATTGGATTAACATTTAGGTCATTTTTGTCCTCCATAGGCTAATTCTGGTCCTATTAGGGTTTGTAACCAATCTTGTGCATCCAATAGGTGTGTTTGTGTCATTGGTTGAATATTTAGGTCATTTTTGTACTCCCTAGGCTAATTCTTGTCCAGTTAGGGTTTTTAACCAATCTTGTGCATCAAATAGGTGTGTTTGTGTCATTGGATGAACATTTAGGTCTTTTTCGTCCTCTCAAGTTTTAATCTTGTCCAAATAGGGTTTTTAACCAATCTTGTGCATCCAATAGGTGTGTTTGTGTCATTGGATCAACATTGAGGTCATTTTCGTCTTCGCTACTCTAATTCTTGTCCAATTCGGGTTTTTAACCAATCTTGTGCAACCAATAGGTGTGTTTGTGTCATTGGATGAACATTTAGGTCATTTTCGTCCTCCCGAGGCTTATTCTTGTCCAATTAGGGTTTTTAACCAATCTTGTGCATCCAATATGTTCGTTTGTGTCATTGGATGAACATTTAGGTCATTTTCGTCCTCCCTACCCCTTTCTTCTTGTCCAATTAATGTTTTTAACCAATCTTGTGCATCGTATAAGTTCGTTTGTGTCATTGGATGAATATATAGGTCATTTTCGTCCTCCCTAGGCTTTATCTTGTCCAATTCGGGTTTTTAACCAATCTTGTGCATCCA
>JBBPBS010000714.1:1413400-1425036 GCA_037974835.1 Cicer judaicum
CATCTGCATCCAATAGGTGTGTTTGTGTCATTGGATGAACATTTAGGTCATTTTCGTCCTCCATAGGCTTATTCTTGTCCAATTAGGGTTTTTAACCAATCATGTGCATCCAATAGGTGTGTTTGTGTCATTGGATGAACATTTAGGTCATTTTCGTCCTCTCTAGGCATATTCTTGTCCAATTAGGGTTTTTAACCAATGATCTGCATCCAATAGGTGTGTTTGTGTCATCGGATCAACATTTAGGTCATTTTCGTCCTCCCTAGGCTTATTCTTGTCCTATTAGGGTTTTTAACCAATCTTGTGCATCCTATAGGTGTGTTTGTGTCATTGGATCACCATTTAGGTCATTTGCGTCCTCCCTAGGCTAATTCTTCTCCAATTAGGGTTGGTAACCAGTCTTCTGCATCCAATAGGTTTGTTTATGTCATTGGATGCACATTTTGGTCATTTTCGTCCACCCTAGGAACATTATGGTCTAATTAGGCTTTTTAGCCAATCGTGTGCATCAAATAGGTGTGTATGTGTCATTGGATTAACATTTAGGTCATTTTTTTCCTCCATAGGCTAATTCTGGTCCTATTAGGGTTTGTAACCAATCTTGTGCATCCAATAGGTGTGTTTGTGTCATTGGTTGAATATTTAGGTCATTTTTGTACTCCCTAGGCTAATTCTTGTCCAGTTAGGGTTTTTAACCAATCTTGTGCATCAAATAGGTGTGTTTGTGTCATTGGATGAACATTTAGGTCTTTTTCGTCCTCTCAAGTTTTAATCTTGTCCAAATAGGGTTTTTAACCAATCTTGTGCATCCAATAGGTGTGTTTGTGTCATTGGATCAACATTGAGGTCATTTTCGTCTTCGCTACTCTAATTCTTGTCCAATTCGGGTATTTAACCAATCTTGTGCAACCAATAGGTGTGTTTGTGTCATTGGATGAACATTTAGGTCATTTTCGTCCTCCCGAGGCTTATTCTTGTCCAATTAGGGTTTTTAACCAATCTTGTGCATCCAATATGTTCGTTTGTGTCATTGGATGAACATTTAGGTCATTTTCGTCCTCCCTACCCCTTTCTTCTTGTCCAATTAATGTTTTTAACCAATCTTGTGCATCGTATAAGTTCGTTTGTGTCATTGGATGAATATATAGGTCATTTTCGTCCTCCCTAGGCTTTATCTTGTCCAATTCGGGTTTTTAACCAATCTTGTGCATCCAATAGGTGTGTTTGTGTCGTTGGATGACCATTTAGGTCATTTTCATCCTCCCTAGGCTTATTCTTGTCCAATTAGGGTTTTTAAGCAATCTTGTGCATCCAATAGGTGTGTTTGTGTCATTGGATGAACATTTAGGTCATTTTCGTCCTCCATAGGCTTATTCTTTTCCAATTAGGGTTTTTAACCAATCTTGTGCATCCAATAGGTTTGTTTCTATCATTGGATTAACATTTAGGTCATTTTCGTCCTCCCTAGACTAATTCTTGTCCAACTTAGGTTTTTAACCAATCTTGTGCATCCAATAGGTCTGTTTGCGTCATTGGATGAATATTTTTGTGATTTTTATCCTCCCTATGCTAATTCTTGTCAAATTAGGGTTTTTAACCAATCCTGTGCATCCAATAGGTGTGTTTGTGTGATTGGATGAACATTTAGGTGATTTTCGTCCTCCGTAGGCTTATTCTTGTCCAATTAGGGTTTTTAACCAATCTTGTGCATCAAATAGGTGTATTTGTGTCATTGGATGAACATTTAGGTCATTTTCATCCTCCCTAGGCTTATTCATGTCCAATTAGGGTTTTTAAGCAATCTTGTGCATCCAATAGGTGTGTTTGTGTCATTGGATGAACATTTAGGTCATTTTCGTCCTCCATAGGCTTATTCTTTTCCAATTAGGGTTTTTAACCAATCTTGTGCATCCAATAGGTTTGTTTCTATCATTGGATTAACATTTAGGTCATTTTCGTCCTCCCTAGGCTAATTCTTGTCCAACTTAGGTTTTTAACCAATCTTGTGCATCCAATAGGTGTGTTTGTGTCATTGGATGAACATTTAGGTCATTTTCATCCACCCTAGGCTTATTCATGTCCAATTAGGGTTTTTAAGCAATCTTGTGCATCCAATAGGTGTGTTTGTGTCATTGGATGAACATTTAGGTCATTTTCGTCCTCCATAGGCTTATTCTTTTCCAATTAGGGTTTTTAACCAATCTTGTGCATCCAATAGGTTTGTTTCTATCATTGGATTAACATTTAGGTCATTTTCGTCCTCCCTAGGCTAATTCTTGTCCAACTTAGGTTTTTAACCAATCTTGTGCATCCAATAGGTGTGTTTGTGTCCTTGGATGAATATTTTGGTGATTTTTATCCTCCCTATGCTAATTCTTGTCCAATTAGGGTTTTTAACCAATCTTGTGCATCCAATAGGTGTGTTTGTGTAGTTGGATGAACATTTAGGTTATTTTCGTCCTCCTAAGTCTTAATCTTGTCCAATTAGAGTTTTTAACCAATCTTGTGCATCCAATAGGTGTGTGTGTGTTGTTGGATGAATATTTTGGTCATTTTCATCCTCCCTAGGCTAATTCTTGTCCTATTAGGGTTTGTAACCAATCTTGTGCATCCAATAGGTGTGTTTGTGTCATTGGATGAATATTTAGGTCATTTTCGTCCTCCCTAGGCTTATTGTTGTCCAATTAGTGTTTTTAACCAATCTTGTGCATCCAATTGGTGTGTTTCTATCTTTAGATCAATATTTAGGTTATTTTCGTCCTCCCTAGGCTAATTCTTGTCCAATTTGGGTTTTTAACCAATCTTGTGCATCCAATAGGTATGTTTGTGTAGTTGGATGAACATTTAGGTTATTTTCGTCCTCCTAAGTTTTAATCTTGTCCAATTAGAGTTTTTATCCAATCTTGTGCATCCATTAGGTGTGTTTGTGTCATTGGATGAACATTTAGGTTATTTTCATCCTCCCTAGGCTTATTCTTGCCCAATTAGGGTTTTTAACCAATCATCTGCATCCAATAGGTGTGTTTGTGTCATTGGATGAACATTTAGGTCATTTTCGTCCTCCATAGGCTTATTCTTGTCCAATTAGGGTTTTTAACCAATCTTGTGCATCCAATATGTTCGTTTGTGTCATTGGATGAACATTTAGGTCATTTTCGTCCTCCCTACCCCTTTCTTCTTGTCCAATTAATGTTTTTAACCAATCTTGTACATCGTATAAGTTCGTTTGTGTCATTGGATGAATATATAGGTCATTTTCGTCCTCCCTAGGCTTTATCTTGTCCAATTCGGGTTTTTAACCAATCTTGTGCATCCAATAGGTGTGTTTGTGTCGTTGGATGAACATTTAGGTCATTTTCGTCCTCCATAGGCTTATTCTTTTCCAATTAGGGTTTTTAACCAATCTTGTGCATCCAATAGGTTTGTTTCTATCATTGGATTAACATTTAGGTCATTTTCGTCCTCCCTAGGCTAATTCTTGTCCAACTTAGGTTTTTAACCAATCTTGTGCATCCAATAGGTGTGTTTGTGTCATTGGATGAATATTTTGGTGATTTTTATCCTCCCTATGCTAATTCTTGTCCAATTAGGGTTTTTAACCAATCTTGTGCATCCAATAGGTGTGTTTGTGTGATTGGAGGAACATTTAGATGATTTTCGTCCTCCGTAGGCTTATTCTTGTCCAATTAGGGTTTTTAACCAATCTTGTGCATCAAATAGGTGTATTTGTGTCATTGGATGAATATATAGGTCATTTTCGTCCTCCCTAGGCTTTATCTTGTCCAATTCGGGTTTTTAACCAATCTTGTGCATCCAATAGGTGTGTTTGTGTCGTTGGATGAACATTTAGGTCATTTTCGTCCTCCATAGGCTTATTCTTTTCCAATTAGGGTTTTTAACCAATCTTGTGCATCCAATAGGTTTGTTTCTATCATTGGATTAACATTTAGGTCATTTTCGTCCTCCCTAGGCTAATTCTTGTCCAACTTAGGTTTTTAACCAATCTTGTGCATCCAATAGATGTGTTTGTGTCATTGGATGAATATTTTGGTGATTTTTATCCTCCCTATGCTAATTCTTGTCCAATTAGGGTTTTTAACCAATCTTGTGCATCCAATAGGAGTGTTTGTGTGATTGGATGAACATTTAGGTGATTTTCGTCCTCCGTAGGCTTATTCTTGTCCAATTAGGGTTTTTAACCAATCTTGTGAATCCAATAGGTTTGTTTCTATCATTGGATTAACATTTAGGTCATTTTCGTCCTCCCTAGGCTAATTCTTGTCCAACTTAGGTTTTTAACCAATCTTGTGCATCCAATAGGTGTGTTTGTGTCATTGGATGAATATTTTGGTGATTTTTATCCTCCCTATGCTAATTCTTGTCCAATTAGGGTTTTTAACCAATCTTGTGCATCCAATAGGTGTGTTTGTGTGATTGGATGAACATTTAGGTGATTTTCGTCCTCCGTAGGCTTATTCTTGTCCAATTAGGGTTTTTAACCAATCTTGTGCATCAAATAGGTGTATCTGTGTCATTGGATGAACATTTAGGTCATTTTCATCCTCCCTAGGCTTATTCATGTCTAATTAGGGTTTTTAACCAATCTTGTGCATCAATTAGGTGTGTTTGTGTCATTGGATGAATATTTAGGTCATTTTCGTCCTCCCTAGGCTTATTGTTGTCCAATTAGTGTTTTTAACCAATCTTCTGCATCCAATTGGTGTGTTTGTATCATTAGATCAACATTTAGGTCATTTTCATCCTCCCTAGGCTAATTGTTGTCCAATTTGGGTTTTTAACCAATCTTGTGCATCCAATAGGTATGTTTGTGTAGTTGGATGAACATTTAGGTTATTTTCGTCCTCCTAAGTCTTAATCTTGTCCATCCAATAGGTGTGTGTGTGTTGTTGGATGAATATTTTGGTCATTTTCATCCTCCCTAGGCTAAATCTTGTCCTATTAGGGTTTGTAACCAATCTTGTGCATCCAATAGGTGTATTTGTGTCATTGGATGAATATTTTTGTGATTTTTGTCCTCCCGACGTTAATTCTTGTCCAATTAGGGTTTCTAACCATTCTTGTGCATCCAACAGGTGTGTTTGTGTGATTGGATGAACATTTAGGTGATTTTCGTCCTCCCTAGGCTTATTCTTGTCCAATTAGGCTTATTCTTGTCATTTGATGCATATTTAGGTCATTTTCGTACTCCCGAGGCTTATTCTTGTCCAATTAGGGTTTTTAACCAATCTTGTGCATCCAATATGTTCGTTTGTGTCATTGGATGAACATTTAGGTCATTTTCATCCTCCCTACCCCTTTCTTCTTGTCCGATTAATGGTTTTAACCAATCTTGTGCATCGTATAAGTTCGTTTGTGTCATTGGATGAATATATAGGTCATTTTCGTCCTCGCTAGGCTTTATCTTGTACAATTCGAGTTTTTAACCAATCTTCTGCATCCAATAGGTGTGTTTGTGTCATTGGATGAACATTTAGGTCATTTTCATCCACCCTAGGCTTATTCTTGTCCAATTAGGGTTTTTAACCAATCATGTGCATCCAGTAGGTGTGTTTGTGTCATTGGATGAACATTTAAATCATTTTCATCCACCCTAGGCATATTCTTGTCCAATTAGGGTTTTTAACCAATCTTGTGCATCGTATAAGTTCGTTTGTGTCATTGGATCAACATTTAGGTCATTTTCGTCCTCCCTAGGCTTATTCTTGTCCAATTAGGGTTTTTAACCAATCTTGTGCATCAAATCGGTGTGTTTGTGTCATTGGATGAACATTTAGGTCATATGCGTCCTCCCTAGGCTAATTCTCGTCCAATCTTATGCATCCAATAGGTGTGTTTGTGTAATTCGATGAACATTTAGGTCATTTTCGTCCTCAATAGTCTTAATCTTGTCCAATTAAGGTTTTTAACCAATCTTGTGCGTCCTATAGGTGTGTTTGTGTCGTTGGATGAACATTTAGGTCATTTTCGTCCTCCCGAGGCTTATTCTTGTCCAATTAGGGTTTTTAACCAATCTTGTGCATCCAATATGTTCGTTTTTGTCATTGGATGAACATTTAGGTCATTTTCGTCCTCGCTACCCCTTTCTTCTTGTCCAATTAATGGTTTTAACCAATCTTGTGCATCGTATAAGTTCGTTTGTGTCATTGGATGAATATATAGGTCATTTTCGTCCTCCCTAGGCTTTATCTTGTCCAATTCGAGTTTTTAACCAATCTTGTGCATCCAATAGGTGTGTTTGTGTCATTGGATGAACATTTAGGTCATTTTCATCCACCCTAGGCTTATTCTTGTCCAATTAGGGTTTTTAAGCAATCATGTGCATCCAATAGGTGTGTGTGTGTCATTGGATCATCATTTAGGTCATTTTCGTCCTCCCTAGGCTTATTCTTGTCCAATTAGGGTTTTTAAGCAATCATGTGCATCCAATAGGTGTGTGTGTGTCATTGGATCATCATTTAGGTCATTTTCGTCCTCCCTAGGCTTATTCTTGTCCAATTAGGGTTTTAACCAATCTTGTGCATCCAATAGGTGTGTTTGTGTCATTGGATGAACATTTAGGTCATTTGCGTCCTCCCTAGGCTAATTCTCGTCCAATTAGGGATTGTAACCAATCTTCTGCATCCAATAGGTTTGTTTGTGTCATTGGATGAACATTTAGGTCATTTTCGTCCTCCCGAGGAACATTATGGTCCAATTAGGGTTTTTTTCCAATCTTGTGCATCCAATAGGTGTGTTTCTGTCATTTGATGAACATTTAGGTCATTTTCGTCCTCCCTAGGCTTATTCTTGTCCAATTAAGGTTTTTAACCAATCTTGTGCATCCAATAGGTCATTTGCGTCCTCCCTAGGCTAATTCATGTCCAATTAGGGTTGGTAACCAGTCTTCTGCATCCAATAGGTTTGTTTATGTCATTGGATGAACATTAAGGTCATTTTCGTCCACCCTAGGAACATTATGGTCATTGGATGAACATTTAGGTCATTTTCGTCCTCTCTAGGCTTAATCTTGTCCAATTAGAGTTTTTAACCAATCTTGTGCATCCAATAGGTGTGTTTGTGTTATTGGATGAACATTTAGGTCATTTTCGTCCTCCCTAGAGTTAGTCTTGTCCAATTAGGCTTTTTAGCCAATCGTGTGCATCCAATAGGTGTGCTTGTGTCATTGGATGAACATTTAGGTCATTTTCGTCCTCCCTAGGCTAATTCTTGTCCTATATGGGTTTGTAACCAATCTTGTGCATCCAATAGGTGTGTTTGTGTCATTGGATGAATATTTAGGTCATTTTTGTACTCCCTAGGCTAATTCTTGTCCAGTTAGGGTTTTTAACCAATCTTGTGCATCAAATAGGTGTGTTTGTGTCATTGGATGAACATTTAGGTCATTTTCGTCCTCTCAAGTCTTAATCTTGTCCAAATAGGGTTTTTATCCAATCTTGTGCATCAAATAGGTGTGTTTGTGTCATTGGATGAACATTTAGGTCATTTTCGTCCTCTCAAGTCTTAATCTTGTCCAATTAGGGTTTTTAACCAATCTTGTGCATCGAATAGGTGTGTTTGTGTCATTGGATCAACACTGAGGTCATTTTCCTCTTCGCTACACTATTTCTTGTCCAATTCGGGTTTTTAACTAATCTTGAGCATCCAATAGGTGTGTTTGTGTAATTGGATGAACATTTAGGTCATTTTCGTCCTCACAAGTCTTAATCTTGTCCAATTAAGGTTTTTAACCAATCTTGTGCGTCCAATAGGTGTGTTTGTGTCATTGGATGAACATTTAGGTCATTTTCGTCCTCCCGAGGCTTATTCTTGTCCAATTAGGGTTTTTAACCAATCATGTGCATCCAATAGGTGTGTGTGTGTCATTGGATCATCATTTAGGTCATTCTTGTCCAAGTAGGGTTTTTAACCAATCTTGTGCATCCAATAGGTGTGTTTGTGTCATTGGATGAATATTTAGGTCATTTTCATCCACCCTAGGCTTATTCTTGTCCAATTTGGGTTTTTAAGCAATCTTGTGCATCCAATAGGTGTGTTTGTGTCATTGGATGAACATTTAGGTCATTTTCGTCCTCCATAGGCTTATTCTTTTCCAAGTATGGTTTTTAACCAATCTTGTGCATCCAATAGGTTTTGTTTCTATCATTGGATTAACATTTAGTTCATTTTCGTCCTCCCTAGGCTAATTCTTGTCCAACTTAGGTTTTTAACCAATCTTGTTCATCCAATAAGTGTGTTTGTGACATAGTATTAACATTTAGGTCAATTTCGTCCTCCCTAGGCTAATCTTGTGCATCCAATAGGTGTGTTTGTGTTGCTGGATGAATATTTAGTTCATTTTCGTCTACCCTAGGCTAAATCTTGTCCTATTAGGGTTTGTAACCAATCTTGTGCATCCAATAGGTGTGTTTGTGTCATTGGATGAATATTTAGGTCATTTTCATCCACTCTAGGCTTATTCTTGTCCAATTAGGGTTTTTAAGCAATCTTGTGCATCCAATAGGTGTATTTGTGTCATTGGATGAACATTTAGGTCATTTTCGTCCTCCATAGGCTTATTCTTTTCCAAGTAGGGTTTTTAACCAATCTTGTGCATCCAATAGGTTTTGTTTCTATCATTGGATTAACATTTAGGTCATTTTCGTCCTCCCTAGGCTAATTCTTGTCCAACTTAGGTTTTTAACCAATCTTGTTCATCCAATAAGTGTGTTTGTGACATAGTATTAACATTTAGGTCAATTTCGTCCTCCCTAGGCTAATCTTGTGCATCCAATAGGTGTGTTTGTGTTGCTGGATGAATATTTAGTTCATTTTCGTCTACCCTAGGCTAAATCTTGTCCTATTAGGGTTTGTAACCAATCTTGTGCATCCAATAGGTGTGTTTGTGTCATTGGATTAACATTTAGGTCATTTTTGTCCTCCCTAGGCAAATACTTGTCCTATTAGGGTTTGTAACCAATCTTGTGCATCCAATAGGTGTGTTTGTGTCATTGGATGAATATTTAGGTCATTTTTGTACTCCCTAGGCTAATTCTTGCCTAGTTAGGGTTTTTAGCCAATCTTATGCATCCAATAGGTGTATTTGTGTCATTGATGAACATTTACATCATTTTCGTCCTCTCAAGTCTTAATCTTGTCCAAATAGGATTTTTAACCAATCTTGTGCATCCAATAGGTGTGTTTGTGTCATTGGATGAATATTTAGGTCCTTTTCGTCCTCCCTAGGCTTATTGTTGTCCAATTAGTGTTTTTAACCAATCTTGTGCATCCAATTGGTGTGTTTGTATCATTAGATCAACATTTAGGTCATTTTCGTCCTCCCTAGGCTAATTCTTGTCCAATTTGGGTTTTTAACCAATCTTGTGCATCCAATAGGTGTGTTTGTGTAGTTGGATGAACATTTAGGTCATTTTCGTACTCCACAGGCTTATTCTTGTCCAATTAGGGTTTTTAACCAATCTTTTGCATCAAATAAGTTAGTTTGTGTCATTGGATAAACATTTAGGTCGTTTTCGTCCTCCCTAGGCTTAATCTTGTCCAAATAGGGTTTTTAACCAATCTTGTGCATCCAATAAGTTCGTTTGTGTCATTGGATGAACATTTAGGTCATTTTTGTCCTCCCTAGGCTAATTCTTGTCCAATTTGGGTTTTTAACCAATCTTGTGCATCCAATATGTGTGTTTGTGTCATTTGATCACCATTTAGGTCATTTTCGTCCTCCCCAGGCTTATTCTTTTCCAATTTGGGTTTTTAACCAATCTTGAGCATCCAATTGGTTTGTTTGTGTAATTGGATTAACATTTAGGTCATTTTCGCCTTCCCTAGGCTTATTCTTGTCAAATTAGGGTTTTTAATAATCCTTGTGCATCCAATAGGTGCGTTTGTCATTTGATGAGTATGTAGGTCATTGTCGTCGTCTCTAGGGTAATTCCTTTCCAATTAGGGTTTGTAACCAATCTTGTGCATCCAATAGGTATGTTTGAGTCATTGGATCAACATTTAGGTCATTTTCGTCCTCCCTAGGAACATTATGGTCCAATTAGGGTTTTTAACCAATCTTGTGCACCCAATAGGTGTGCTTGTGTCATTGGATGAACATTTAGGTCATTTTCGTCCTCCCTAGGCTTATTCTATTCCAATTAGGGTTTTTAACCAATCTTGTGCATCCAATAGGTGTGTTTGTGTCATTTGATGAATATTTAGGTCATTTTCGTAATCCACAAGCTTATTCTTGTCCAATTAGGGTTTTTAACCAATCTTGTGAATCAAATAGCCATGCTTGTGTCATTGGATCAACATTTAGTTCATTTTCGTCCACCCTAGGCTTATACTTGTCCAATTAGGGTTTTTAACCAATCTTGTGCATCCAATAGGTGTGTTTGTCTCATTGGATCAACATTTAGATCATTTTCGTTATCCCTAGGCTAATTCTTGTCCAATATGGGTTTTTAACCAATCTTGTGCATCCAATAGGTGTGTTTTTGTAATTGGATGAACATTTAGGTCATTGTCGTCCGCCTTAGGCTAATTCTTGTCCAATTTGGGTTTGTAACAAATCTTGTGCATCCAATAGGTGTGTTTGTGTCATTGGATGAACATTTTGGCATTTTCGTCCTCCCTAGGAACATTCTGGTCCAATTAGGGTTTTTAACCAATCTTGTACACCCAATAGGTGTGTTTGTGTCATTGGATGAACATTTAGGTCATTTTCGTCCTTCCGAGGCTTATTCTTGCCCAATTAAGGTTTTTAACGAATCATCTGCATCCAATAGGTTTGTTTGTATCATTGGATGAACATTTAGGTCATTTTTTTCCTCCCTAGGATCATTCTTGTCAAATTAGGGTTTTTAACCAATCTTGTGCATCCAATAGGTGTGTTTGTTTCATTGGATCAACATTTAGGTGATTTTCGTCATCACTAGGCTAATTCTTGTCCAATTTAGGTTTTTAACCAATGTTGTGCATCCAATAGGTGTGTTTGTGTAATTGGATGAACATTTAGGTCATTGTCGTCCGCCTTAGGCTAATTCTTGTCCAATTTGGATTTGTAACCAATCTTGTGCATCCAATAGGTGTGTTTGTGTCCTTTGATGAACATTTAGGTCATTTTCGTCCTCCCTAGGAACATTCTGGTCCAATTAGGGTTTTTAGCCAATCTTGTGCACCCAATAGGTGTGCTTGTGTCATTGGATGAACATTTAGGTCATTTTCGTCCTCCCTAGGCTTATTCTTGTCCAATTAGGGTTTTTAACCAATCTTGTGCATCCAATATGTGTGTTTGTGTCATTTGATGAATATTTAGGTCATTTTCGTACTCCACAAGCTTATTCTTGTCCAATTAGGGTTTTTAACCAATCATGTGAGTCGAATAGGTTTGTTTGTGTCATCGGATCAACATTTAGGTCATTTTCGTCCACCCTAGGCTAATTCTTGTCCAATTTGGGTTTATAACCAATCTTGTGCATCCAATAGGTGTGTTTGTGTAATTTGATGAACATTTAGGTCATTTTCATCCTCCTAAGTCTTTATCTTGTCCAATTAGGGTTTTATCCAATCTTTTGCATTCAATAGGTGTGTTTGTGTCATTGGATGAACATTTAGGTCATTTCCGTCCTCCC
>JBBPBS010000714.1:1425291-1452637 GCA_037974835.1 Cicer judaicum
TGTTTGTGTCATCGGATCAACATTTAGGTCATTTTCGTCCACCCTAGGCTAATTCTTGTCCAATTTGGGTTTATAACCAATCTTGTGCATCCAATAGGTGTGTTTGTGTAATTTGATGAACATTTAGGTCATTTTCATCCTCCTAAGTCTTTATCTTGTCCAATTAGGGTTTTATCCAATCTTTTGCATTCAATAGGTGTGTTTGTGTCATTGGATGAACATTTAGGTCATTTCCGTCCTCCCGAGGCATATTCTTGTCCAATTAGGGTTTTTAACCAATCTTGTGCATCCTATAGGTTTGTTTGTGTCATTGGTGAACATTTAGGTCATTTTCGTCCTCCCTAGGAACATTCTGGTCCAATTAGGGTTTTTAACCAATCTTGTGCATCCAGTATGTGTGTTTGTGTCATTGAACAAACATTTAGGTCATTTTCGTCCTCCCTAGGCTTATTCTTGTCCAATTAGGGTTTTTAACCAATCTTGTACACCCAATAGGTGTGTTTGTGTCATTGGATGAACATTTAGGTCATTTTCGTCCTTCCTAGGCTTATTCTTGTCCAATTAAGGTTTTTAACGAATCATCTGCATCCAATAGGTTTGTTTGTATCATTGGATGAACATTTAGGTCATTTTTGTCCTCCCTAGGATCATTCTGGTCAAATTAGGGTTTTTAACCAATCTTGTGCATCCAATAGGTGTGTTTGTTTCATTGGATCAACATTTAGGTCATTTTCGTCATCACTAGGCTAATTCTTGTCCAATTTAGGTTTTTAACCAATGTTGTGCATCCAATAGGTGTGTTTGTGTAATTGGATGAACATTTAGGTCATTGTCGTCCGCCTTAGGCTAATTCTTGTCCAATTTGGATTTGTAACCAATCTTGTGCATCCAATAGGTGTGTTTGTGTCCTTTGATGAACATTTAGGTCATTTTCGTCCTCCCTAGGAACATTCTGGTCCAATTAGGGTTTTTAGCCAATCTTGTGCACCCAATAGGTGTGCTTGTGTCATTGGATGAACATTTTGGTCATTTTCGTCCTCCCTAGGCTTATTCTTGTCCAATTAGGGTTTTTAACCAATCTTGTGCATCCAATATGTGTGTTTGTGTCATTTGATGAATATTTAGGTCATTTTCGTACTCCACAAGCTTATTCTTGTCCAATTAGGGTTTTTAACCAATCATGTGAGTCGAATAGGTATGTTTGTGTCATCGGATCAACATTTAGGTCATTTTCGTCCACCCTAGGCTAATTCTTGTCCAATTTGGGTTTATAACCAATCTTGTGCATCCAATAGGTGTGTTTGTGTAATTTGATGAACATTTAGGTCATTTTCATCCTCCTAAGTCTTTATCTTGTCCAATTAGGGTTTTATCCAATCTTTTGCATTCAATAGGTGTGTTTGTGTCATTGGATGAACATTTAGGTCATTTCCGTCCTCCCTAGGCATATTCTTGTCCAATTAGGGTTTTTAACCAATCTTGTGCATCCTATAGGTTTGTTTGTGTCATTGGATGAACATTTAGGTCATTTTCGTCCTCCCTAGGAACATTATGGTCCAATTAGGGTTTTTAACCAATCTTGTGCACCCAATAGGTGTGCTTGTGTCATTGGATGAACATTTAGGTCATTTTCGTCCTCCCTAGGCTTATTCTATTCCAATTAGGGTTTTTAACCAATCTTGTGCATCCAATAGGTGTGTTTGTGTCATTTGATGAATATTTAGGTCATTTTCGTAATCCACAAGCTTATTCTTGTCCAATTAGGGTTTTTAACCAATCTTGTGAATCAAATAGCTATGCTTGTGTCATTGGATCAACATTTAGTTCATTTTCGTCCACCCTAGGCTTATACTTGTCCAATTAGGGTTTTTAACCAATCTTGTGCATCCAATAGGTGTGTTTGTCTCATTGGATCAACATTTAGATCATTTTCGTTATCCCTAGGCTAATTCTTGTCCAATACGGGTTTTTAACCAATCTTGTGCATCCAGTAGGTGTGTTTATGTAATTGGATGAACATTTAAGTCATTGTCGTCCGCCTTAGGCTAATTCTTGTCCAATTTGGGTTTGTAACAAATCTTGTGCATCCAATAGGTGTGTTTGTGTCATTGAATGAACATTTTGGTCATTTTCGTCCTCCCTAGGAACATTCTGGTCCAATTAGGGTTTTTAACCAATCTTGTACACCCAATAGGTGTGTTTGTGTCATTGGATGAACATTTAGGTCATTTTCGTCCTTCCTAGGCTTATTCTTGTCCAATTAGGGTTTTTAACCAATCTTGTGCAACCAATATGTGTGTTTGTGTCATTTGATGAATATTTAGGTCATTTTCGTACTCCACAAGCTTATTCTTGTCCAATTAGGGTTTTTAACCAATCATGTGAGTCGAATAGGTAAGTTTGTGTCATCGGATCAACATTTAGGTCATTTTCGTCCACCCTAGGCTAATTCTTGTCCAATTTGGGTTTATAACCAATCTTGTGCATCCAATAGGTGTGTTTGTGTAATTTGATGAACATTTAGGTCATTTTCATCCTCCTAAGTCTTTATCTTGTCCAATTAGGGTTTTATCCAATCTTTTGCATTCAATAGGTGTGTTTGTGTCATTGGATTAACATTTAGGTCATTTTCGTCCTCCTTAGGCTTATTCTTGTCCAATTAGGGTTTTTAACCAAACTTGTGCATCCAATAGGTGTGTTTGTGTCATTTGATGAATATTTAGGTCATTTTCGTACTCCACAGGCTTATCCTTGTCCAATTAGGGTTTTTAACCAATCTTGTGAGTCGAATAGGTATGTTTGAGTCATTGGATCAACATTTAGGTCATTTTCGTCCTCCCTAGGAACATTATGGTCCAATTAGGGTTTTTTTTCCAATCTTGGGCATCCAATAGGTGTGTTTCTGTCATTTGATGAACATTTAGGTCATTTTCGTCCTCCCTAGGCTTATTCTTGTCCAATTAGGGTTTTTAACCAATCTTGTGCATCCAATAGGTCATTTGTGTCCTCCCTAGGCTAATTCATGTCCAATTAGGGTTGGTAACCAGTCTTCTGCATCCAATAGGTTTGTTTATGTCATTGGATGAACATTTAGGTCATTTTCGTCCTCTCTAAGCTTAATCTTGTCCAATTAGAATTTTTAACCAATCTTGTGCATCCAATTGGTGTGTTTGTGTTATTGGATGAACATTAAGGTCATTTTCGTCCACCCTAGGAACATTATGGTCATTGGATGAACATTTAGGTCATTTTCGTCCTCTCTAGGCTTAATCTTGTCCAATTAGAGTTTTTAACCAATCTTGTGCATCCAATAGGTGTGTTTGTGTCATTGGATTAACATTTAGGTCATTTTTGTCCTCCCTAGGCTAATTCTTGTCCTATTAGGGTTTGTAACCAATCTTGTGCATCCAATAGGTGTGTTTGTGTCAGTGGATGAATATTTAGGTCATTTTAGTACTCCCTAGGCTAATTCTTGTCCAGTTAGGGTTTTTAACCAATCTTGTGCATCCAATAGCTGTGTTTGTGTCATTGGATCAACATTTAGACCATTTTCGTCCTCCCTAGGATGATTCTTGTCCAATTAGGGTTTGTAACCAATCTTGTGCATCGTATAAGTTTGTTTGTGTCATTGGATGAATATATAGGTCATTTTCGTCCTCCCTAGGCTTTATCTTGTCCAATTTGGGTTTTTAACCAATCTTGTGCATCCAATAAGTTCGTTTGTGTCATTGGATGAACATTTAAGTCATTTTCGTCCTCCCAAGTCTTAATCTTGTATAATTAGGGTTTTTAAACAATCTTGTGCATCCAATATGTTCGTTTCTATCATTGGATTAACATTTAGGTCATTTTTCTCCTCCCTAGCTTTATTCTTGTCCAATTAGGGTTTTTAACCATTCTTTTGCATCCAATGGGTGTGTTTGTGTCATTGGATGAACATTTAGGTCATTTTCGTCCTCCCTTGGCTTATTCTTGTCCAATTAGGGTTTTTAACCAATCTTGTGCATCTAATAGGTGTGTTTGTGTCATTGGATTAACATTTAGGTCATTTTTGTCCTCCCTAGGCTAATTCTTGTCCTATTAGGGTTTGTAACCAATCTTGTGCATCCAATAGGTGTGTTTCTGTCATTGGATGAATATTTAGGTCATTTTTGTACTCCCTAGGCTAATCCTTGTCCAGTTACGGTTTTTAACCAATCTTGTGCATCAAATAGGTGAGTTTGTGTCATTGGATGAACATTTAGGTCATTTTCGTCCTCTCAAGTCTTAATCTTGTCCAAATAGGGTTTTTAACCAATCTTGTGCATCCAATAGGTGTGTTTGTGTCATTGGATGAACATTTAGGTCGTTTTTGCCCTCCCTAGGCTTATTCTTGTCCAATTAGGGTTTTTAAGCAATCTTGTGCATCGAATAGGTGAGTTTGTGTCATTGGATCAACATTGAGGTCATTTTCGTCTTCGCTACATTAATTCTTGTCCATTTCTGGTTTTTAACCAATCTTGTGCATCCAATAGGTGTGTTTGTGTCATTGGATGAATATTTAGGTCATTTTCGTCCTCCCTACCCCTTTCTGCTTGTCCAATTAATGTTTTTAACCAATCTTGTGCATCGTATAAGTTCGTTTGTGTCATTGGATGAATATATAGGTCATTTTCGTCCTCCCTAGGCTTTATCTTGTCCAATTCGGGTTTTTAACCAATCTTGTGCATCCAATAGGTGTGTTTGTGTCATTGGATGAATATTTAGGTCATTTTCATCCTCCGTAGGCTTATTCTTGTCCAATTAGGGTTTTAAGCAATCTTGTGCATCCAATAGGTGTGTTTGTGTCAATGGATGAACATTTAGGTCATTTTCGTCCTCCATAGGCTTATTGTTTTCCAATTAGGGTTTTTAACCAATCTTGTGCATCCAATAGGTTTGTTTCTATAATTGTATTAACATTTAGGTCATTTTCGTCCTCCCTAGGCTAATTCTTGTCTAACTTAGCTTTTTAACCAATCTTGTTCATCCAATAAGTGTGTTTGTGACATAGTATTAACATTTAGGTCATTTTCGTCCTCCTAAGTCTTAATCTTGTCCAATTAGAGTTTTTAACCAATCTTGTGCATCCAATAGGTGTGTGTGTGTTGTTGGATGAATATTTTGGTCATTTTCATTCTCCCTAGGCTAAATCTTGTCCTATTATGGTTTGTAACCAATCTTGGGCATCCAATAGGTGTGTTTGTGTCATTGGATGAATATTTTCGTGATTTTTATCCTCCCTATGCTAATTCTTGTCCAATTAGGGTTTTTAACCAATCTTGTGCATCCAATAGGTGTGTTTGTGTGATTGGATGAACATTTAGCTGATTTTCGTCCTCCCTAGGCTTATTCTTGTCCAATTAGGGTTTTTAACCAATCTTGTGCATCAAATAGGTGTATTTGTGTCATTGGATGAACATTTAGGTCATTTTTATCCTCCCTAGGCATATTCTTGTCCAATTAGGGTTTTTAACCAATCTTGTGCATCCATTAGGTGTGTTTGTGTCATTGGATGAATATTTAGGTCATTTTCGTCCTCCCTAGGCTTATTGTTGTCCAATTAGGGTTTTTAACCAATCTTGTGCATCCAATTGGTGTGTTTGTGTAATTGGATGAACATTTAGGTCTTTTCGTTTTCCCTAGGCTAATTCTCGTCCAATTAGGGATTGTAACCAATCTTCTGCATCCAATAGGTTTGTTTGTGTCATTGGATGAACATTTAGGTCATTTTCGTCCTCTCTATGCATATTCTTGTCCAATTAGGGTTTTTAACCAATCATCTGCATCCAATACGTGTGTTTGTGTCATTGGATGAACATTTAGGTCATTTTCGTCCTCCATAGGCTTATTCTTGTCCAATTAGGGTTTTTAACCAATCATGTGCATCCAATAGGTGTGTTTGTGTAATTGGATGAACATTTAGGTCATTTTTGTCCTCTTAAGTCTTAATCTTGTCCAATTAGGGTTTTTAACCAATCTTGTGCATCCAATTGGTGTGTTTGTGTAATTGGATGAACATTTAGGTCTTTTCGTTTTCCCTAGGCTAATTCTCGCCCAATTAGGGATTGTAACCAATCTTCTGCATCCAATAGGTGTGTTTGTGTCATTGGATCAACATTTAGGTCATTTTCGTCCTCCCTAGGCTTATTCTTGTCCTATTAGGGTTTTTAACCAATCTTGTGCATCCTATAGGTGTGTTTGTGTCATTGGATCAACATTTAGGTCATTTGCGTCCTCCCTAGGCTAATTCTTCTCCAATTAGGGTTGGTAACCAGTCTTCTGCATCCAATAGGTTTGTTTACGTCAATGGATGCACATTTAGGTCATTTTCGTCCACCCTAGGAACATTATGGTCTAATTAGGGTAATTAACAAATCTTGTGCATCCAATTGGTGTGTTTCTGTCATTGGATGAACATTTAGGTCACTTTTGTCCTCGCAAGACTTATTCTTGTCCAATTAGGGTTTTCAACCAATCTTGTGCATCCAATAGGTGTGTTTGTGTCATTGGATGAACATTTAGGTCATTTTCGTCCTCCCTAGAGTTAGTCTTGTCCAATTAGAGGTTTTAACCAGTCTTTTGCATCCAATAAGTGTTTTGTGTCATTGGATGAACATTTAGGTCATTTTCGTCCTCTCTAGGCTTAATCTTGTCCAATTAGAGTTTTTAACCAATCTTGTGCATCCAATAGGTGTGTTTGTGTCATTGGATGAACATTTAGGTCATTTTCGTCCTCCCTAGAGTTAGTCTTGTCCAATTAGGCTTTTTAGCCAATCATGTGCATCCAATAGGTGTGTTTGTGTCATTGGATTAACATTTAGGTCATTTTTGTCCTCCCTAGGCTAATTCTGGTCCTATTAGGGTTTGTAACCAATCTTGTGCATCCAATAGGTGTGTTTGTGTCATTGGTTGAATATTTAGGTCATTTTTGTACTCCCTAGGCTAATTCTTGTCCAGTTAGGGTTTTTAACCAATCTTGTGCATCAAATAGGTGTGTTTGTGTCATTGGATGAACATTTAGGTCTTTTTCGTCCTCTCAAGTTTTAATCTTGTCCAAATAGGGTTTTTAACCAATCTTGTGCATCCAATAGGTGTGTTTGTGTCATTGGATCAACATTGAGGTCATTTTTGCTTCGCTACACTAATTCTTCTCCAATTCGGGTTTTTAACCAATCTTGTGCATCCAATAGGTGTGTTTGTGTCATTCGATGAACATTTAGTTCATTGTCGTCGTCCCGAGGCTTATTCTTGTCCAATTAGGGTTTTTAACCAATCTTGTGCATCCAATATGTTCGTTTGTGTCATTGGATGAACATTTAGGTCATTTTCGTCCTCCCTACCCCTTTCTTCTTGTCCAATTAATGTTTTTAACCAATCTTGTGCATCGTATAAGTTTGTTTGTGTCATTGGATGAATATATAGGTCATTTTCGTCCTCCCTAGGCTTTATCTTGTCCAATTCGGGTTTTTAACCAATCTTGTGCATCCAATAGGTGTGTTTGTGTCGTTGGATGACCATTTAGGTCATTTTCATCCTCCCTAGGCTTATTCTTGTCCAATTAGGGTTTTTAAGCAATCTTGTGCATCCAATAGGTGTGTTTGTGTCATTGGATGAACATTTAGGTCATTTTCGTCCTCCATAGGCTTATTCTTTTCCAATTAGGGTTTTTAACCAATCTTGTGCATCCAATAGGTTGGTTTCTATCATTGGATTAACATTTAGGTCACATTCGTCCTCCCTAGGCTAATTTTTGTCCAACTTAGGTTTTTAACCAATCTTGTGCATCCAATAGGTGTGTTTGTGTCATTGGATGAATATTTTGGTGATTTTTATCCTCCCTATGCTAATTCTTGTCCAATTAGGGTTTTTAACCAATCTTGTGCATCCAATAGGTGTGTTTGTGTGATTGGATGAACATTTAGGTGATTTTCGTCCTCCCTAGGCTTATTCTTGTCCAATTAGGGTTCTTAACCAATCTTGTGCATCAAATAGGTGTATTTGTGTCATTGGATGAACATTTAGGTCATTTTCATCCTCCCTAGGCTTATTCTTGTCCAATTAGGGTTTTTAACCAATCTAGTGCATCCATTAGGTGTGTTTGTGTCATTGGATGAATATTTAGGTCATTTTCGTCCTCCCTAGGCTTATTGTTGTCCAATTAGGGTTTTTAACCAATCTTGTGCATCCAATTGGTGTGTTTGTATCATTAGATCAACATTTAGGTCATTTTCATCCTCCCTAGGCTAATTCTTGTCCAATTAGGGTTTTTAAGCAATCTTGTGCATCCAATAGGTGTGTTTGTGTCATTGGATGAACATTTAGGTCATTTTCGTCCTCCATAGGCTTATTCTTTTCCAATTAGGGTTTTTAACCAATCTTGTGGTTAAATCTTGTTGGATGAATATTTTGGTCATTTTCATCCTCCCTAGGCTAAATCTTGTCCTATTAGGGTTTGTAACCAATCTTGTGCATCCAATAGGTGTGTTTGTGTCATTGGATGAATATTTTGGTGATTTTTGTCCTCCTGATGCTAATTCTTGTCCAATTAGGGTTTTTAACCATTCTTGTGCATCCAACAGGTGTGTTTGTGTGATTGGATGAACATTTAGGTTATTTTCGTCCTCCCTAGGCTTATTCTTGTCCAATTAGGGTTGTTAACCAATCTTGTGCATCAAATAGGTGTGTTTGTGTCATTGGATGAACATTTAGGTCATTTTCATCCTCCCTAGGCTTATTCTTGTCCAATTAGGGTTTTTAACCAATCTTGTGCATCCATTAGGTGTGTTTGTGTCATTGGATGAACATTTAGGTCATTTTCGTCCTCCATAGGCTTATTCTTGTCCAATTAGGGTTTTTAACCAATCATGTGCATCCAATAGGTGTGTTTGTGTAATTGGATAAACATTTAGGTCATTTGCGTCCTCCCTAGGCTAATTCTCGTCTAATTAGGGATTGTAACCAATCTTCTGCATCCAATAGGTTTGTTTGTGTCATTGGATGAACATTTATGTCATTTTCGTCCTCTCTAGGAACATTATGGTCCAATTAGGGTTTTTTTCCAATCTTGTGCATCCAATAGGTGTGTTTCTGTCATTTGATGAAAATTTAGGTCATTTTCGTCCTCCCTAAGCTTATTCTTGTCCAATTAGGGTTTTTAACCAATCTTGTGCATCCAATAGGTCATTTGATGCATATTCTTGTCCTCCCTAGGCTTATTCTTGTCCAATTAGGCTTATTCTTGTCATTTGATGCATATTTAGGTCATTTTCGTACTCCCGAGGCTTATTCTTGTCCAATTAGGGTTTTTAACCAATCTTGTGCATCCAATATGTTCGTTTGTGTCATTGGATGAACATTTAGGTCATTTTCGTCCTCCCTACCCCTTTCTTCTTGTCCAATTAATGTTTTTAACCAATCTTGTGCATCGTATAAGTTCGTTTGTGTCATTGGATGAATATATAGGTCATTTTCGTCCTCCCTAGGCTTTATCTTGTCCAATTCGGGTTTTTAACCAATCTTGTGCATCCAATAGGTGTGTTTGTGTCGTTGGATGACCATTTAGGTCATTTTCATCCTCCCTAGGCTTATTCTTGTCCAATTAGGGTTTTTAACCAATCTTGTGCATCCAATAGGTGTGTTTGTGTCATTGGATGAACATTTAGGTCATTTTCGTCCTCCATAGGCTTATTCTTTTCCAATTAGGGTTTTTAACCAATCTTGTGGTTAAATCTTGTTGGATGAATATTTTGGTCATTTTCATCCTCCCTAGGCTAAATCTTGTCCTATTAGGGTTTGTAACCAATCTTGTGCATCCAATAGGTGTGTTTGTGTCATTGGATGAATATTTTGGTGATTTTTGTCCTCCCGATGCTAATTCTTGTCCAATTAGGGTTTTTAACCATTCTTGTGCATCCAACAGGTGTGTTTGTGTGATTGGATGAACATTTAGGTTATTTTCGTCCTCCCTAGGCTTATTCTTGTCCAATTAGGGTTTTTAACCAATCTTGTGCATCAAATAGGTGTGTTTGTGTCATTGGATGAACATTTAGGTCATTTTCATCCTCCCTAGGCTTATTCTTGTCCAATTAGGGTTTTTAACCAATCATGTGCATCCAATAGGTGTGTTTGTGTCATTGGATGAACATTTAGGTTATTTTCGTCCTCCCTAGGCTTATTCTTGTCCAATTAGGGTTTTTAACCAATCTTGTGCATCAAATAGGTGTGTTTGTGTCATTGGATGAACACTTAGGTCATTTGCGTCCTCCCTAGGCTAATTCTCTTCCAATTAGGGATTGTAACCAATCTTCTGCATCCAATAGGTTTGTTTGTGTCATTGGATGAACATTTAGGTCATTTTCGTCCTCCCTAGGAACATTATGGTCCAATTAGGGTTTATTTCCAATCTTGTGCATCCAATAGGTGTGTTTCTGTCATTTGATGAACATTTAGGTCATTTTCGTCCTCCCTAGGCTTATTCTTGTCCAATTAAGGTTTTTAACCAATCTTGTGCATCCAATAGGTCATTTGATGCATATTCTTGTCCTCCCTAGGCTTATTCTTGTCCAATTAGGCTTATTCTTGTCATTTGATGCATATTTAGGTCATTTTCGTACTCCCGAGGCTTATTCCTGTCCAATTAGGGTTTTTAACCAATCTTGTGCATCCAATATGTTCGTTTGTGTCATTGGATGAACATTTAGGTCATTTTCGTCCTCCCTACCCCTTTCTTCTTGTCCGATTAATGGTTTTAACCAATCTTGTGCATCGTATAAGTTCGTTTGTGTCATTGGATGAATATATAGGTCATTTTCGTCCTCCCTAGGCTTTATCTTGTCCAATTCGAGTTTTTAACCAATCTTCTGCATCCAATAGGTGTGTTTGTGTCATTGGATGAACATTTAGGTCATTTTCATCCACCCTAGGCTTATTCTTGTCCAATTAGGGTTTTTAACCAATCATGTGCATCCAATAGGTGTGTTTGTGTCATTGGATGAACATTTAGGTCATTTTCGTCCTCCCTAGGCTTATTCTTGTCCAATTAGGGTTTTTAACCAATCTTGTGCATCCATTAGGTGTGTTTGTGTCATTGGATGAACATTTAGGTCATTTTCGTCCTCCATAGGCTTATTCTTGTCCAATTAGGGTTTTTAATCAATCATGTGCATCCAATAGGTGTGTTTGTGTAATTGGATAAACATTTTGGTCATTTGCGTCCTCCCTAGGCTAATTCTCGTCTAATTAGGGATTGTAACCAATCTTCTGCATCCAATAGGTTTGTTTGTGTCATTGGATGAACATTTATGTCATTTTCGTCCTCTCTAGGAACATTATGGTCCAATTAGGGTTTTTTTCCAATCTTGTGCATCCAATAGGTGTGTTTCTGTCATTTGATGAAAATTTAGGTCATTTTCGTCCTCCCTAAGCTTATTCTTGTCCAATTAGGGTTTTTAACCAATCTTGTGCATCCAATAGGTCATTTGATGCATATTCTTGTCCTCCCTAGGCTTATTCTTGTCCAATTAGGCTTATTCTTGTCATTTGATGCATATTTAGGTCATTTTCGTACTCCCGAGGCTTATTCTTGTCCAATTAGGGTTTTTAACCAATCTTGTGCATCCAATATGTTCGTTTGTGTCATTGGATGAACATTTAGGTCATTTTCGTCCTCCCTACCCCTTTCTTCTTGTCCAATTAATGGTTTTAACCAATCTTGTGCATCGTATAAGTTCGTTTGTGTCATTGGATGAATATATAGGTCATTTTCGTCCTCCCTAGGCTTTATCTTGTCCAATTCGAGTTTTTAACCAATCTTCTGCATCCAATAGGCGTGTTTGTGTCATTGGATGAACATTTAGGTCATTTTCATCCACCCTAGGCTTATTCTTGTCCAATTAGGGTTTTTAACCAATCATGTGCATCCAATAGGTGTGTTTGTGTCATTGGATGAACATTTAGCTTATTTTCGTCCTCCCTAGGCTTATTCTTGTCCAATTAGGGTTTTTAACCAATCTTGTGCATCAAATAGGTGTGTTTGTGTCATTGTATGAACATTTAGGTCATTTTCATCCTCCCTAGGCTTATTCTTGTCCAATTAGGGTTTTTAAGCAATCTTGTGCATCCAATAGGTGTGTTTGTGTCATTGGATGAACATTTAGGTGATTTTCGTCCTCCATAGGCTTATTCTTTTCCAATTAGGGTTTTTAACCAATCTTGTGGTTAAATCTTGTTGGATGAATATTTTGGTCATTTTCATCCTCCCTAGGCTAAATCTTGTCCTATTAGGGTTTGTATCCAATCTTGTGCATCCAATAGGTGTGTTTGTGTCATTGGATGAATATTTTGGTGATTTTTGTCCTCCCGATGCTAATTCTTGTCCAATTAGGGTTTTTAACCATTCTTGTGCATCCAACAGGTGTGTTTGTGTGATTGGATGAACATTTAGGTTATTTTCGTCCTCCCTAGGCTTATTCTTGTCCAATTAGGGTTGTTAACCAATCTTGTGCATCAAATAGGTGTGTTTGTGTCATTGGATGAACATTTAGGTCATTTTCATCCTCCCTAGGCTTATTCTTGTCCAATTAGGGTTTTTAACCAATCTTGTGCATCCATTAGGTGTGTTTGTGTCATTGGATGAACATTTAGGTCATTTTCGTCCTCCATAGGCTTATTCTTGTCCAATTAGGGTTTTTAACCAATCATGTGCATCCAATAGGTGTGTTTGTGTAATTGGATAAACATTTAGGTCATTTGCGTCCTCCCTAGGCTAATTCTCGTCTAATTAGGGATTGTAACCAATCTTCTGCATCCAATAGGTTTGTTTGTGTCATTGGATGAACATTTATGTCATTTTCGTCCTCTCTAGGAACATTATGGTCCAATTAGGGTTTTTTTCCAATCTTGTGCATCCAATAGGTGTGTTTCTGTCATTTGATGAAAATTTAGGTCATTTTCGTCCTCCCTAAGCTTATTCTTGTCCAATTAGGGTTTTTAACCAATCTTGTGCATCCAATAGGTCATTTGATGCATATTCTTGTCCTCCCTAGGCTTATTCTTGTCCAATTAGGCTTATTCTTGTCATTTGATGCATATTTAGGTCATTTTCGTACTCCCGAGGCTTATTCTTGTCCAATTAGGGTTTTTAACCAATCTTGTGCATCCAATATGTTCGTTTGTGTCATTGGATGAACATTTAGGTCATTTTCGTCCTCGCTACCCCTTTCTTCTTGTCCAATTAATGGTTTTAACCAATCTTGTGCATCGTATAAGTTCGTTTGTGTCATTGGATGAATATATAGGTCATTTTCGTCCTCCCTAGGCTTTATCTTGTCCAATTCGAGTTTTTAACCAATCTTGTGCATCCAATAGGTGTGTTTGTGTCATTGGATGAACATTTAGGTCATTTTCATCCACCCTAGGCTTATTCTTGTCCAATTAGGGTTTTTAACCAATCATGTGCATCCAATAGGTGTGTTTGTGTCGTTGGATGACCATTTAGGTCATTTTCATCCTCCCTAGGCTTATTCTTGTCCAATTAGGGTTTTTAAGCAATCTTGTGCATCCAATAGGTGTGTTTGTGTCATTGGATGAACATTTAGGTCATTTTCGTCCTCCATAGGCTTATTCTTTTCCAATTAGGGTTTTTAACCAATCTTGTGGTTAAATCTTGTTGGATGAATATTTTGGTCATTTTCATCCTCCCTAGGCTAAATCTTGTCCTATTAGGGTTTGTAACCAATCTTGTGCATCCAATAGGTGTGTTTGTGTCATTGGATGAATATTTTGGTGATTTTTGTCCTCCCGATGCTAATTCTTGTCCAATTAGGGTTTTTAACCATTCTTGTGCATCCAACAGGTGTGTTTGTGTGATTGGATGAACATTTAGGTTATTTTCGTCCTCCCTAGGCTTATTCTTGTCCAATTAGGGTTTTTAACCAATCTTGTGCATCAAATAGGTGTGTTTGTGTCATTGGATGAACATTTAGGTCATTTTCATCCTCCCTAGGCTTATTCTTGTCCAATTAGGGTTTTTAACCAATCATGTGCATCCAATAGGTGTGTTTGTGTCATTGGATGAACATTTAGGTTATTTTCGTCCTCCCTAGGCTTATTCTTGTCCAATTAGGGTTTTTAACCAATCTTGTGCATCAAATAGGTGTGTTTGTGTCATTGGATGAACACTTAGGTCATTTGCGTCCTCCCTAGGCTAATTCTCTTCCAATTAGGGATTGTAACCAATCTTCTGCATCCAATAGGTTTGTTTGTGTCATTGGATGAACATTTAGGTCATTTTCGTCCTCCCTAGGAACATTATGGTCCAATTAGGGTTTATTTCCAATCTTGTGCATCCAATAGGTGTGTTTCTGTCATTTGATGAACATTTAGGTCATTTTCGTCCTCCCTAGGCTTATTCTTGTCCAATTAAGGTTTTTAACCAATCTTGTGCATCCAATAGGTCATTTGATGCATATTCTTGTCCTCCCTAGGCTTATTCTTGTCCAATTAGGCTTATTCTTGTCATTTGATGCATATTTAGGTCATTTTCGTACTCCCGAGGCTTATTCCTGTCCAATTAGGGTTTTTAACCAATCTTGTGCATCCAATATGTTCGTTTGTGTCATTGGATGAACATTTAGGTCATTTTCGTCCTCCCTACCCCTTTCTTCTTGTCCGATTAATGGTTTTAACCAATCTTGTGCATCGTATAAGTTCGTTTGTGTCATTGGATGAATATATAGGTCATTTTCGTCCTCCCTAGGCTTTATCTTGTCCAATTCGAGTTTTTAACCAATCTTCTGCATCCAATAGGTGTGTTTGTGTCATTGGATGAACATTTAGGTCATTTTCATCCTCCCTAGGCTTATTCTTGTCCAATTAGGGTTTTTAACCAATCATGTGCATCCAATAGGTGTGTTTGTGTCATTGGATGAACATTTAGCTTATTTTCGTCCTCCCTAGGCTTATTCTTGTCCAATTAGGGTTTTTAACCAATCTTGTGCATCAAATAGGTGTGTTTGTGTCATTGTATGAACATTTAGGTCATTTTCATCCTCCCTAGGCTTATTCTTGTCCAATTAGGGTTTTTAAGCAATCTTGTGCATCCAATAGGTGTGTTTGTGTCATTGGATGAACATTTAGGTCATTTTCGTCCTCCCTAGGCTTATTCTTGTCCAATTAGGGTTTTTAACCAATCTTGTGCATCCAATATGTTCGTTTGTGTCATTGGATGAACATTTAGGTCATTTTCGTCCTCCCTACCCCTTTCTTCTTGTCCAATTAATGGTTTTAACCAATCTTGTGCATCGTATAAGTTCGTTTGTGTCATTGGATGAATATATAGGTCATTTTCGTCCTCCCTAGGCTTTATCTTGTCCAATTCGGGTTTTTAACCAATCTTGTGCATCCAATAGGTGTGTTTGTGTCGTTGGATGACCATTTAGGTCATTTTCGTCCTCCCTAGGCTTATTCTTGTCCAATTAGGGTTTTTAAGCAATCTTGTGCATCCAATAGGTGTGTTTGTGTCATTGGATGAACATTTAGGTCATTTTCGTCCTCCATAGGCTTATTCTTTTCCAATTAGGGTTTGTAACCAATCTTGTGCATCTAATAGGTTTGTTTGTGTCATTGGATCAACATTTAGGTCATTTTTGTCCTCCCAAGGCTAATTCTTGTCCTATTAGGGTTTGTAACCAATCTTGTGCATCCAATAGGTGTGTTTGTGTCATTGGATGAATATTTAGGTCATTTTTGTACTCCCTAGGCTAATTCTTGTCCAGTTAGGGTTTTTAAACCAATCTTGTGCATCCAATAGGTATGTTTGTGTCATTGGAAGAACAATTAGGTCATTTTCGTCCTCCCTAGGCTTATTCTTGTCCAATTAGGGTTTTTAAGCAATCTTGTGCATCCAATAGGTGTGTTTGTGTCATTGGATGAACATTTAGGTCATTTTCGTCCTCCCTAGGCTTATTCTTTTCCAAGTAGGGTTTTTAACCAATCTTGTGCATCCAATAGGTTTGTTTCTATCATTGGATTAACATTTAGGTCATTTTCGTCCTCCCTAGGCTAATTCTTGTCCAACTTAGGTTTTTAACCAATCTTGTTCATCCAATAAGTGTGTTTGTGACATAGTATTAACATTTAGGTCATTTTCGTCCTCCCTAGGCTAATTTTGTCCTATTAGGGTTTGTAACCAATCTTGTGCATCCAATGGGTGTGTTTGTGTTGTTGGATGAATATTTAGGTCATTTTCGTCCTCCCTAAGCTAAATCTTGTCCTATTAGGGTTTGTAACCAATCTTGTGCATCCAATAAGTGTGTTTGTGTCATTGGATTAACATTTAGGTCATTTTTGTCCTCCCTAGGCTAATTCTTGTCCTATTAGGGTTTGTAACCAATCTTGTGCATCCAATAGGTGTGTTTGTGTCTTTTGATGAATATTTAGGTCATTTTCGTCCTCCTTAGGCTTATTGTTGTCCAATTAGGGTTTTTAACAAATCTTGTGCATCCAATATGTTCGTTTGTGTCATTGGACGAACATTTAGGTCATTTTCGTCCTCCCTACCCCTTTCTTCTTGTCCAATTAGGGTTTTTAACCAATCTTGTGCATCTAATAGGTGTGTTTGTGTCATTGGATTAACATTTAGGTCATTTTTGTCCTCCCTAGGCTAAATCTTGTGCTATTAGGGTTTATAACCAATCTTGTGCATCCAATAGGTGTGTTTCTGTCATTGGATGAATATTTAGGTCATTTTTGTACTCCCTAGGCTAATCCTTGTCCAGTTAGGGTTTTTAACCAATCTTGTGCATCAAATAGGTGTGTTTGTGTCATTGGATGAACATTTAGGTCATTTTCGTCCTCTTAAGTCTTAATCTTGTCCAAAAAGGGTTTTTAACCAATCTTGTGCATCCAATAGGTGTGTTTGTGGCATTGGATGAACATTTAGGTCGTTTTTGCCCTCCCTAGGCTTATTCTTGTCCAATTAGGGTTTTTAAGCAATCTTGTGCATCGAATAGGTGAGTTTGTGTCATTGGATCAACATTGAGGTCATTTTCGTCTTCGCTACACTAATTCTTGTCCAATTCGGGTTTTTAACCAATCTTGTGCATCCAATAGGTGTGTTTGTGTCATTGGATGAATATTTAGGTCGTTTTCGTCCTCCCTACCCCTTTCTGCTTGCCCAATTAATGTTTTTAACCAATCTTGTGCATCGTATAAGTTCGTTTGTGTCATTGGATGAATATATAGGTCATTTTCGTCCTCCCTAGGCTTTATCTTGTCCAATTCGGGTTTTTAACCAATCTTGTGCATCCAATAGGTGTGTTTGTGTCATTGGATGAACATTTAGGTCATTTTCATCCTCCCTAGGCTTATTCTTGTCCAATTAGGGTTTTAAGCAATCTTGTGCATCCAATAGGTGTGTTTGTGTCATTGGATGAACATTTAGGTCATTTTCGTCCTCCATAGGCTTATTCTTTTCCAATTAGGGTTTTTAACCAATCTTGTGCATCCAATAGGTTTGTTTCTATCATTGGATTAACATTTAGGTCATTTTCGTCCTCCTAAGTCTTAATCTTGTTAAATTAGAGTTTTTAACCAATCTTGTGCACCCAATAGGTGTGTGTGTGTTGTTGGATGAATATTTTGGTCATTTTCATTCTCCCTAGGCTAAATCTTGTCCTATTAGTGTTTGTAACCAATCTTGGGCATCCAATAGGTGTGTTTGTGTCATTGGATGAATATTTTGGTTATTTTTATCCTCCCTATGCTAATTCTTGTCCAATTAGGGTTTTTAACCAATCTTGTGCATCCAATAGGTGTGTTTGTGTGATTGGATGAACATTTAGGTGATTTTCGTCCTCCCTAGGCTTATTCTTGTCCAATTAGGGTTTTTAACCAATCTTGTGCATCAAATAGGTGTATTTGTGTCATTGGATGAACATTTAGGTCATTTTCATCCTCCCTAGGCATATTCTTGTCCAATTAGGGTTTTTAACCAATCTTGTGCATCCATTAGGTGTGTTTGTGTCATTGGATGAATATTTAGGTCATTTTCGTCCTCCCTAGGCTTATTGTTGTCCAATTAGGGTTTTTAACCAATCTTGTGCATCCAATTGGTGTGTTTGTGTAATTGGATGAATATTTAAGTCTTTTCGTCCTCTTAAGTCTTAATCTTGTCCAATTAGGGTTTTTAACCAATCTTGTGCATCCAATAGGTGTGTTTGTGTCATTGGATGAACATTTAGGTCATTTTCGTCCTCTCTAGGCATATTCTTGTCCAATTAGGGTTTTTAACCAATCATGTGCATCCAATAGGTGTGTTTGTGTCATTGGATGAACATTTAGGTCATTTTCATCCACCCTAGGCTTATTCTTGTCCAATTAGGGTTTTTAACCAATCATGTGCATCCAATAGGTGTGTTTGTGTCGTTGGATGACCATTTAGGTCATTTTCATCCTCCCTAGGCTTATTCTTGTCCAATTAGGGTTTTTAAGCAATCTTGTGCATCCAATAGGTGTGTTTGTGTCATTGGATGAACATTTAGGTCATTTTCGTCCTCCATAGGCTTATTCTTTTCCAATTAGGGTTTTTAACCAATCTTGTGGTTAAATCTTGTTGGATGAATATTTTGGTCATTTTCATCCTCCCTAGGCTAAATCTTGTCCTATTAGGGTTTGTAACCAATCTTGTGCATCCAATAGGTGTGTTTGTGTCATTGGATGAATATTTTGGTGATTTTTGTCCTCCCGATGCTAATTCTTGTCCAATTAGGGTTTTTAACCATTCTTGTGCATCCAACAGGTGTGTTTGTGTGATTGGATGAACATTTTGGTTATTTTCGTCCTCCCTAGGCTTATTCTTGTCCAATTAGGGTTGTTAACCAATCTTGTGCATCAAATAGGTGTGTTTGTGTCATTGGATGAACATTTAGGTCATTTTCATCCTCCCTAGGCTTATTCTTGTCCAATTAGGGTTTTTAACCAATCTTGTGCATCCATTAGGTGTGTTTGTGTCATTGGATGAACATTTAGGTCATTTTCGTCCTCCATAGGCTTATTCTTGTCCAATTAGGGTTTTTAATCAATCATGTGCATCCAATAGGTGTGTTTGTGTAATTGGATAAACATTTTGGTCATTTGCGTCCTCCCTAGGCTAATTCTCGTCTAATTAGGGATTGTAACCAATCTTCTGCATCCAATAGGTTTGTTTGTGTCATTGGATGAACATTTATGTCATTTTCGTCCTCTCTAGGAACATTATGGTCCAATTAGGGTTTTTTTCCAATCTTGTGCATCCAATAGGTGTGTTTCTGTCATTTGATGAAAATTTAGGTCATTTTCGTCCTCCCTAAGCTTATTCTTGTCCAATTAGGGTTTTTAACCAATCTTGTGCATCCAATAGGTCATTTGATGCATATTCTTGTCCTCCCTAGGCTTATTCTTGTCCAATTAGGCTTATTCTTGTCATTTGATGCATATTTAGGTCATTTTCGTACTCCCGAGGCTTATTCTTGTCCAATTAGGGTTTTTAACCAATCTTGTGCATCCAATATGTTCGTTTGTGTCATTCGATGAACATTTAGGTCATTTTCGTCCTCCCTACCCCTTTCTTCTTGTCCAATTAATGGTTTTAACCAATCTTGTGCATCGTATAAGTTCGTTTGTGTCATTGGATGAATATATAGGTCATTTTCGTCCTCCCTAGGCTTTATCTTGTCCAATTCGAGTTTTTAACCAATCTTCTGCATCCAATAGGTGTGTTTGTGTCATTGGATGAACATTTAGGTCATTTTCATCCACCCTAGGCTTATTCTTGTCCAATTAGGGTTTTTAACCAATCATGTGCATCCAATAGGTGTGTTTGTGTCATTGGATGAACATTTAGCTTATTTTCGTCCTCCCTAGGCTTATTCTTGTCCAATTAGGGTTTTTAACCAATCTTGTGCATCAAATAGGTGTGTTTGTGTCATTGTATGAACATTTAGGTCATTTTCATCCTCCCTAGGCTTATTCTTGTCCAATTAGGGTTTTTAAGCAATCTTGTGCATCCAATAGGTGTGTTTGTGTCATTGGATGAACATTTAGGTCATTTTCGTCCTCCATAGGCTTATTCTTTTCCAATTAGGGTTTTTAACCAATCTTGTGGTTAAATCTTGTTGGATGAATATTTTGGTCATTTTCATCCTCCCTAGGCTAAATCTTGTCCTATTAGGGTTTGTAACCAATCTTGTGCATCCAATAGGTGTGTTTGTGTCATTGGATGAACATTTAGGTCATTTTCATCCACCCTAGGCTTATTCTTGTCCAATTAGGGTTTTTAACCAATCATGTGCATCCAATAGGTGTGTTTGTGTCGTTGGATGACCATTTAGGTCATTTTCATCCTCCCTAGGCTTATTCTTGTCCAATTAGGGTTTTTAAGCAATCTTGTGCATCCAATAGGTGTGTTTGTGTCATTGGATGAACATTTAGGTCATTTTCGTCCTCCATAGGCTTATTCTTGTCCAATTAGGGGTTTTAACCAATCATGTGCATCCAATAGGTGTGTTTGTGTAATTGGATGAACATTTAGGTCATTTTCGTCCTCTTAAGTCTTAATCTTGTCCAATTAGGGTTTTTAACCAATCTTGTGCATCCAATAGGTGTGTTTGTGTCATTGGATGAACATTTAGGTCATTTTCGTCCTCTCTAGGCATATTCTTGTCCAATTAGGGTTTTTAACCAATCATGTGCATCCAATAGGTGTGTTTGTGTCATTGGATGAACATTTAGGTCATTTTCATCCACCCTAGGCTTATTCTTGTCCAATTAGGGTTTTTAACCAATCATGTGCATCCAATAGGTGTGTTTGTGTCGTTGGATGACCATTTAGGTCATTTTCATCCTCCCTAGGCTTATTCTTGTCCAATTAGGGTTTTTAAGCAATCTTGTGCATCCAATAGGTGTGTTTGTGTCATTGGATGAACATTTAGGTCATTTTCGTCCTCCATAGGCTTATTCTTTTCCAATTAGGGTTTTTAACCAATCTTGTGGTTAAATCTTGTTGGATGAATATTTTGGTCATTTTCATCCTCCCTAGGCTAAATCTTGTCCTATTAGGGTTTGTAACCAATCTTGTGCATCCAATAGGTGTGTTTGTGTCATTGGATGAATATTTTGGTGATTTTTGTCCTCCCGATGCTAATTCTTGTCCAATTAGGGTTTTTAACCATTCTTGTGCATCCAACAGGTGTGTTTGTGTGATTGGATGAACATTTAGGTTATTTTCGTCCTCCCTAGGCTTATTCTTGTCCAATTAGGGTTGTTAACCAATCTTGTGCATCAAATAGGTGTGTTTGTGTCATTGGATGAACATTTAGGTCATTTTCATCCTCCCTAGGCTTATTCTTGTCCAATTACGGTTTTTAACCAATCTTGTGCATCCATTAGGTGTGTTTGTGTCATTGGATGAACATTTAGGTCATTTTCGTCCTCCATAGGCTTATTCTTGTCCAATTAGGGTTTTTAATCAATCATGTGCATCCAATAGGTGTGTTTGTGTAATTGGATAAACATTTTGGTCATTTGCGTCCTCCCTAGGCTAATTCTCGTCTAATTAGGGATTGTAACCAATCTTCTGCATCCAATAGGTTTGTTTGTGTCATTGGATGAACATTTATGTCATTTTCGTCCTCTCTAGGAACATTATGGTCCAATTAGGGTTTTTTTCCAATCTTGTGCATCCAATAGGTGTGTTTCTGTCATTTGATGAAAATTTAGGTCATTTTCGTCCTCCCTAAGCTTATTCTTGTCCAATTAGGGTTTTTAACCAATCTTGTGCATCCAATAGGTCATTTGATGCATATTCTTGTCCTCCCTAGGCTTATTCTTGTCCAATTAGGCTTATTCTTGTCATTTGATGCATATTTAGGTCATTTTCGTACTCCCGAGGCTTATTCTTGTCCAATTAGGGTTTTTAACCAATCTTGTGCATCCAATATGTTCGTTTGTGTCATTGGATGAACATTTAGGTCATTTTCGTCCTCCCTACCCCTTTCTTCTTGTCCAATTAATGGTTTTAACCAATCTTGTGCATCGTATAAGTTCGTTTGTGTCATTGGATGAATATATAGGTCATTTTCGTCCTCCCTAGGCTTTATCTTGTCCAATTCGAGTTTTTAACCAATCTTCTGCATCCAATAGGTGTGTTTGTGTCATTGGATGAACATTTAGGTCATTTTCATCCACCCTAGGCTTATTCTTGTCCAATTAGGGTTTTTAACCAATCATGTGCATCCAATAGGTGTGTTTGTGTCATTGGATGAACATTTAGGTTATTTTCGTCCTCCCTAGGCTTATTCTTGTCCAATTAGGGTTTTTAACCAATCTTGTGCATCAAATAGGTGTGTTTGTGTCATTGGATGAACACTTAGGTCATTTGCGTCCTCCCTAGGCTAATTCTCTTCCAATTAGGGATTGTAACCAATCTTCTGCATCCAATAGGTTTGTTTGTGTCATTGGATGAACATTTAGGTCATTTTCGTCCTCCCTAGGAACATTATGGTCCAATTAGGGTTTATTTCCAATCTTGTGCATCCAATAGGTGTGTTTCTGTCATTTGATGAACATTTAGGTCATTTTCGTCCTCCCTAGGCTTATTCTTGTCCAATTAAGGTTTTTAACCAATCTTGTGCATCCAATAGGTCATTTGATGCATATTCTTGTCCTCCCTAGGCTTATTCTTGTCCAATTAGGCTTATTCTTGTCATTTGATGCATATTTAGGTCATTTTCGTACTCCCGAGGCTTATTCCTGTCCAATTAGGGTTTTTAACCAATCTTGTGCATCCAATATGTTCGTTTGTGTCATTGGATGAACATTTAGGTCATTTTCGTCCTCCCTACCCCTTTCTTCTTGTCCGATTAATGGTTTTAACCAATCTTGTGCATCGTATAAGTTCGTTTGTGTCATTGGATGAATATATAGGTCATTTTCGTCCTCCCTAGGCTTTATCTTGTCCAATTTGAGTTTTTAACCAATCTTCTGCATCCAATAGGTGTGTTTGTGTCATTGGATGAACATTTAGGTCATTTTCATCCACCCTAGGCTTATTCTTGTCCAATTAGGGTTTTTAACCAATCTTGTGCATCCAATAGGTGTGTTTGTGTCATTGGATGAACATTTAGGTCATTTTCGTCCTCCCTAGGCTTATTCTTGTCCAATTAGGGTTTTTAACCAATCTTGTGCATCCAATAGGTGTGTTTGTGTCATTGGATGAACATTTAGGTCATTTTCGTCCTCCCTAGGCTTATTCTTGTCCAATTAGGGTTTCTAACCAATCTTGTGCATCCAATAGGTGTGTTTGTGTCATTGGATGAACAATTAGGTCATTTTCGTCCTCCCTAGGCTTATTCTTGTCCAATTAGGGTTTCTAACCAATCTTGTGCATCCAATAGGTGTGTTTGTGTCGTTGGATGTACAATTAGGTCATTTTGGTCATCCCTAGGCTTATTCTTGTCGAATTAGGGTTTCTAACTAATCTTGTGCATACAATAGGTGTGTTTGTGTCATTGGATGAATATTTAGGTTATTTTCGTCGTCCCTAGGCTTATTGTTGTCCAATTAGGGTTTCTAACCAATCTTGTGTACCAATAGGTGTGTTTGTGTCATTGGATGAACAATTAGGTCATTTTCGTCGTCCCTAGGCTTCTTCTTGTCGAATTAGGGTTTCTAACCAATCTTGTGCATCCAATAGGTGTGTTTGTATCGTTGGATGAACATTAAGGTCATTTTCGTCCTCCCTTGGCTAATTCTTATCCAACTAGGGTTTCTAACCAATCTCTTGCATCCAATAGGTGTGTTTATGTCATTGGATGAACAATCAGGTCATTTTCGTCCTCCCTAGGCTTATTCTTGTCGAATTAGGGTTTCTAACCAATCTTGTGCATCCAATAGGTGTGTTTGTGTCGTTGGATGTACAATTAGGTCATTTTGGTCATCCCTAGGCTTATTCTTGTCGAATTAGGGTTTCTAACTAATCTTGTGCATACAATAGGTGTGTTTGTGTCATTGGATGAATATTTAGGTCATTTGCGTCGTCCCTAGGCTTATTCTTGTCCAATTAGGGTTTCTAACCAATCTTGTGTACCAATAGGTGTGTTTGTGTCATTGGATGAACAATTAGGTCATTTTCGTCGTCCCTAGGCTTCTTCTTGTCGAATTAGGGTTTCTAACCAATCTCTTGCATCCAATAGGTGTGTTTATGTCATTGGATGAACAATTAGGTCATTTTCGTCCTCCCTAGGCTTATTCTTGTCGAATTAGGGTTTCTAACCAATCTTGTGCATCCAATAGGTGTGTTTGTGTCGTTGGATGTACAATTAGGTCATTTTGGTCATCCCTAGGCTTATTCTTGTCGAATTAGGGTTTCTAACTAATCTTGTGCATACAATAGGTGTGTTTGTGTCATTGGATGAATATTTAGGTCATTTTCGTCGTCCCTAGGCTTATTCTTGTCCGATTAGGGTTTCTAACCAATCTTGTGTACCAATAGGTGTGTTTGTGTCATTGGATGAACAATTAGGTCATTTTCGTCGTCCTTAGGCTTCTTCTTGTCGAATTAGGGTTTCTAACCAATGTTGTGCATCCAATAGGTGTGTTTGTGTCATTGGATGAACAATTAGGTCAATTTCGTCTTCCTTATGCTTATTCATGTCCAATTAGGTTTTCTAACTAATCTTGTGCATCCAATAGGTGTGTTGTGTCATTGGATGAACAATTAGGTCATTTTCCTCCTCCTTTGGCTTATTCTTGTCCTATTAGGGTTTCTAACCAATCTTGTGCATCCAATAGGTGTGTTTGTGTCATTGGATGAACAATTAGGTCACTTTCCTCCTCCCTTGGCTTATTCTTATCCTATTAGGGTTGCTAACCAATCTTGTGCATCCAACAGGTGTGTTTGTATCATCGGATGAACATGTAGGTCATTTTCGACCTCCCTAGGCGTATTCTCTTCCAATTTGGGTTTGTAACCAATCATGTGCATCCAATAGGTGTGTTTGTGTCATTGGATGAACATTAAAGTCATTTTCGTCCTCCCTTGGCTTATTCTTGTCCAATTAGGGTTTCTAACCAATCTTGTGCATCCAATAGGTGTGTTTGTGTCATTGGATGAACATTTAGGTCATTTTCGTCCTCCCTAGGCTTATTCTTGTCCAATTAGGGTTTCTAACCAATCTTATGCATCCAATAGGTGTGTTTGTGTCATTGGATGAACATTTAGGTCATTTTCGTCCTCCCTAGGCTTATTCTTGTCCAATTAGGGTTGCTAACCCATCTTCTGTATCCAATAGGTGTGTTTGTGTCATTGGATGAACATTTAGGTCATTTTCGTCCTCCCAAGGGTTATTCTTGTCCAATTAGGGTTTTCAACCAATCTTGTGCATCCAATAGGTATGTTTGTGTCATTGGATGAACATTTAGGTCATTTTCGTCCTCCCTTGGCTTAATCTTGTCCAATTAGGGTTTTCAACCAATATTGTGCATCCAATAGGTGTGTTTGTGTCATTGGATGAACATTTAGGTCATTTTCGTCCTCCCTAGGCTTATTCTTGTCCAATTAGGGTTTCAAACAAATCTTGTTCATCCAAAAGGTGTGTTTGTCTCATTGGATGAACAATTAGGTCATTTTCGTGCTCCCTAGGTTTATTCTTGTCCAATTAGGGTTTTCAACCAATCTTTTGTATCCAATAGGTGTGTTTGTGTCATTGGATGAACATTTAGGTTATTTTCGTCCTCCCTAGGCTTATTCTTGTCCAATTAGGGTTTTTAACCAATCTTGTGCATCCAATAGGTGTGTTTGTGTCATTGGATGAACATTTAGGTCATTTTCGTCCTCCATAGGCTTATTCTTTTCCAATTAGGGTTTTTAACCAATCTTGTGGTTAAATCTTGTTGGATGAATATTTTGGTCATTTTCATCCTCCCTAGGCTAAATCTTGTCCTATTAGGGTTTGTAACCAATCTTGTGCATCCAATAGGTGTGTTTGTGTCATTGGATGAATATTTTGGTGATTTTTGTCCTCCCGATGCTAATTCTTGTCCAATTAGGGTTTTTAACCATTCTTGTGCATCCAACAGGTGTGTTTGTGTGATTGGATGAACATTTAGGTTATTTTCGTCCTCCCTAGGCTTATTCTTGTCCAATTAGGGTTGTTAACCAATCTTGTGCATCAAATAGGTGTGTTTGTGTCATTGGATGAACATTTAGGTCATTTTCATCCTCCCTAGGCTTATTCTTGTCCAATTAGGGTTTTTAACCAATCTTGTGCATCCATTAGGTGTGTTTGTGTCATTGGATGAACATTTAGGTCATTTTCGTCCTCCATAGGCTTATTCTTGTCCAATTAGGGTTTTTAACCAATCATCTGCATCCAATAGGTGTGTTTGTGTAATTGGATAAACATTTAGGTCATTTGCGTCCTCCCTAGGCTAATTCTCGTCTAATTAGGGATTGTAACCAATCTTCTGCATCCAATAGGTTTGTTTGTGTCATTGGATGAACATTTATGTCATTTTCGTCCTCCCTAGGAACATTATGGTCCAATTAGGGTTTTTTTCCAATCTTGTGCATCCAATAGGTGTGTTTCTGTCATTTGATGAACATTTAGGTCATTTTCGTCCTCCCTAAGCTTATTCTTGTCCAATTAGGGTTTTTAACCAATCTTGTGCATCCAATAGGTCATTTGATGCATATTCTTGTCCTCCCTAGGCTTATTCTTGTCATTTGATGCATATTTAGGTCATTTTCGTACTCCCGAGGCTTATTCTTGTCCAATTAGGGTTTTTAACCAATCTTGTGCATCCAACATGTTCAATTGTGTCATTGGATGAACATTTAGGTCATTTTCGTCCTCCCTACCCCTTTCTTCTTGTCCAATTAATGGTTTTAACCAATCTTGTGCATCGTATAAGTTCGTTTGTGTCATTGGATGAATATATAGGTCATTTTTGTCCTCCCTAGGCTTTATCTTGTCCAATTCGAGTTTTTAACCAATCTTGTGCATCCAAAAGGTGTGTTTGTGTCATTGGATGAACATTTAGGTCATTTTCATCCTCCCTAGGCTTATTCTTGTCCAATTAGGGTTTTTAACCAATCTTGTGCATCCATTAGGTGTGTTTGTGTCATTGGATGAACATTTAGGTCATTTTCGTCCTCCATAGGCTTATTCTTGTCCAATTAGGGTTTTTAACCAATCATGTGCATCCAATAGGTGTGTTTGTGTAATTGGATAAACATTTAGGTCATTTGCGTCCTCCCTAGGCTAATTCTTGTCTAATTTGGGATTGTAAC
>JBBPBS010000714.1:1464487-1480744 GCA_037974835.1 Cicer judaicum
AATTAGGGATTGTAACCAATCTTCTGCATCCAATAGGTTTGTTTGTGTCATTGGATGAACATTTATGTCATTTTCGTCCTCCCTAGGAACATTATGGTCCAATTAGGGTTTTTTTCCAATCTTGTGCATCCAATAGGTGTGTTTTTGTTATTTGATGAACATTTAGGTCATTTTCTTCCTCCCTAGGCTTATTCTTGTCCAATTAAGGTTTTTAACCAATCTTGTGCATCCAATAGGTCATTTGATGCATATTCTTGTCCTCCCTAGGCTTATTCTTGTCCAATTAGGCTTATTCTTGTCATTTGATGCATATTTAGGTCATTTTCGTACTCCCGAGGCTTATTCCTGTCCAATTAGGGTTTTTAACCAATCTTGTGCATCCAATATGTTCGTTTGTGTCATTGGATGAACATTTAGGTCATTTTCGTCCTCCCTACCCCTTTCTTCTTGTCCAATTAATGGTTTTAACCAATCTTGTGCATCGTATAAGTTCGTTTGTGTCATTGGATGAATATATAGGTCATTTTCGTCCTCCCTAGGCTTTATCTTGTCCAATTCGAGTTTTTAACCAATCTTCTGCATCCAATAGGTGTGTTTGTGTCATTGGATGAACATTTAGGTCATTTTCATCCACCCTAGGCTTATTCTTGTCCAATTAGGGTTTTTAACCAATCATGTGCATCCAATAGGTGTGTTTGTGTCATTGGATGAACATTTAGCTTATTTTCGTCCTCCCTAGGCTTATTCTTGTCCAATTAGGGTTTTTAACCAATCTTGTGCATCAAATAGGTGTGTTTGTGTCATTGGATGAACATTTAGGTCATTTTCATCCTCCCTAGGCTTATTCTTGTCCAATTAGGGTTTTTAACCAATCTTGTGCATCCATTAGGTGTGTTTGTGTCATTGGATGAACATTTAGGTCATTTTCGTCCTCCATAGGCTTATTCTTGTCCAATTAGGGTTTTTAACCAATCATGTGCATCCAATAGGTGTGTTTGTGTAATTGGATAAACATTTAGGTCATTTGCGTCCTCCCTAGGCTAATTCTCGTCTAATTAGGGATTGTAACCAATCTTCTGCATCCAATAGGTTTGTTTGTGTCATTGGATGAACATTTATGTCATTTTCGTCCTCTCTAGGAACATTATGGTCCAATTAGGGTTTTTTTCCAATCTTGTGCATCCAATAGGTGTGTTTCTGTCATTTGATGAAAATTTAGGTCATTTTCGTCCTCCCTAAGCTTATTCTTGTCCAATTAGGGTTTTTAACCAATCTTGTGCATCCAATAGGTCATTTGATGCATATTCTTGTCCTCCCTAGGCTTATTCTTGTCCAATTAGGCTTATTCTTGTCATTTGATGCATATTTAGGTCATTTTCGTACTCCCGAGGCTTATTCTTGTCCAATTAGGGTTTTTAACCAATCTTGTGCATCCAATATGTTCGTTTGTGTCATTGGATGAACATTTAGGTCATTTTCGTCCTCGCTACCCCTTTCTTCTTGTCCAATTAATGGTTTTAACCAATCTTGTGCATCGTATAAGTTCGTTTGTGTCATTGGATGAATATATAGGTCATTTTCGTCCTCCCTAGGCTTTATCTTGTCCAATTCGAGTTTTTAACCAATCTTGTGCATCCAATAGGTGTGTTTGTGTCATTGGATGAACATTTAGGTCATTTTCATCCACCCTAGGCTTATTCTTGTCCAATTAGGGTTTTTAACCAATCATGTGCATCCAATAGGTGTGTGTGTGTCATTGGATCATCATTTAGGTCATTTTCGTCCTCCCTAGGCTTATTCTTGTCCAATTAGGGTTTTTAACCAATCATGTGCATCCAATAGGTGTGTTTGTGTCATTGGAGGAACATTTAGGTCATTTGCGTCCTCCCTAGGCTAATTCTCGTCCAATTAGGGATTGTAACCAATCTTCTGCATCCAATAGGTTTGTTTGTGTCATTGGATGAACATTTAGGTCATTTTCGTCCTCCCTAGGAACATTATGGTCCAATTAGGGTTTTTTTCCAATCTTGTGCATCCAATAGGTGTGTTTCTGTCATTTGATGAACATTTAGGTCATTTTCGTCCTCCCTAGGCTTATTCTTGTCCAATTAGGGTTTTTAACCAATCTTGTGCATCCAATAGGTCATTTGATGCATATTCTTGTCCTCCCTAGGCTTATTCTTGTCCAATTAGGCTTATTCTTGTCATTTGATGCATATTTAGGTCATTTTCGTCCTCCCGAGGCTTATTCTTGTCCAATTAGGGTTTTTAACCAATCTTGTGCATCCAATATGTTCGTTTGTGTCATTGGATGAACATTTAGGTCATTTTCGTCCTCCCTACCCCTTTCTTCTTGTCCGATTAATGGTTTTAACCAATCTTGTGCATCGTATAAGTTCGTTTGTGTCATTGGATGAATATATAGGTCATTTTCGTCCTCCCTAGGCTTTATCTTGTCCAATTCGAGTTTTTAACCAATCTTCTGCATCCAATAGGTGTGTTTGTGTCATTGGATGAACATTTAGGTCATTTTCATCCTCCCTAGGCTTATTCTTGTCCAATTAGGGTTTTTAACCAATCATGTGCATCCAATAGGTGTGTTTGTGTCATTGGATGAACATTTAGCTTATTTTCGTCCTCCCTAGGCTTATTCTTGTCCAATTAGGGTTTTTAACCAATCTTGTGCATCAAATAGGTGTGTTTGTGTCATTGTATGAACATTTAGGTCATTTTCATCCTCCCTAGGCTTATTCTTGTCCAATTAGGGTTTTTAAGCAATCTTGTGCATCCAATAGGTGTGTTTGTGTCATTGGATGAACATTTAGGTCATTTTCGTCCTCCATAGGCTTATTCTTTTCCAATTAGGGTTTTTAACCAATCTTGTGGTTAAATCTTGTTGGATGAATATTTTGGTCATTTTCATCCTCCCTAGGCTAAATCTTGTCCTATTAGGGTTTGTAACCAATCTTGTGCATCCAATAGGTGTGTTTGTGTCATTGGATGAACATTTAGGTCATTTTCATCCACCCTAGGCTTATTCTTGTCCAATTAGGGTTTTTAACCAATCATGTGCATCCAATAGGTGTGTTTGTGTCATTGGATGAACATTTAGGTTATTTTCGTCCTCCCTAGGCTTATTCTTGTCCAATTAGGGTTTTTAACCAATCTTGTGCATCAAATAGGTGTGTTTGTGTCATTGGATGAACACTTAGGTCATTTGCGTCCTCCCTAGGCTAATTCTCTTCCAATTAGGGATTGTAACCAATCTTCTGCATCCAATAGGTTTGTTTGTGTCATTGGATGAACATTTAGGTCATTTTCGTCCTCCCTAGGAACATTATGGTCCAATTAGGGTTTATTTCCAATCTTGTGCATCCAATAGGTGTGTTTCTGTCATTTGATGAACATTTAGGTCATTTTCGTCCTCCCTAGGCTTATTCTTGTCCAATTAAGGTTTTTAACCAATCTTGTGCATCCAATAGGTCATTTGATGCATATTCTTGTCCTCCCTAGGCTTATTCTTGTCCAATTAGGCTTATTCTTGTCATTTGATGCATATTTAGGTCATTTTCGTACTCCCGAGGCTTATTCCTGTCCAATTAGGGTTTTTAACCAATCTTGTGCATCCAATATGTTCGTTTGTGTCATTGGATGAACATTTAGGTCATTTTCGTCCTCCCTACCCCTTTCTTCTTGTCCGATTAATGGTTTTAACCAATCTTGTGCATCGTATAAGTTCGTTTGTGTCATTGGATGAATATATAGGTCATTTTCGTCCTCCCTAGGCTTTATCTTGTCCAATTCGAGTTTTTAACCAATCTTCTGCATCCAATAGGTGTGTTTGTGTCATTGCATGAACATTTAGGTCATTTTCATCCACCCTAGGCTTATTCTTGTCCAATTAGGGTTTTTAACCAATCATGTGTATCCAATAGGTGTGTTTCTGTCATTTGATGATCATTTAGGTCATTTTCGTCCTCCCTAAGCTTATTCTTGTCCAATTAGGGTTTTTAACCAATCTTGTGCATCCAATAGGTCATTTGATGCATATTCTTGTCCTCCCTAGGCTTATTCTTGTCCAATTACGCTTATTCTTGTCATTTGATGCATATTTAGGTCATTTTCGTACTCCCGAGGCTTATTCTTGTCCAATTAGGGTTTTTAACCAATCTTATGCATCCAATATGTTCGTTTGTGTCATTGGATGAACATTTAGGTCATTTTCGTCATCCCTACCCCTTTTTCTTGTCCGATTAATGGTTTTAACCAATCTTGTGCATCGTATAAGTTCGTTTGTGTCATTGGATCAACATTTAGGTCATTTTCGTCCTCCCTAGGGTTATTCTTGTCCAATTAGGGTTTTTAAGCAATCTTGTGCATCCAATAGGTGTGTGTGTCATTGGATGAACATTTAGGTCATTTGCGTCCTCCCTAGGCTAATTCTCGTCCAATCTTGTGCATCCAATAGGTGTGTTTGTGTAATTGGATAAACATTTAGGTCATTTTCGTCCTCACAAGTCATAATCGTGTCCAATTAAGGATTTTGACCAATCTTGTGCGTCCAATAGGTGTGATTGTGTCATTGGATGAACATTTAGGTCATTTTCGTCCTCCCGAGGCTTATTCTTGTCCAATTAGGGTTTTTAACCAATGATCTGCATCCAATAGGTGTGTTTGTGTCATTGGATCAACATTTAGGTCATTTTCGTCCTCCCTAGGCTTATTCTTGTCCTATAAGGGTTTTTAACCAATCTTGTGCATCCTATAGGTGTGTTTGTGTCATTGGATCAACATTTAGGTCATTTGCGTCCTCCCTAGGCTAATTCTTCTCCAATTAGGGTTGGTAACCAGTCTTCTGCATCCAATAGGTTTGTTTATGTCAATGGATGCACATTTAGGTCATTTTCGTCCACCCTAGGAACATTATGGTCTAATTAGGGTAATTAACAAATCTTGTGCATCCAATTGGTGTGTTTCTGTCATTGGATGAACATTTAGGTCACTTTTGTCCTCGCAAGACTTATTCTTGTCCAATTAGGGTTTTCAACCAATCTTGTGCATCCAATAGGTGTGTTTGTGTCATTAGATGAACATTTAGGTCATTTTCGTCCTCCCTAGAGTTAGTCTTGTCCAATTAGAGGTTTTAACCAGTCTTTTGCATCCAATAAGTGTTTTGTGTCATTGGATGAACATTTAGGTCATTTTCGTCCTCTCTAGGCTTAATCTTGTCCAATTAGAGTTTTTAACCAATCTTGTGCATCCAATAGGTGTGTTTGTGTCATTGGATGAACATTTAGGTCATTTTCGTCCTCCCTAGAGTTAGTCTTGTCCAATTAGGCTTTTTAGCCAATCGTGTGCATCCAATAGGTGTGTTTGTGTCATTGGATTAACATTTAGGTGATTTTTGTCCTCCCTACGCTAATTCTGGTCCTATTAGGGTTTGTAACCAATCTTGTGCATCCAATAGGTGTGTTTGTGTCATTGGTTGAATATTTAGGTCATTTTTGTACTCCCTAGGCTAATTCTTGTCCAGTTAGGGTTTTTAACCAATCTTGTGCATCAAATAGGTGTGTTTGTGTCATTGGATGAACATTTAGGTCTTTTTCGTCCTCTCAAGTTTTAATCTTGTCCAAATAGGGTTTTTAACCAATCTTGTGCATCCAATAGGTGTGTTTGTGTCATTGGATCAACATTGAGGTCATTTTCGTCTTCGCCACACTAATTCTTGTCCAATTCGGGTTTTTAACCAATCTTGTGCATCCAATAGGTGTGTTTGTGTCATTCGATGAACATTTAGGTCATTTTCGTCCTCCCGAGGCTTATTCTTGTCCAATTAGGGTTTTTAACCAATCTTGTGCATCCAATATGTTCGTTTGTGTCATTGGATGAACATTTAGGTCATTTTCGTCCCCCCTACCCCTTTCTTCTTGTCCAATTAATGTTTTTAACCAATCTTGTGCATCGTATAAGTTTGTTTGTGTCATTGGATGAATATATAGGTCATTTTCGTCCTCCCTAGGCTTTATCTTGTCCAATTCGGGTTTTTAACCAATCTTGTGCATCCAATAGGTGTGTTTGTGTCGTTGGATGACCATTTAGGTCATTTTCATCCTCCCTAGGCTTATTCTTATCCAATTAGGGTTTTTAAGCAATCTTGTGCATCCAATAGGTGTGTTTGTGTCATTGGATGAACATTTAGGTCATTTTCGTCCTCCATAGGCTTATTCTTTTCCAATTAGGGTTTTTAACCAATCTTGTGCATCCAATACGTTTGTTTCTATCATTGGATTAACATTTAGGTCACTTTCGTCCTCCCTAGGCTAATTTTTGTCCAACTTAGGTTTTTAACCAATCTTGTGCATCCAATAGGTGTGTTTGTGTCATTGGATGAATATTTTGGTGATTTTTATCCTCCCTATGCTAATTCTTGTCCAATTAGGGTTTTTAACCAATCTTGTGCATCCAATAGGTGTGTTTGTGTGATTGGATGAACATTTAGGTGATTTTCGTCCTCCCTAGGCTTATTCTTGTCCAATTAGGGTTCTTAACCAATCTTGTGCATCAAATAGGTGTATTTGTGTCATTGGATGAACATTTAGGTCATTTTCATCCTCCCTAGGCTTATTCTTGTCCAATTAGGGTTTTTAACACATCTAGTGCATCCATTAGGTGTGTTTGTGTCATTGGATGAATATTTAGGTCATTTTCGTCCTTCCTAGGCTTATTGTTGTCCAATTAGGGTTTTTAACCAATCTTGTGCATCCAATTGGTGTGTTTGTATCATTAGATCAACATTTAGGTCATTTTCGTCCTCCCTAGGCTAATTCTTGTCCAATTTGGGTTTTTAACCAATCTTGTGCATCCAATAGGTATGTTTGTGTAGTTGGATGAACATTTAGGTTATTTTCGTCCTCCTAAGTCTTAATCTTGTCCAATTAGAGTTTTTAACCAATCTTGTGCATCCAATAGGTGTGTGTGTGTTGTTGGATGAATATTTTTGTCATTTTCATCCTCCCTAGGCTAAATCTTGTCCTATTAGGGTTTGTAACCAATCTTGTGCATCCAATAGGTGTGTTTGTGTCGTTGGATGAATATTTTGGTTATTTTCGTCCTCCCTAGGCTTATTCTTGTCCAATTAGGGTTTTTAACCATTCTTGTGCATCCAACAGGTGTGTTTGTGTGATTGGATGAACATTTAGGTGATTTTCGTCCTCCCTAGGCTTATTCTTGTCCAATTAGGGTTTTTAACCAATCTTGTGCATCAAATAGGTGTGTTTGTGTTATTGTATGAACATTTAGGTCATTTTCATCCTCCCTAGGCTTATTCTTGTCCAATTAGGGTTTTTAAGCAATCTTGTGCATCCAATAGGTGTGTTTGTGTTATTGGATGAACATTTAGGTCATTTTCGTCCTCCATAGGCTTATTCTTTTCCAATTAGGGTTTTTAACCAATCTTGTGGTTAAATCTTGTTGGATGAATATTTTGGTCATTTTCATCCTCCCTAGGCTAAATCTTGTCCTATTAGGGTTTGTAACCAATCTTGTGCATCCAATAGGTGTGTTTGTGTCATTGGATGAATATTTTGGTGATTTTTGTCCTCCCGATGCTAATTCTTGTCCAATTAGGGTTTTTAACCATTCTTGTGCATCCAACAGGTGTGTTTGTGTGATTGGATGAACATTTAGGTTATTTTCGTCCTCCCTAGGCTTATTCTTGTCCAATTAGGGTTGGTAACCAATCTTGTGCATCAAATAGGTGTGTTTGTGTCATTGGATGAACATTTAGGTCATTTTCATCCTCCCTAGGCTTATTCTTGTCCAATTAGGGTTTTTAACCAATCTTGTGCATCCATTAGGTGTGTTTGTGTCATTGGATGAACATTTAGGTCATTTTCGTCCTCCATAGGCTTATTCTTGTCCAATTAGGGTTTTTAACCAATCATCTGCATCCAATAGGTGTGTTTGTGTAATTGGATAAACATTTAGGTCATTTGCGTCCTCCCTAGGCTAATTCTCGTCTAATTAGGGATTGTAACCAATCTTCTGCATCCAATAGGTTTGTTTGTGTCATTGGATGAACATTTATGTCATTTTCGTCCTCCCTAGGAACATTATGGTCCAATTAGGGTTTTTTTCCAATCTTGTGCATCCAATAGGTCATTTGATGCATATTCTTGTCCTCCCTAGGCTTATTCTTGTCCAATTAGGCTTATTCTTGTCATTTGATGCATATTTAGGTCATTTTCGTACTCCCGAGGCTTATTCTTGTCCAATTAGGGTTTTTAACCAATCTTGTGCATCCAATATGTTCGTTTGTGTCATTGGATGAACATTTAGGTCATTTTCGTCCTCGCTACCCCTTTCTTCTTGTCCAATTAATGGTTTTAACCAATCTTGTGCATCGTATAAGTTCGTTTGTGTCATTGGATGAATATATAGGTCATTTTCGTCCTCCCTAGGCTTTATCTTGTCCAATTCGAGTTTTTAACCAATCTTGTGCATCCAAAAGGTGTGTTTGTGTCATTGGATGAACATTTAGGTCATTTTCATCCTCCCTAGGCTTATTCTTGTCCAATTAGGGTTTTTAACCAATCTTGTGCATCCATTAGGTGTGTTTGTGTCATTGGATGAACATTTAGGTCATTTTCGTCCTCCATAGGCTTATTCTTGTCCAATTAGGGTTTTTAACCAATCATGTGCATCCAATAGGTGTGTTTGTGTAATTGGATAAACATTTAGGTCATTTGCGTCCTCCCTAGGCTAATTCTCGTCTAATTAGGGATTGTAACCAATCTTCTGCATCCAATAGGTTTGTTTGTGTCATTGGATGAACATTTATGTCATTTTCGTCCTCCCTAGGAACATTATGGTCCAATTAGGGTTTTTTTCCAATCTTGTGCATCCAATAGGTGTGTTTCTGTCATTTGATGAACATTTAGGTCATTTTCGTCCTCCCTAAGCTTATTCTTGTCCAATTAGGGTTTTTAACCAATCTTGTGCATCCAATAGGTCATTTGATGCATATTCTTGTCCTCCCTAGGCTTATTCTTGTCCAATTAGGCTTATTCTTGTCATTTGATGCATATTTAGGTCATTTTCGTACTCTCGAGGCTTATTCTTGTCCAATTAGGGTTTTTAACCAATCTTGTGCATCCAATATGTTCGTTTGTGTCATTGGATGAACATTTAGGTCATTTTCGTCCTCCCTACCCCTTTCTTCTTGTCCAATTAATGGTTTTAACCAAACTTGTGCATCGTATAAGTTCGTTTGTGTCATTGGATGAATATATAGGTCATTTTCGTCCTCCCTAGGCTTTATCTTGTCCAATTCGAGTTTTTAACCAATCTTCTGCATCCAATAGGTGTGTTTGTGTCATTGGATGAACATTTAGGTCATTTTCATCCACCCTAGGCTTATTCTTGTCCAATTAGGGTTTTTAACCAATCATGTGCATCCAATAGGTGTGTTTGTGTCATTGGATGAACATTTAGCTTATTTTCGTCCTCCCTAGGCTTATTCTTGTCCAATTAGGGTTTTTAACCAATCTTGTGCATCAAATAGGTGTGTTTGTGTCATTGTATGAACATTTAGGTCATTTTCATCCTCCCTAGGCTTATTCTTGTCCAATTAGGGTTTTTAAGCAATCTTGTGCATCCAATAGGTGTGTTTGTGTCATTGGATGAACATTTAGGTCATTTTCGTCCTCCATAGGCTTATTCTTTTCCAATTAGGGTTTTTAACCAATCTTGTGGTTAAATCTTGTTGGATGAATATTTTGGTCATTTTCATCCTCCCTAGGCTAAATCTTGTCCTATTAGGGTTTGTAACCAATCTTGTGCATCCAATAGGTGTGTTTGTGTCATTGGATGAATATTTTGGTGATTTTTGTCCTCCCGATGCTAATTCTTGTCCAATTAAGGTTTTTAACCATTCTTGTGCATCCAACAGGTGTGTTTGTGTGATTGGATGAACATTTAGGTTATTTTCGTCCTCCCTAGGCTTATTCTTGTCCAATTAGGGTTGTTAACCAATCTTGTGCATCAAATAGCTGTGTTTGTGTCATTGGATGAACATTTAGGTCATTTTCATCCTCCCTAGGCTTATTCTTGTCCAATTAGGGTTTTTAACCAATCTTGTGCATCCATTAGGTGTGTTTGTGTCATTGGATGAACATTTAGGTCATTTTCGTCCTCCATAGGCTTATTCTTGTCCAATTAGGGTTTTTAACCAATCATGTGTATCCAATAGGTGTGTTTGTGTAATTGGATAAACATTTAGGTCATTTGCGTCCTCCCTAGGCTAATTCTCGTCTAATTAGGGATTGTAACCAATCTTCTGCATCCAATAGGTTTGTTTGTGTCATTGGATGAACATTTATGTCATTTTCGTCCTCCCTAGGAACATTATGGTCCAATTAGGGTTTTTTTCCAATCTTGTGCATCCAATAGGTGTGTTTCTGTCATTTGATGAACATTTAGGTCATTTTCGTCCTCCCTAAGCTTATTCTTGTCCAATTAGGGTTTTTAACCAATCTTGTGCATCCAATAGGTCATTTGATGCATATTCTTGTCCTCCCTAGGCTTATTCTTGTCCAATTAGGCTTATTCTTGTCATTTGATGCATATTTAGGTCATTTTCGTACTCTCGAGGCTTATTCTTGTCCAATTAGGGTTTTTAACCAATCTTGTGCATCCAATATGTTCGTTTGTGTCATTGGATGAACATTTAGGTCATTTTCGTCCTCCCTACCCCTTTCTTCTTGTCCAATTAATGGTTTTAACCAAACTTGTGCATCGTATAAGTTCGTTTGTGTCATTGGATGAATATATAGGTCATTTTCGTCCTCCCTAGGCTTTATCTTGTCCAATTCGAGTTTTTAACCAATCTTCTGCATCCAATAGGTGTGTTTGTGTCATTGGATGAACATTTAGGTCATTTTCATCCACCCTAGGCTTATTCTTGTCCAATTAGGGTTTTTAACCAATCATGTGCATCCAATAGGTGTGTTTGTGTCATTGGATGAACATTTAGCTTATTTTCGTCCTCCCTAGGCTTATTCTTGTCCAATTAGGGTTTTTAACCAATCTTGTGCATCAAATAGGTGTGTTTGTGTCATTGGATGAACATTTAGGTCATTTTCATCCTCCCTAGGCTTATTCTTGTCCAATTAGGGTTTTTAACCAATCATGTGCATCCAATAGGTGTGTTTGTGTCATTGGATGAACATTTAGGTTATTTTCGTCCTCCCTAGGCTTATTCTTGTCCAATTAGGGTTTTTAACCAATCTTGTGCATCAAATAGGTGTGTTTGTGTCATTGGATGAACATTTAGGTCATTTGCGTCCTCCCTAGGCTAATTCTCGTCCAATTAGGGATTGTAACCAATCTTCTGCATCCAATAGGTTTGTTTGTGTCATTGGATGAACATTTAGGTCATTTTCGTCCTCCCTAGGAACATTATGGTCCAATTAGGGTTTTTTTCCAATCTTGTGCATCCAATAGGTGTGTTTTGTCATTTGATGAACATTTAGGTCATTTTCGTCCTCCCTAGGCTTATTCTTGTCCAATTAAGGTTTTTAACCAATCTTGTGCATCCAATAGGTCATTTGATGCATATTCTTGTCCTCCCTAGGCTTATTCTTGTCCAATTAGGCTTATTCTTGTCATTTGATGCATATTTAGGTCATTTTCGTACTCCCGAGGCTTATTCTTGTCCAATTAGGGTTTTTAACCAATCTTGTGCATCCAATATGTTCGTTTGTGTCATTGGATGAACATTTAGGTCATTTTAGTCCTCCCTACCCCTTTCTTCTTGTCCGATTAATGGTTTTAACCAATCTTGTGCATCGTATAAGTTCGTTTGTGTCATTGGATGAATATATAGGTCATTTTCGTCCCCCCTAGGCTTTATCTTGTCCAATTCGAGTTTTTAACCAATCTTCTGCATCCAATAGGTGTGTATGTGTCATTGGATGAACATTTAGGTCATTTTCATCCACCCTAGGCTTATTCTTGTCCAATTAGGGTTTTTAACCAATCATGTGCATCCAATAGGTGTGTTTCTGTCATTTGATGATCATTTAGGTCATTTTCGTCCTCCCTAAGCTTATTCTTGTCCAATTAGGGTTTTTAACCAATCTTGTGCATCCAATAGGTCATTTGATGCATATTCTTGTCCTCCCTAGGCTTATTCTTGTCCAATTAGGCTTATTCTTGTCATTTGATGCATATTTAGGTCATTTTCGTACTCCCGAGGCTTATTCTTGTCCAATTAGGGTTTTTAACCAATCTTGTGCATCCAATATGTTCGTTTGTGTCATTGGATGAACATTTAGGTCATTTTCGTCCTCCCTACCCCTTTCTTCTTGTCCGATTAATGGTTTTAACCAATCTTGTGCATCGTATAAGTTCGTTTGTGTCATTGGATCAACATTTAGGTCATTTTTTGTCCTCCCTAGGCTTATTCTTGTCCAATTAGGGTTTTTAACCAATCTTGTGCATCCAATAGGTGTGTGTGTCATTGGATGAACATTTAGGTCATTTGCGTCCTCCCTAGGCTAATTCTCGTCCAATCTTGTGCATCCAATAGGTGTGTTTGTGTAATTGGATGAACATTTAGGTCATTTTCGTCCTCACAAGTCTTAATCGTGTCCAATTAAGGATTTTGACCAATCTTGTGCGTCCAATAGGTGTGATTGTGTCATTGGATGAACATTTAGGTCATTTTCGTCCTCCCAAGGCTTATTCTTGTCCAATTAGGGTTTTTAACCAATCTTGTGCATCCAATATGTTCGTTTGTGTCATTGGATGAACATTTAGGTCATTTTCGTCCTCCCTACCCCTTTCTTCTTGTCCAATTAATGGTTTTAACCAATCTTGTGCATCGTATAAGTTCGTTTGTGTCATTGGATGAATATATAGGTCATTTTCGTCCTCCCTAGGCTTTATCTTGTCCAATTCGAGTTTTTAACCAATCTTGTGCATCCAATAGGTGTGTTTGTGTCATTGGATGAACATTTAGGTCATTTTCATCCACCCTAGGCTTATTCTTGTCCAATTAGGGTTTTTAACCAATCATGTGCATCCAATAGGTGTGTGTGTGTCATTGGATCATCATTTAGGTCATTTTCGTCCTCCCTAGGCTTATTCTTGTCCAATTAGGGTTTTTAACCAATCATGTGCATCCAATAGGTGTGTTTGTGTCATTGGAGGAACATTTAGGTCATTTGCGTCCTCCCTAGGCTAATTCTCGTCCAATTAGGGATTGTAACCAATCTTCTGCATCCAATAGGTTTGTTTGTGTCATTGGATGAACATTTAGGTCATTTTCGTCCTCCCTAGGAACATTATGGTCCAATTAGGGTTTTTTTCCAATCTTGTGCATCCAATAGGTGTGTTTCTGTCATTTGATGAACATTTAGGTCATTTTCGTCCTCCCTAGGCTTATTCTTGTCCAATTAGGGTTTTTAACCAATCTTGTGCATCCAATAGGTCATTTGATGCATATTCTTGTCCTCCCTAGGCTTATTCTTGTCCAATTAGGCTTATTCTTGTCATTTGATGCATATTTAGGTCATTTTCGTACTCCCGAGGCTTATTCTTGTCCAATTAGGGTTTTTAACCAATCTTGTGCATCCAATATGTTCGTTTGTGTCATTGGATGAACATTTAGGTCATTTTCGTCCTCCCTACCCCTTTCTTCTTGTCCGATTAATGGTTTTAACCAATCTTGTGCATCGTATAAGTTCGTTTATGTCATTGGATGAATATATAGGTCATTTTCGTCCTCCCTAGGCTTTATCTTGTCCAATTCGAGTTTTTAACCAATCTTCTGCATCCAATAGGTGTGTTTGTGTCATTGGATGAACATTTAGGTCATTTTCATCCACCCTAGGCTTATTCTTGTCCAATTAGGGTTTTTAACCAATCATGTGCATCCAATAGGTGTGTTTGTGTCATTGGATGAACATTTAGGTTATTTTCGTCCTCCCTAGGCTTATTCTTGTCCAATTAGGGTTTTTAACCAATCTTGTGCATCAAATAGGTGTGTTTGTGTCATTGGATGAACATTTAGGTCATTTTCATCCTCCCTAGGCTTATTCTTGTCCAATTAGGGTTTTTAACCAATCTTGTGCATCCATTAGGTGTGTTTGTGTCATTGGATGAACATTTAGGTCATTTTCGTCCTCCATAGGCTTATTCTTGTCCAATAAGGGTTTTTAACCAATCATGTGCATCCAATAGGTGTGTTTGTGTAATTCGATGAACATTTTGGTCATTTGCGTCTTCCCTAGGCTAATTCTCGTCTAATTAGGGATTGTAACCAATCTTCTGCATCCAAAAGGTTTGTTTGTGTCATTGGATGAACATTTAGGTCATTTTCGTCCTCCCTAGGAACATTATGGTCCAATTAGGGTTTTTAACCAATCTTGTGCATCCAATAGGTGTGTTTCTGTCATTTGATGAACATTTAGGTCATTTTCGTCCTCCCTAAGCTTATTCTTGTCCAATTAGGGTTTTTAACCAATCTTGTGCATCCAATAGGTCATTTGATGCATATTCTTGTCCTCCCTAGGCTTATTCTTGTCTAATTAGGCTTATTCTTGTCATTTAATGCATATTTAGGTCATTTTCGTACTCCCGAGGCTTATTCTTGTCCAATTAGGGTTTTTAACCAATCTTGTGCATCCAATATGTTCGTTTGTGTCATTGGATGAACATTTAGGTCATTTTCGTCCTCCCTACCCCTTTCTTCTTGTCCGATTAATGGTTTTAACCAATCTTGTGCATCGTATAAGTTCGTTTGTGTCATTGGATGAATATATAGGTCATTTTCGTCCTCCCTAGGCTTTATCTTGTCAAACTCGAGTTTTTAACCAATCTTCTGCATCCAATAGGTGTGTTTGTGTCATTGGATGAACATTTAGGTCATTTTCATCCACCCTAGGCTTATTCTTGTCCAATTAGGGTTTTTAACCAATCATGTGCATCCAATAGGTGTGTTTGTGTCATTGGATGAACATTTAGGTTATTTTCGTCCTCCCTAGGCTTATTCTTGTCCAATTAGGGTTTTTAACCAATCTTGTGCATCAAATAGGTGTGTTTGTGTCATTGGATGAACATTTAGGTCATTTTCATCCTCCCTAGGCTTATTCTTGTCCAATTAGGGTTTTTAACCAATCTTGTGCATCCATTAGGTGTGTTTGTGTCATTGGATGAACATTTAGGTCATTTTCGTCCTCCATAGGCTTATTCTTGTCTAATAAGGGTTTTTAACCAATCCTGTGCATCCAATAGGTGTGTTTGTGTAATTGGATGAACATTTTGGTCATTTGCGTCCTCCCTAGGCTAATTCTCGTCTAATTAGGGATTGTAACCAATCTTCTGCATCCAAAAGGTTTGTTTGTGTCATTGGATGAACATTTAGGTCATTTTCGTCCTCCCTAGGAACATTATGGTCCAATTAGGGTTTTTAACCAATCTTGTGCACCCAATAGGTGTGTTTCTGTCATTTGATGAACATTTAGGTCATTTTCGTCCTCCCTAAGCTTATTCTTGTTCAATTAGGGTTTTTAACCAATCTTGTGCATCCAATAGGTCATTTGATGCATATTCTTGTCCTCCCTAGGCTTATTCTTGTCCAATTAGGCTTATTCTTGTCCAATTAGGCTTATTCTTGTCATTTGATGCATATTTCTGTCATTTTCGTACTCCCGAGGCTTATTCTTGTCCAATTAGGGTTTTTAACCAATCTTGTGCATCCAATATGTTCGTTTGTGTCATTGGATGAACATTTAGGTCATTTTCGTCCTCCCTACCCCTTTCTTCTTGTCCGATTAATGGTTTTAACCAATCTTGTGCATCGTATAAGTTCGTTTGTGTCATTGGATGAATATATAGGTCATTTTCGTCCTCCCTAGGCTTTATCTTGTCCAATTCGAGTTTTTAACCAATCTTCTGCATCCAATAGGTGTGTTTGTATCATTGGATGAACATTTAGGTCATTTTCATCCACCCTAGGCTTATTCTTGTCCAATTAGGGTTTTTAACCAATCATGTGCATCCAATAGGTGTGTTTGTGTCATTGGATGAACATTTAGGTTATTTTCGTCCTCCCTAGGCTTATTCTTGTCCAATTAGGGTTTTTAACCAATCTTGTGCATCAAATAGGTGTGTTTGTGTCATTAGATGAACATTTAGGTCATTTTCATCCTCCCTAGGCTTATTCTTGTCCAATTAGGGTTTTTAACCAATCTT
>JBBPBS010000714.1:1484167-1519964 GCA_037974835.1 Cicer judaicum
CTAGGCTTATTCTTGTCCCATTAGGGTTTTTAACCAATCTTGTGCATCCAATAGGTGTGTTTGTGTCATTGGATGAACATTTAGGTCATTTGCGTCCTCCCTAGGCTAATTCTCGTCCAATTAGGGATTGTAACCAATCTTCTGCATCCAATAGGTTTGTTTGTGTCATTGGATGAACATTTAGGTCATTTTCGTCCTCCCTAGGAACATTATGGTCGAATTAGGGTTTTTTTTCCAATCTTGTGCATCCAATAGGTGTGTTTCTGTCATTTGATGAACATTTAGGTCATTTTCGTCCTCCCTAGGCTTATTCTTGTCCAATTAGGGTTTTTAACCAATCTTGTGCATCCAATAGGTCATTTGATGCATATTCTTGTCCTCCCTAGGCTTATTCTTGTCCAATTAGGCTTATTCTTGTCATTTGATGCATATTTAGGTCATTTTCGTACTCCCGAGGCTTATTCTTGTCGAATTAGGGTTTTTAACCAATCTTGTGCATCCAATATGTTCGTTTGTGTCATTGGATGAACATTTAGGTCATTTTCGTCCTCACAAGTCTTAATCGTGTCCAATTAAGGTTTTTGACCAATCTTGTGCGTCCAATAGGTGTGATTGTGTCATTGGATGAACATTTAGGTCATTTTCGTCCTCCCGAGGCTTATTCTTGTCCAATTAGGGTTTTTAACCAATCTTGTGCATCCAATATGTTCGTTTGTGTCATTGGATGAACATTTAGGTCATTTTCGTCCTCCCTACCCCTTTCTTCTAGTCCAATTAATGGTTTTAACCAATCTTGTGCATCGTATAAGTTTGTTTGTGTCATTGGATGAATATATAGGTCATTTTCGTCCTCCCTAGGCTGTATCTTGTCCAATTCGAGTTTTTAACCAATCTTGTGCATCCAATAGGCGTGTTTGTGTCATTGGATGAACATTTAGTTCATTTTCATCCACCCTAGGCTTATTCTTGTCCAATTAGGGTTTTTAACCAATCATGTGCATCCAATAGGTGTGTGTGTGTCATTGGATCATCATTTAGGTCATTTTCGTCCTCGCTAGGCTTATTCTTGTCCCATTAGGGTTTTTAACCAATCTTGTGCATCCAATAGGTGTGTTTGTGTCATTGGATGAACATTTAGGTCATTTGCGTCCTCCCTAGGCTAATTCTCGTCCAATTAGGGATTGTAACCAATCTTCTGCATCCAATAGGTTTGTTTGTGTCATTGGATGAACATTTAGGTCATTTTCGTCCTCCCTAGGAACATTATGGTCCAATTAGGGTTTTTTTCCAATCTTGTGCATCCAATAGGTGTGTTTCTGTCATTTGATGAACATTTAGGTCATTTTCGTCCTCCCTAGGCTTATTCTTGTCCAATTAGGGTTTTTAACCAATCTTGTGCATCCAATAGGTCATTTGATGCATACTCTTGTCCTCCCTAGGCTTATTCTTGTCCAATTAGGCTTATTCTTGTCATTTGATGCATATTTAGGTCATTTTCGTACTCCCGAGGCTTATTCTTGTCCAATTAGGGTTTTTAACCAATCTTGTGCATCCAATATGTTCGTTTGTGTCATTGGATGAACATTTAGGTCATTTTCGTCCTCCCTACCCCTTTCCTCTTGTCCGATTAATGGTTTTAACCAATCTTGTGCATCGTATAAGTTGGTTTGTGTCATTGGATGAATATATAGGTCATTTTCGTCCTCCCTAGGCTTTATCTTGTCCAATTCGAGTTTTTAACCAATCTTGTGCATCCAATAGGTGTGTTTGTGTCATTGGATGAACATTTAGGTCATTTTCATCCACCCTAGGCTTATTCTTGTCCAATTAGGGTTTTTAACCAATCATGTGCATCCAATAGGTGTGTGTGTGTCATTGGATCATCATTTAGGTTATTTTCGTCCTCCGTAGGCTTATTCTTGTCCAATTTGGGTTTTTAACCAATCTTGTGCATCCAATAGGTGTGTTTGTGTCATTGGATGAACATTTAGGTCATTTGCGTCCTCCCTAGGCTAATTCTCGTCCAATTAGGGATTGTAACCAATCTTCTGCATCCAATAGGTTTGTTTGTGTCATTGGATGAACATTTAGGTCATTTTCGTCCTCCCTAGGAACATTATGGTCCAATTAGGGTTTTTTTCCAATCTTGTGCATCCAATAGGTGTGTTTCTGTCATTTGATGAACATTTAGGTCATTTTCGTCCACCCTAGGCTTATTCTTGTCCAATTAGGGTTTTTAACCAATCTTGTGCATCCAATAGGTCATTTGCGTCCTCCCTAGGCTAATTCATGTCCAATTAGGGTTGGTAACCAGTCTTCTGCATCCAATAGGTTTGTTTATGTCATTGGATGAACATTAAGGTCATTTTCGTCCACCCTAGGAACATTATGGTCATTTGATGAACATTTAGGTAATTTTCGTCCTCTCTAGGCTTAATCTTGTCCAATTAGAGTTTTTAACCAATCTTGTGCATCCAATAGGTGTGTTTGTGTTATTGGATGAACATTTAGGTCATTTTCGTCCTCCCTAGAGTTAGTCTTGTCCAATTAGGCTTTTTAGCCAATCGTGTGCATCCAATAGGTGTGTTTGTGTCATTGGATTAACATTTAGGTCATTTTTGTCCTCCCTAGGCTAATTCTTGTCCTATTAGGGTTTGTAACCAATCTTGTGCATCCAATAGGTGTGTTTGTGTCATTGGATGAATATTTAGGTCATTTTTGTACTCCCTAGGCTAATTCTTGTCCAGTTAGGGTTTTTAACCAATCTTGTGCATCAAATAGGTGTGTTTGTGTCATTGGATGAACATTTAGGTCATTTTCGTCCTCCTAAGTCTTAATCTTGTCCAAATAGGATTTTTAACCAATCTTGTGCATCAAATAGGTGTGTTTGTGTCATTGGATGAACATTTAGGTCATTTTCGTCCTCTCAAGTCTTAATCTTGTCCAATTAGGGTTTTTAACCAATCTTGTGCATCGAATAGGTGTGTTTGTGTCATTGGATCAACATTGAGGTCATTTTCGTCTTCGCTACACTAATTCTTGTCCAATTCAGGTTTTTAACTAATCTTGAGCATCCAATAGGTGTGTTTGTGTAATTGGATGAACATTTAGGTCATTTTCGTCCTCACAAGTCTGAATCTTGTCCAATTAAGGTTTTTAACCAATCTTGTGCGTCCAATAGGTGTGTTTGTGTCATTGGATGAACATTTAGGTCATTTTCGTCCTCCCGAGGCTTATTCTTGTCCAATTAGGGTTTTTAACCAATCTTGTGCATCCAATATGTTCGTTTGTGTCGTTGGATGAACATTTAGGTCATTTTCGTCCTCCCTAACCCTTTCTTCTTGTCCAATTAATGGTTTTAACCAATCTTGTGCATCGTATAAGTTCGTTTGTGTCATTGGATGAATATATAGGTCATTTTCGTCCTCCCTAGGCTTTATCTTGTCCAATTCGAGTTTTTAACCAATCTTGTGCATCGAATAGGTGTGTTTGTGTCATTGGATGAACATTTAGGTCATTTTGATCCACCCTAGGCTTATTCTTGTCCAATTAGGGTTTTTAACCAATCATGTGCATCCAATAGGTGTGTGTGTGTCATTGGATCATCATTTAGGTCATTTTCGTCCTCCCTAGGCTTTATCTTGTCCAATTCGAGTTTTTAACCAATCTTGTGCATCCAATAGGTGTGTTTGTGTCATTGGATGAACATTTAGGTCATTTGCGTCCTCCCTAGACCTATTCTTGTCCAATTAGGGTTTTTAACCAATCATGTGCATCCAATAGGTGTGTGTGTGTCATTGGATCATCATTTAGGTCATTTTCGTCCTCCCTAGGCTTATTCTTGTCCAATTAGGGTTTTTAACCAATCTTGGGCATCCGATAGGTGTGTTTGTGTCATTGGATGAATATTTAGGTCATTTTCATCCACCCTAGGCTTATTCTTGTCCAATTAGGGTTTTTAAGCAATCTTGTGCATCCAATAGGTTTTGTTTCTATCATTGGATTAACATTAAGGTCATTTTCGTCCTCCCTAGGCTAATTCTTGTCCAACTTAGGTTTTTAACCAATCTTGTTCATCCAATAAGTGTGTTTGTGACATAGTATTAACATTTAGGTCAATTTCGTCGTCCCTAGGCTAATCTTGTGCATCCAATAGGTGTGTTTGTGTTGCTGGATGAATATTTAGTTCATTTTCGTCCACCCTAGGCTAAATCTTGTCCTATTAGGGTTTGTAACCAATCTTGTGCATCCAATAGGTGTGTTTGTGTCATTGGATTAACATTTAGGTCATTTTTGTCCTCCCTAGGCAAATTCTTGTCCTATTAGGGTTTGTAACCAATCTTGTGCATCCAATAGGTGTGTTTGTGTCATTGGATGAATATTTAGGTCATTTTTGTACTCCCTAGGCTAATTCTTGTCCAGTTAGGGTTTTTAACTAATCTTATGCATCCAATAGGTGTATTTGTGTCATTGGATGAACATTTACATCATTTTCGTCCTCTCAAGTCTTAATCTTGTCCAAATAGGATTTTTAACCAATCTTGTGCATCCAATAGGTGTGTTTGTGTCATTGGATGAATATTTAGGTCATTTTCGTCCTCCCTAGGCTTATTGTTGTCCAATTAGTGTTTTTAACCAATCTTGTGCATCCAATTGGTGTGTTTGTATCATTAGATCAACAATTAGGTCATTTTCGTCCTCCCTAGGCTAATTCTTGTCCAATTTGGGTTTTTAACCAATCTTGTGCATCCAATAGGTGTGTTTGTGTAGTTGGATGTACATTTAGGTCATTTTTGTCCTCCTTAGGCTTATTCTTGTCCAATTTGGGTTTTTAACCAATCTTGTGTATCCAATAGGTGTGTTTGTGTCATTTGAGGAATATTTAGGTCATTTTCGTACTCCACAGGCTTATTCTTGTCCAATTAGGGTTTTTAACCAATCTTTTGCATCAAATAAGTTAGTTTGTGTCATTGGATAAACATTTTGGTCGTTTTCGTCCTCCCTAGGCTTAATCTTGTCCAAATAGGGTTTTTAACCAATCTTGTGCATCCAATAAGTTCGTTTCTGTCATTGGATGAACATTTAGGTCATTTTCGTCCTCCCTAGGCTAATTCTTGTCCAATTTGGGGTTTTAACCAATCTTGTGCATCCAATATGTGTGTTTGTGTCATTTGATCAACATTTAGGTCATTTTCATCCTCCCCAGGCTTATTCTTTTCCAATTTGGGTTTTTAACCAATCTTGAGCATCCAATTGGTTTGTTTGTGTAATTGGATGAACATTTAGGTCATTTTCGCCTTCTCGAGGCTTATTCTTGTCAAAATAATCCTTGTGCATCCAATAGGTGCGTTTGTTATTTGATGAATATGTAGGTCATTTTCGTACTCCACAGGCTTATTCTTGTCCAATTTGCATTTTTAACCAATCTTGTGCATCCAATAGGTGTGTTTGTGTCATTTGATGCATATTTAGGTCATTTTCGTACTCCACATGCTTGTTCTTGTCCAATTAGGGTTTTTAACCAATCTTGTGCATCCAATATGTTCGTTTGTGTCATTGGATGAACATTTAGGTCATTTTCTTCCTCCCTAGGCTTAATCTTGTCCTATTAGGGTTTTTAACCAAAATTCTACATTTAATAGTTGAGTTTGTGTCATTGGATGAACATTTTGGTCATTTTTCGTCCTCCCAAGGCTAATTCTTGTCGAATTAGGATTTGTAACCTATCTTGTGGATCCAATAGGTGTGTTTGTGTCATTGGATGAACATTTAGGTCATTTTCGCCTTCCCTAGGCTTATTCTTGTCCAGTTATGGTTTTTAACCAACCTTGTGCATCCAATAGGTGTGTTTGTCATTTGATGAATGCGTAGGTCATTTTCGTACTCCACAAGCTTATTCTTGTCCAATTTGCGTTTTTAACCAATCTTGTGCATCCAATAGGTGTGTTTGTGTCATTGGATCAACATTTAGGTCATTTTCGTCCTCCCTAGGCGAATTCTTGTCCAATTTGGGTTTTTAACCAATCTTGTGCATCCAATAGGTGTGTTTGTGTAATTGGATGAACATTTAGGTCATTGTCGTCCTCCTTAGGCTAATTCTTGTCCAATTAGGGTTTGTAACCAATCTTGTGCATCCAATAGGTGTGTTTGTTTCATTGCATGAAGATTTAGGTAATATTCGTCCTCCCTAGGCTTATGCTTGTCCAATTACGGTTTTTAACCAATCTTGTGCATCCAATAAGTTCGTTTGTGTCATTGGATGAACATTTAGGTCATTTTCGTCCTCCCAAGTCTTAATCTTGTCCAATAAGGGTTTTAAGCCGATCTTGTGCAACCAATAAGTTCGTTTGTGTCATCAGATAAACATTTAAGCCATTTTCGACCTCTCTAGGCTTATTCTTGTCCAATTATGGTTTTTAACCAACCTTGTGCATCCAATAGGTGTGTTTGTCATTTGATGAATATGTAGGTCATTTTCGTACTCCACGGGCTTATTCTTGTCCAATTTGCGTTTTTAACCAATCTTGTGCATCCAATAGGTGTGTTTGTGTCATTGGATAAACATTTAGGCCATTTTCGTCCTCTCAAGTATTAATATTGTCCAATTAGGGATTTTAACCAATCTTGTGCATCCAATAGGTGTGTTTGTGTCATTGGATCAACATTTAGATCATTTTCGTCCTCCCTAGGCTAATTCTTGTCCAATTTTGGTTTTTAACCAATCTTGTGCAACCAATAGGTGTGTTTGTGTAATTGGATGAACATTTAGGTCATTGTCGTCGTCCCTAGGGTAATTCCTTTCCAATTAGGGTTTGTAACCAATCTTGTGCATCCAATAGGTGTGTTTGTGTCATTAGATTAACATTTCGGTCATTTTCGTCCTCCTTAGGCTAATTCTTGTTCAATTTGGGTTTTTAACCAATAGGTGTGTTTGTGTCATTGGATCAACATTTAGGTCATTTTCGTCATCCCTAGGCTAATTCTTGTCCAATTTGGGTTTTTAACCAATCTTGTGCATCCAATAGATGTGTTTGTTTAATTGGATGAACATTTAGGTCATTGTCGTCCGCCTTAGGCTAATTCTTGTCCAATTAGGATCTGTAACCAATCTTGGGCATCCAATAGGTGTGTTTGTGTCATTGGATGAACATTTTCATCATTTTCGTCCTCCCTAGGAACATTCTGGTCCAATTAGGGTTTTTAACCAATCTTGTACACCCAATAGGTGTGTTTGTGTCATTGGATGAACATTTAGGTCATTTTCGTCCTCCCTAGGCTTATTCTTGTCCAATTAAGGTTTTTAACCAATCATCTGCATCCAATAGGTTTATTTGTATCATTGGATGAACATTGAAATCATTTTTGTCCTCCCTAGGATCATTCTGGTCAAATTAGGGTTTTTAACCAATCTTGTGCATCCAATAGGTGTGTTTGTTTCATTGGATCAACAATTAGGTCATTTTCGTCATCCCTAGGCTAATTCTTGTCCAATTTGTGTTTTTAACCAATGTTGTGCATCCAATAGGTGTGTTTGTGTAATTGGATGAACATTTAGGTCATTGTCGTCCGCCTTAGGCTAATTCTTGTCCAATTTGGATTTGTAACCAATCTTGTGCATCCAATAGGTGTGTTTGTGTCATTTGATGAACATTTAGGTCATTTTCGTCCTCCCTAGGAACATTCTGGTCCAATTAGGGTTTTTAGCCAATCTTGTGCATCAAATATGTGTGTTTGTGTCATTTGATGAATATTTAGGTCATTTTCGTACTCCACAAGCTTATTCTTGTCCAATTAGGGTTTTTAACCAATCATGTGAGTCGAATAGGTATGATTGTGTCATCGGATCAACATTTAGGTCATTTTCGTCCACCCTAGGCTAATTCTTGTCCAATTTGGGTTTATAACCAATCTTGTGCATCCAATAGGTGTGTTTGTGTAATTGGATGAACATTTAGGTCATTTTCATCCTCCTAAGTCTTTATCTTGTCCAATTAGGGTTTTATCCAATCTTTTGCATTCAATAGGTGTGTTTGTGTCATTGGATGAACATTTAGGTCATTTTCGTCCTCCCTAGGAACATTCTGGTCCAATTAGGGTTTTTAACCAATCTAGTGCACCCAATAGGTGTGTTTGTGTCATTGGATGAACATTTAGGTCATTTTCGTCCTCCCTAGGCTTATTCTTGTCCAATTAGGGTTTTTAACCAATCTTGTGTATCCAATAGGTGTGTTTGTGTCATTGGATCAACATTTAGGTCATTTTCGTCATCCCTAGGCTAATTCTTGTCCAATTTGGGTTTTTAACCAATCTTGTGCATCCAATAGGTGTGTTTGTGTAATTGGATGAACATTTAGGTCAATGTCGCCCGCCTTAGGCTAATTCTTGTCATATTAGGATTTCTAACCAATCTTGTGCATCCAATAGGTGTGTTTGTGTCATTGGATTAACATTTAGGTCATTTTCGTCCTCCCTAGGCTTATACTTGTCCAATTACGGTTTTTAACCAATCTTGTGCATCCAATAGGTGTGTTTGTGTCATTGGATCAACATTTAGGTCATTTTCGTCTTCCCTATGCTAATTCTTGTCCAATTTGGGTTTTTAACCAATCATATGCATCCAATAGGTGTGTTTGTGTAATTGGATGAACATTTAGGTCGATGTCCTCCGCCTTAGGCTAATTCATGTCCAATTAGGATTTGTAACCAATCTTGTGCATCGAATAGGTGTGTTTGTGTTATTGGATGAACATTTAGGTCATTTTTGTCCCCCCTAGGAACACTCTGGTCCAATTAGGGTTTTTAACCAATCTTGTGCACCCAATAGGTGTGTTTGTGTCATCGGATGAACATTTTCGTCCTCCCTAGGCTTATTCTTGTCCAATTAGTGTTTTTAACCAATCTTGTGCATCCAATAGGTGTGTTTGTGTCATTGGATGAACATTTAGGTTATTTCGTCCTCCCTAGGCTTATTCTTGTCCAATTAGGGGTTTTAACCAATCTTGTGCATCCTATAGGTTTATTTGTGTCATTGGTGAACATTTAGGTCATTTTTGTCCTCCCTAGGAACATTCTGGTCCAATTAGAGTTTTTAACCAATCTTGTGCATCCAATAGGTGTGTTTGTGTCATTGGATGAACATTTAGGTCATTTTCGTCCTCCTTAGGAACATTCTGGTCCAATTACGGTTTTTAATCAATCATGTGCATCCAGTAGGTGTTGTTGTGTCATTGGATGAACATTTAAGTCATTTTCGTCCTCCCTAGGCTTATTCTTGTCCAATAAGGGTTTTTAACCAATCTTGTGCATCCAATAGGTGTGTTTGTGTCATTGGATTAACATTTAGGTCATTTTCGTACTCCTTAGGCTGATTCTTGTCGAATTAGGGTTTTTAACCAATCTTGTGCATCCAATAGGTGTGTTTGTGTCATTTGATGAATATTTAGGTCATTTTCGTCCTCTCAAGTTTTAATCTTCTCCAATTAAGGTTTTTAACCAACCTTGTGCATCCAATAGGTGTGTTTGTGTGATTGAATGAATATTTAGGTCATTTTCCTCCTCCCTAGGCTTATTCTTGTTCAATTATGGGTTTTTAACCAATCTTCTACATCTACTAGGTGTGTTTGTGTCATTGGATGAACATTTTGGTCATTTTCGTCCTCCATAGGCTTAATCTTGTCCAGTAAGGGTTTTTAGTCAATCCTGTGCAACCAATAAGTTCGTTTGTATCATCGGATGAAAATTTAGGCCATTTTCGACCTCCCTAGGTGTGTTTGTCATTTGATGAATATGTAGGTCATTTTCGTACTACATAGGCTTATTGTTGTCCAATTTGCGTTTTTAACCAATCTTGTGCGTCCAATAGGTGTGTTTGTGTCATTGGATCAACATTTAGATCATTTTCGTCCACCCTAGGCTAATTCTTGTCCAATTTGGGTTTTCAACTAATCTTGTGCATCCAATAGGTGTGTTTGGGTAATGGGATGAACATTTAGGTCATTATCGTCCTCCGTAGTATAATTCTTGTCCAATTAGGGTTTGTAATTAATCTTGTGCATCCAATAGGTGTGTTTATGTCTTTGGATGAACATTTAGGTCATTTTCGTCGTCCCTAGGAACATTCTGGTCCAATAAGGGTTTTTAACCAATCTTGTCCATCCAATAGGTGTGTTTGTGACAATGGATTAACATTTAGGTCATTTTCGCCTTCCCTAGGCTTATTCTTGTCCAATTAGGGGTTTTAACCAATCTTGTGCATCCAATAGGTGTGTTTGTGTCATTCGATGAACATTTAGGTCATTTTCGTCCTCCCTAGGCTTATTCTTGTCCAATTAGGGTTTTTAACCAATCTTCTACATCTAATAGGTATGTTTCTGTCATAGGATGAACATTTTGGTCATTTTCGTCCTCCCAAGGCTTATTCTTGTCCTATTAGGATTTGTAACCTATCATGTGCATCCAATAGGTGTGTTTGTGTCATTGGATGAACATATAGATCATTTTCCTCCTCCCTAGGAACATTCTGGTCCAATTAGGGTTTGTAACCAATCTTGTGCATCCAATGGGTGTGTTTGTGTCATTTGATGAATATTTAGGTCATTTTCGTACTCCATAGGCTTATTCTTGACGAATTAGGGTTTTTAACCAATCTTGTGCATCAAATAAGTTCATTCATGTCATTGGATAAACATTTAGGTCGTTTTCATCCTCCCTAGGCTTAATCTTGTCCAAATAGGGTTTTTAACCAATCTTGTGCATCCAATAAGTTCGTTTGTGTCATTGGATGAACATTTAGGGCATTTTCGTACTCCCAAGGCTAACTCCTATCCAATTAGGCTTTATATCCAATCTTGTGCGTCCAATATGTGTGTTTGTGTCATTTGATCAACATTTAGGTCATTTTCATCCTCCCCAGGCTTATTCTTTTCCAATTTGGGTTTTTAACCAATCTTGTGCATCCAATTGGTTTGTTTGTGTAATTGGATGAACATTTAGGTCATTATCGTCCTCCTTAGGCTAATTTTTTTCCAATTAGGGTTTGTAACCAATCTTGTGCATCCAATAGGTGTGTTTGTGTCATTGCATGAACATTTAGGTCATTTTTGTCCTCCCTAGGCTTATTCTTGTCAAATTAGGGTTTTTAACCAATCATGTGCATCCAATAAGTTCGTTTGTGTCCTTGGATGAAAATTTAGGCCATTTTCGACCTTCCTAGGTTTATTGTTGTCCAATTAGGGTTTTTAACCAACCTTGTGCATCCAATAGGTGTGTTTGTCATTTAATGAATATGTAGGTCATTTTCGTACTACATAGGCTTATTGTTGTCCAATTTGCGTTTTTAACCAATCTTGTGCGTCCAATAGGTGTGTTTGTGTCATTGGATCAACCTTTAGATCATTTTCGTCCACCCTAGGCTAATTCTTGTCCAATTTGGGTTTTCAACTAATCTTGTGCATCCAATAGGTGTGTTTGGGTAATGGGATGAACATTTAGGTCATTATCGTCCTCCCTAGTATAATTCTTGTCCAATTAGGGTTTGTAATTAATCTTGTGCATCCAATAGGTGTGTTTATGTCTTTGGATGAACATTTAGGTCATTTTCGTCCTCCCTAGGAACATTCTGGTCCAATAAGGGTTTTTAACCAATCTTGTGCATCCAATTGGTGTGTTTGTGTCATTGGATGAACATTTAGGTCATTTTCGCCTTCCCTAGGCTTATTCTTGTCCAATTAGGGGTTTTAACCAATCTTGTGCATCCAATAGGTGTGTTTGTGTCATTGCATGAACATTTAGGTCATTTTCGTCCTCCCTAGGCTTATTCTTGTCAAATTAGGGTTTTTAACCAATCATGTGCATCCAATAAGTTCGTTTGTGTCCTTGGATGAACATTTAGGTCATTTTCGTCATCCCTAGTCTTAATCTTGTCCAATAAGGGTTTTTAGCCATTCTTGTGCATCCAATAAGTTCGTTTGTGTGATTGGATGAACATTTAAGTCATTTTCGTTCTCCCTATGCTTATTCTTGTCCAATAAGGGTTTTTAACCATCCTTGTGCATCCAATAGGTGTGTTTGTGTCATTTGATGAATATTTAGGTCATTTTCGTACTGCACAGGCTTATTCTTGTCCAAGTTGTGTTTTTAACCAATCTTGTGCATCCAATAGGTGTATTTGTGTCGTTGGATAAACATTTAGTTCATTTTTGTCCAATTAGGGTTTTTAACCAATCTTGTGCATCCAATAGCTGTGTTTGTGTCATTGGATCAACATTTAGACCATTTTCGTCCTCCCTAGGATGATTCTTGTCCAATTAGGGCTTGTAACCAATCTTGTGGATCCAATTGGTGTGTTTATGTCTTTGGATGAACATTTAGGTCATTTTCGTCCTCCCTAGGAACATTCTGGTCCAATAAGGGTTTTTAACCAATCTTGTGCATCCAATTGGTGTGTTTGTGTCATTGGATGAACATTTAGGTCATTTTCGCCTTCCCTAGGCTTATTCTTGTCCAATTAGGGGTTTTAACCAATCTTGTGCATCCAATAGGTGTGTTTGTGTCATTGGATGAACATGTAGGTCATTTTCGTCCTCCCTAGGCTTATTCTTGTCCAATTAGGGTTTTTAACCAATCTTCTACATCTAATAGGTGTGTTTGTGTCGTTGGATGAACATTTTAGTCATTTTTGTCCTCCCAAGGCTTATTCTTGTCCTATTAGGATTTGAAACCTATCTTGTGCATCCAATAGGTGTGTTTGTGTCATTGGATGAACATATAGGTCATTTTCATCCTCCCTAGGAACATTCTGGTCCAATTAGGGTTTGTAACCAATCTTGTGCATCCAATGGGTGTGTTTGTGTCTTTGGATGAACATTTAGGTCATTTTTGTCCTCCTTAGGCTTATTCTTATCCAATTTGGGTTTTTAACCAATCTTGTGCATCCAATAGGTGTGTTTGTGTCATTTGAGGAATTTTTAGGTCATTTTCGTACTCCACAGGCTTATTCTTGTCCAATTAGGGTTTTTAACCAATCTTTTGCATCAAATAAGTTAGTTTGTGTCATTGGATAAACATTTAGGTCGTTTCGTCCTCCCTAGGCTTAATCTTGTCCAAATAGGGTTTTTAACCAATCTTGTGCATCCAATAAGTTCGTTTGTGTCATTGGATGAACATTTAGGTCATTTTCGTACTCGCTAGGCTAATTCTTGTCCAATTAGGCTTTTTATCCAATCTTGTGCATCCAATATGTGTGTTTGTGTCATTTGATGAATATTTAGGTCATTTTCGTACTCCACAGGCTTATTCCAGTCCAATTAGGGTTTTTAACCGATCTTGTGCATCAAATCAGTTCGTTTGTCATTGGATAAACATTTAGGTCGTTTTCGTCCTCCCTAGGCTTAATCTTGTCCAATTAGGGTTTTTAACCAATCTTGTGCATCCAATAAGTTCGTTTGTGTCATTGGATGAACATTTATGTCATTTTCGTACTCCCTAGGCTAATTCTTGTCCAATTAGGCTTTTTATCTAATCTTGTGCATCCAATATGTGTGTTTGTGTCATTTGATCAACATTTAGGTCATTTTCGTCCTCCCTAGACTTATTCTTGTCCAATTAGGGTTTTTAACCAACCTTGTGCATCCAATAGGTGCGTTTGTCATTTGATGAATATGTAGGTCATTTTCGTACTCCACAGGCTTATTCTTGTCCAATTTGCGTTTTTAACCAATCTTGTGCATCCAATAGGTGTGTTTGTGTCATTGGATAAACATTTAGGTCATTTTCGTCCTCTCAAGTATTAATCTTGTCCAATTAAGGTTTTTAACCAATCTTGTGCATCCAATAGGTGTGTTTGTGTCATTGGATCAACATTTAGGTCATTTTCGTCCTCCATAGGCTAATTCTTGTCCAGTTTGGGTTTTTAACCAATCTTGTGCATCCAATAGGTGTGTTTGTGTCATTTGATCAATATTTAGGTCATTTTCGTCCTCCCTAGGAACATTCTAGTCCAATAAGGGTTTTTAACCAATCTTGTGCATCAAATAAGTTCGTTTGTGTCATTGGATAAACATTTAGGTCATTATCGTCCTCCCTAGGCTTAATCTTGTCCAATTAGGGTTTTTAACCAAAATACTACATATAATAGTTGAGTTTGTATCATTGGATGAACATTTTGGTCATTTTTCGTCCTCCCAAGGCTTATTCTTGTCGAATTAGGATTTGTAACCTATCTTGTGCATCCAATAGGTGTATTTGTGTCATTGGATGAACATATAGGTCATTTTCGTCCTCCCTAGAAACATTCTTGTCCAATTAGGGTTTTTAACCAATCTTGTGCATCAAATAGGTGTGTTTGTGTCATTGGATCAACATTTAGGTCATTTTCGTCCTCCCTAGGCTAATTCTTGTCCAGTTTGGGTTTTTAACCAATCTTGTGCATCCAATAGGTGTGTTTGTGTAATTGGATGAAGATTTAGGTCATTTTCGTCCTCCCTAGGAACATTCTGGTCCAATAAGGGTTTTTAACCAATCTTGTGCATCAAATAAGTTTGTTTGAGTCATGGGATGAACATTTAGGTCATTATCGTCCTCCCTATGCTTAATCTTGTCCAATTAGGGTTTTTAACTAAAATACTACATATAATAGTTGAGTTTGTATCATTGGATGAACATTTTGGTCATTTTTCGTCCTCCCAAGGCTTATTCTTGTCGAATTAGGATTTGTAACCTATCTTGTGCATCCAATAGGTGTATTTGTGTCATTGGATGAACATATAGGTCATTTTCGTCCTCCCTTGAAACATTCTAGTCCAATTAGGGATTTTATCCAATCTTGTGCATCCAATAGGTGTGTTTATGTCATTGGATGAACATTTAGGTCATTTTTGCCTTCCCTAGGCTTATTCTTGTCCAATTAGGGTTTTGAACCATCCTTGTGCATCCAATAGGTGCGTTTGTCATTTGAGGAATATGTAGGTCATTTTCGTACTCCATAGGCTTATTCTTGTCCAATTTGCGTTTTTAACCAATCTTGTGCATCCAATAGGTTTGTTTGTGTCATTGGATAAACATTTAAGTCATTTTCGTCCTCTCAAGTATTAATCTTGTCCAATTAAGGTTTTTAACCAATCTTGTGCATCCAATAGGTGTGTTTGTGTCATTGGATCAACATTTCGGTCATTTTCGTCCTGCCTAGGCTAATTCTTGTCCAATTTGGGTTTTTAACCTATCTTGTGCATCCAATAGGTGTGTTTGTGTCATTTGATGAATATTTAGGTCATTTTCGTACTCGACATGCTTATTCTTGTCCAATTAGGGTTTTTAACCAATCTTGTGCATCAAATAAGTTCGTTTGTGTCATTGGATGAACATTTAGGTCATTATCGTCCTCCCTAGGCTTAATCTTGTCCAAATAGGAGTTTTAACCAATCTTGTGCTTCCAATAAGTTCGTTTGTGCCAATGGATGAACATTTAGGTCATTTTTGTCCTCCCAAGTCTTAATCTTGTCCAATTAAGGTATTTAATCAATCTTGTGCATCCAATAGGTGTTTTTGTGTAATTGGATGAACATTCAGATCATTTTCGTCCTCCCTAGGTTATTTTCGTCCTCTTAAGTCTTAATCTTGTCCAATTAAGGTTTTTAACCAATCTTGTGCATCAAATAGGTGTGTTTGTGTAATTGGATCAACATTTAGGTCATTTTCGTCCTCCCTAGGCTAATTCTTGTCCAATTTGGGTTTTTAACCAATCTTGTGCATCCAATAGGTGTGTTTGTGTAATTGGATGAAGATTTAGGTCATTGTCGTCCTCCCTAGGATAATTCTTGTCCAATTAGGGTTTTTAACCAATCTTGTGCATCCAATAGGTGTGTTTGTGTCATTGCATGAAGATTTAGGTCACTTTCGTCCTCCTTAGGCATATTCTTGTCCAATTACGGTTTTTATCCAATCTTGTGCATCCAATAAGTTCGTTTGTGTCATTGGATGAACATTTAGGTCATTTTGGTCCTGCCAAGTCTTAATCTTGTCCAATAAGGGTTTTTAGCCGATCTTGTGCAACCAATAAGTTCGTTTGTGTCATCGGATGAACATTTAGGCCATTTTCGACCTCCTTAGGCTTATTCTTGTCCAATTATGGTTTTTAACCACCCTTGTGCATCCAATAGGTGTGTTTGTCATTTGATGAATGTGTAGGTCATTTTCGTCCTCCAATTAGGTCTAAATGTTCATCCTAGGACGAAATTTAGGACAAAAATGGTCTAAATGTTCTAAATGTTCTAAATGTTCTAAACCCTAATTGGACAAGAATCATCCTAGGGAGGACGAAAATGGTCTAAATGTTGATCCAATGACACAAACACACCTATTGGATGCACAAGATTGGTTAAAAACCCTCATTGGACAAGATTAACACTTGAGAGGACAAAAAAGAACTAAATGTTTATCCAACGACACAAATACACCTATTGGATGCACAAGATTGGTTAAAAACACAAGTTGGACAAGAATAAGCCTGTGCAGTACGAAAATGACCTAAATATTCATCAAATGACACAAACACACCTATTGGATGCAGAAGGATGGTTAAAAACCCTTATTGGACAAGAATAAGATTAGGAATGATGAAAATGATTTAAATGTTCATCCATGGACACAAACGAACTTATTGCATGCACATGATTGGTTAAAAACCCTAATTTGACAAGAATAAGCCTAGGGACGACGAAAATGACCTAAATGTTCATGCAATGACACAAACACACCTATTGGATGCACAAGATTGGTTACAAACACTAATTGGAAAAGAATTAGCCTAAGGAGGACGATAATGACCTAAATGTTCATCCAATTACACAAACAAACCAATTGGATGCACAACATTGGTTAAAAACCCAAATTGGAAAAGAATAAGGCTGGGGAGGATGAAAATGACCTAAATGTTGATCAAATGACACAAACACACATATTGGATGCACAAGATTGGATAAAAAGCCTAATTGGACAAGAATTAGCCTACGGAGTACGAAAATGACCTAAATGTTCATCCAATGACAAACGCACCTATTGGATGCACAAGATTGGTTAAAAACCCTAATTGGACAAGATTAAGCCTAGGGAAGGCGAAAATGACCTAAATGTTCATCCAATGACACAAACACACCTATTGGATGCACAAGAATGGTTAAAAACCCTAATTGGACAAGAGTTAGCCTAGGGAGGACGAAAATGACCAATATACTCATCCAACGATAGAAACACACCTATTGGATGCACAAGATTGGTTAAAACCGATAATTGGACAAGAATAAGCCTAGGGAGGACGAAAATGATCTGAATGTTCATCCAATTACTCAAAAACACCTATTTGATGCACAAGATTGATTAAATACCTTAATTGGACAAGATTAAGACTTGGGAGGACAAAAATGACCTAAATGTTCATCCAGTGGCACAAACGAACTTATTGGATGCATAAGATTGGTGAAAACCCCTATTTGGACGATATTAAGCCTAGGGAGGACGATAATGACCTAAATGTTCATCCAACGACAAAAACGAACTTATTTGATGCAGAAGATTGGTTAAAAACCCTAATTCGACAAGAATAAGCATGTGGAGTACGAAAATGACCTAAATATTCATCAAATGACACAAACACACCTATTGGATGCACAAGATTGGTTAAAAACCCAAATTGGACAAGAATTAGCCTAGGGAGGATGAAAATGACCTAAATGTTGATCCAATGACACAAACACACCTATTGGATGCACAAGAATGGTTAAAAACCCTAATTGGACAAGATTAATACTTGAGAGGACGAAAATGACCTAAATGTTTATCGAATGACACAAACGCACTTATTGGATGCACAAGGATGGTTAAAAACCCTAATTGGACAAGAATAAGACTAGGGAAGGCGAAAATGACCTAAATGTTCATCAAATGACATAATCACACCTATTGGATGCACAAGATTGGTTAAAAACCATAATTGGACAAGAATAAGCCTAAGGAGGTCGAAAATGGCCTAAATGTTCATCCGATGACACAAACACACCTATTGGATGCACAAGATAGGTTACAAATCCTAATAGGACAAGAATTAGCCTTGGGAGGACGAAAATAACCAAAATGTTCATCCAATGACACAAACACACCTATTAGATGTAGAAGTTTGGTTAAAAACCCTAATTGGACAAGAATAAGCTTAGGGAGGACGAAAATGACCTAAATGTTCATCCAATGACATAAACACACCTATTGGATGCACAAGATTGGTTAAAACCCCTAATTGGAGAAGAATAAGCCTAGGGAAGGCGAAAATGACCTAAATGTTCATCCAATGACACAAACACACCTATTGGATGCACAAGATTGGTTAAAAACCCTTATTGGACCAGAATGTTCCTAGGGAGGACGAAAATGACCTAAATGTTCATCCAATGACACAAACACACCTATTGGTTGCACAAGATTGGTTAAAAACCCTTATTGGACCAGAATGTTCCTAGGGAGGACGAAAATGACCTAAATGTTCATCCAAAGACATAAACACACCTATTGGATGCACAAGATTGGTTACAAACCCTAATTGGACAAGAATTATCCTAGGGAGGACGACAATGACCTCAATGTTCATCCAATTACACAAACACACCTATTGGATGCACAAGATTGGTTAAAAACCCAAATTGGACAACAATTGGCCTATGGAGGACGAAAATGATCTAAATGTTGATCCAATGACACAAACACACCTATTGGATGCACAAGATTGGTTAAAAACCCTAACTGGACAAGATTAACACTTGAGAGGAAAAAAATGAACTAAATGTTTATCCAACGACACAAACATACCTATTGGATGCACAAGGTTGGTTAAAAATGAAACTTGGATAAGAATAAGCCTGTGGAGTACGAAAATGATTTAAATATTCATCAAATGACACAAACACATCTATTGGATGCACAAGATTGGTTAAAAACCCTTATTGGACCAGAATGTTCCTAGGGAGGACGAAAATGACCTAAATGTTCATCCAATGACACAAACACACCTATTGGTTGCACAAGATTGGTTAAAAACCCTTATTGGACCAGAATGTTCCTAGGGAGGATGAAAATGACCTAAATTTTCATCCAAAGACACAAACACACCTATTGGATGCACAAGATTGGATACAAACCCTAATTGGACAAGAATTATCCTAGGGAGGACGACAATGACCTGAATGTTCATCCAATTACACAAACACACCTATTGGATGCACAAGATTGGTTAAAAATCCAAGTTGGACAACAATTGGCCTGTGGAGGACGAAAATGATCTAAATGTTGATCCAATGACACAAACACACCTATTGGATGCACAAGATTCTTGTCCCTAGGATGAACATTTAGACCATTTTCGTCCTCCCTAGGTCATTTTCGTTCTCCTTAGGCTTATTCTTGTCAATTTAGGGTTTTTAACCAATCTAGTGCATCCAATATGTTCGTTTGTGTCATTGGATGAACATTTACGTCATTTTCGTCATCCCAAGTCTTAATCTTGTCCAATAAGGGTTATTAGCCAATCTTGTGCATCCAATAGGTTCGTTTGTCTCATTGGATGAACATTTAGGTCATTTTCGTCCTCCATAGGCTTATTCCTGTGCAATTAGGGTTTTTAACCGATCTTGTGCATCAAATAAGTTCGTTTGTGTCATTGGAAAAATACTTAGGTCGTTTTCGTCCTCCCTAGGCTTAATCTTGTACAATTAGGGTTTTTAACCAATCTTGTGCATCCAATATGTTCGTTTGTGTCATTGGACGAACATTTAGGTCATTTTCGTACACCCTAGGCTAATTCTTGTCCAATTAGGCTTTTTATCCAATCTTGTGCATCCATTTGGTTTGTTTGTGTAATAGGATGAACATTTAGGTCATTATCGTCCTCCTTAGGCTAATTTTTTTCCAATGAGGGTTTGTATCCAACCTTGTGCATCCAATACGTTCGTTTGTGTCATTGGATGAACATTTAGGTCATTTTCGTCATCCCAAGTCTTAATCTTGTCCAATAAGGGTTATTAGCCAATCTTGTGCATCCAATAAGTTCGTTTGTGTCATTGGATGAACATTTAGGTCATTTTCGTCCTCCATAGGCTTATTCTTGTCCAATTAGGGTTTTTAACAAACCTTGTGCCTCCAATAGGTGTGTTTGTGTCATTTGATAAATATTTAAATCATTTTCGTACTCCACAGGCTTATTCTTGTCCAAGTTGCGTTTTTAACCAATCTTGTGCATCCAAAAGGTAGGTTTGTGTCGTTGGATAAACATTTAGTTCATTTTTGTCCTCTCAAGTGTTAATCTTGTCCAGCTAGGGTTTTTAACCAATCTTGTGCATCCAATAGGTGTGTTTGTGTCATTAGATCAACATTTAGGTCATTTTCGTCCTCCCTAGGCTAATTCTTGTCCAATTTGGATTTTTAACCAATCTTGTGCATCCAATAGGTGTGTTTGTGTCATTGGATGAACATTTTGGTCATTTTCGTCCTCCCATGGCTTATTCTTGTCCTATTAGGGTTTGTAACCTATCTTGTGCATCCAATAGGTGTGATTGTGTCATTGGATGAACATTTAGGTCATTTTCGTCCTCCCTAGGAACATTCTGGTCCAATTAGGTATTTTAACCAATCTTGTGCATCCAATAGTTTCGTTTGTGTCATTGGATGAACACTTAGGTCATTTTCGTACTCCCTAGGATAATTCTTGTCCAATTCCGCTTTTTATCCAATCTTGTGCATTCCATGTGTGTTTGTGTAATTTGATGAATATTTAGGTCATTTTCGTATTCCACAGGCTTATTCTTGTCCAAGTTGCGTTTTTAACCAATCTTGTTCATCTAACAGGTGTGTTTGTCCTCTTAAGTGTTAATCTTGTCCAATTTGGGTTTTTAACCAATCCTGAGCATGCAATAGGTGTGTTTGTGTCATTGGATCAACATTTAGGTCATTTTCGTCCTCCCTAGGCTAATTCTTGTCCAATATCGGTTTTTAACCAATCTTGTGCATCCAATAGGTGTGTTTGTGTAATTGGATGAACATATAGGACATTTTCGTCCTCCCTAGGATAATTCTTGTCCAATTAGGGTTTGTAACCTATCTTGTGCATTCAATAGGTGTGTTTGTGTCATTGGATGAACATTTAGGTCATTTTCGTTCTCCCTAGGAACATTCTGGTCCAATTAGGGTTTTTAACAAATCTTGTGCATCCAATGGGTGTGTTTGTGTCAATCTTGTCCAATTAAGGTTTTTAACCAATCTTATGCATCCGATAGGTGTGGTTGTGTCATTTCAGGAATATTTAGGTCGTTTTCGTACTCCACTGGCTTATTCATGTCCAATTAGGGTTTTTAACCAATCTTTGCGTCAAATAAGTTCGTTTGTGTCGTTGGATAAACATTTAGGTCGTTTTCGTCCTTCCTAGGCTTAATCTTGTCCAAATAGCGGTTTTAACTAATCTTGCGCATCCAATAAGTTTGTTTGTGTCATTGGATGAACATTTAGGTCATTTTGGTCCTCCCTAGGCTTATTCTTGTCCAATTAGGGTTTTTAACCAATCATGTGCCTCAAATAAGTTCGTTTGTGTCATTGGATAAACACTTAGGTCGTTCTCGTCCTCCCTAGGTTTAATCATGTACAATTAGGGTTTTAACCAATCTTCTACATCCAATATGTTCGTTTGTGTCATTGGATGAACATTTAGGTCTTTTTCGTACTCCCTAGGCTAATTCTTGTCTAATTAGGCTTTTTATCCAATCTTGTGCATCCAATATGTTTGTTTGTGTCATTTGATGAATATTTAGGTCATTTTCGTACTCCAGAGGCTTATTCTTGTCCAATTAGGGTTTTTAACCAATCTTGTGCATCAGATAAGTTAGTATGTGTCATTGGATAAACATTTAGGTCGTTTTCGTCCTCCCTAGGCTTAATCTTGTCCAATTAGGGTTTTTAACCAATCTTGTGCATCCAATAAGTTCGTTTGTGTCATTGGATGAACATTTAGGTCATTTTCGTACTCCCTAGGCTAATTCTTGTCCAATTAGGCTTTTTATCCAATCTTGTGCATCCAATATGTGTGTTTGTGTCATTTGATCAACATTTAGGTCATTTTCGTCCTCCCCAGGCTTATTCTTTTCCAATTTGGGGTTTTAACCAATCTTGTGCATCCAATTGGTTTGTTTGTGTAATTGGATGAACATTTAGGTAATTATCGTCCTCCTTAGGCTAATTATTTTCCAATGAGGGTTTGTATCCAATCTTGTGCATCCAATAGGTGTGTTTGTGTCATTCCCTGAACTATTCGGTCATTTTCGTCCTCCCTAGGCTTATTCTTGTCAAATTAGGGTTTTTAACCAACCTTGTGCATCCAATAAGTTCGTTTGTGTCATTGGATGAACATTTAGGTCATTTTCGCATCCCAAGTCTTAATCTTGTCCAGTAAGGGTTATTAGCCAATCTTGTGCATCCAATAAGTTCGTTTGTGTCATTGGACGAACATTTAGGTCATTTTCGTCCTCCATAGGCTTATTCTTGTCCAATTAGGGTTTTTAACAAACCTTGTGCCTCCAATAGGTGTGTTTGTGTCATTTGATGAATATTTAAATCATTTTCGTACTCCACAGGCTTATTCTTCTCCAAGTTGCGTTTTTAACCAATCTTGTGCATCCAATAGGTAGGTTTGTGCCGTTGGATGAACATTTAGTTCATTTTTGTCCTCTCAAGTGTTAATCTTGTCCAGTTAGGGTTTTTAACTAATCATGTGCATCCAATAGGTGTGTTTGTGTCATTAGATCAACATTTACGTCATTTTCGTCCTCCCTAGGCTAATTCTTGTCCAATTTGGATTTTTAACCAATCTTGTGCATCCAATAGGTGTGTTTGTGTAATTGGATGAACATTTAGGACATTGTTGTCCTCCATAGGATCATTCTTGTCCAATTAGGGTTTGTAACCAATCTTGTGCATCCAATAGGTGTGTTTGTGTCTTTGGATGAACATGTAGGTCATTTTCGTCCTCCCTAGGAACATTCTGGTGTAATTAAGTATTTTAACCAATCTTGTGCATCCAATAGGTGTGTTTGTGTCATTGGATGAACATTTAGGTCATTTTGGTCCTCCCTAGGCTTATTCTTGTCCAATAAGGGTTTTTAACCAATCTTCTACATCTAATAGGTGTGTTTGTGTCATTGGATTAACATTTTGGTCATTTTCGTCCTCCCAAGGCTTATTCTTGTCCTATTAGGGTTTGTAACCTATCTTGTGCATCCAATAGGTATGTTTGTGTCATTGGATGAACATTTAGGTCATTTTCGTCCTCCCTAGGAACGTTCTGGTCCAATTAGGTATTTTAACCAATCTTGTGCATCCAATATGTGTGTTTGTGTCATTGGATGAACATTTAGGTCATTTTGGTCCTCTAAAGTGTTAATCTTGTCCAATTAGGGATTTTAACCAATCTTGTGCATCCAATAGGTGTGTTTGTGTCATTGGATCAAGATTTAGGTCATTTTCGTCCTCCCTAGGCTAATTCTTGTCCAATTTCGGTTTTTAACCAATCTTGTGCATCCAATAGGTGTGTTTGTGTAATTGGATGAACATTTAGGACATTGTCGTCTTCCCTAGGATAATTCTTGTCCAATTAGGGTTTGTAACCAATCTTGTGCATCCAGTATGTGTGTTTGTGTCTTTGGATGAACATTTTGGTGATTTTCGTCCTCCCTAGGAACATTCTGGTCCAATTAAGGTTTTTAACCAATCTTCTACATCTAATAGGTGTGTTTGTGTCATTGGATGAACATTTTGGTCATTTTCGTCCTCCCAAGGCTTATTCTTGTCATATTAGGGTTTGTAACCTATCTTGTGCATCCAATAGGTGTTTTGTGTCATTGGATGAACATTTAGGTGATTTTTGTCCTCTCAAGTGTTAATCTTGTCCAATTAGGGATTTTAACCGATCTTGTGCATCCAATAGGTGTGTTTGTGTCATTGGATCAACATTTAGGTCATTTTTGTCCTCCCTAGGCTAATTCTTGTCCAATTTCGGTTTTTAACGAATCTTGTGCATCCAATAGGTGTGTTTGTGTAATTGGATGAACATTTAGGACATTGTCGTCCTCCCTAGGGTAATTCTTGTCCAATTAGGGTTTGTAACCAATCTTGTGCAACCAATAGGAGTGTTTGTGTCTTTGGATGAACATTTAGGTGATTTTCGTCCTCCCTAGGAACATTCTGGTCCAATTAGGGTTTTTAACCAATCTTGTGCATCCAATAGGTGTGTTTGTGTCATTGGATGAACATATAGGTCATTTTCGTCCTCCCTAGGCTTATTCTGGTCCAATTAAGGATTTAAACCAATCTTCTAGATCTAATATGTGTGTTTGTGTCATTGGATGAACATTTTGGTCAGTTTCGTCCTCCCTAGGAACATTCTGGTCCAATTAGGGTTTTTAACCAATCTTGTGCATCCAATATGTGTGTTTGTGTTATTGGATGAACATTTAGGTCATTTTCGTCCTCCCTAGGCTTATTCTGGTCCAATTACGGTTTTTAACCAATCTTCTACATCTAATAGGTGTGTTTGTGTCATTGGATGAACATTTAGGTCATTTTCATCCTCCCTAGGAACATTCTGGTCCAATTAGGGTTTTTAACCAATCTAGTGCATCCAATGGGTGTTTTTGTGTCATTGGATGAACATTTAGGTCATTTTCGTCCTGCCTAGGCTTATTCTTGTCCAATTAGGAATTTTATCCAATCTTGTGCTTCCAATTGGTGTGTTTGTGTCATTTGATGAATATTTAGCTCATTTCGTACTCCACATGCATCCAATAAGTTCGTTTGTGTCATTGGATGAACAATTAGGTCATTTTCGTTCTCCCAAGTCTTAATCTTTTCCAATTATGGTTTTTAAACAATCTTATGAATCCAATAGGTGTGTTTGTGTCATTGGATGAACATTTAGGTCATTTTCGTCCTCCCCAGGCTTATTGTTGTCCAATTACGGTTTTTGACAAATCTTCTACATCTAATAGGTGTGTTTGTGTCATTGGATTAACATTTTGGTCATTTTCGTCCTGCCAAGGCTTATTCTTGTCCTATTAGGGTTTGTAACCTATCTTGTGCATCCAATAGGTGTGTTTGTGTCATTGGATGAACATTTAGGTCATTTTCGTTCTCCCTAGGAACATTCTAATCCAATTAGGGTTTTAAACCAATCTTGTGCATCCAATGGGTGTGTTTGTGTCATTGGATGAACATTTAGGTCATTTTCGTACTCCTTAGGCTTATTCTTGTCCAATTAGGGTTTTTAACCAATCTTATGCATCCGATAGGTGTGTTTGTGTCATTTCAGGAATATTTAGGTCGTTTTCGTACTCCACTGGCTTATTCATGTCCAATTAGGGTTTTTAACCAATCTTGTGCATCAAATAAGTTCGTTTGTGTCGTTGGATAAACATTTAGGTCGTTTTCGTCCTCCCTAGGCTTAATCTTGTCCAAATAGGGGTTTTAACTAATCTTGCGCATCCATTAAGTTTGTTTGTGTCATTGTATGAACATTTAGGTCATTTTGGTCCTCTCAAGTGTTAATCTTGTCCAATTAGGGATTTTAACCAATCTTGTGCATCCAATAGGTGTGTTTGTGTCATTGGATCAACATTTAGGTCATTTTCGTCCTCCCTAGGCTAATTCTTGTCCAATTTCGGTTTTTAACCAATCTTGTGCATCCAATATGTGTGTTTGTGTAATTGGATGAACATTTAGGTGATTTTCGTCCTCCCTAGGAACATTCTGGTCCAATTTGGGTTTTTAACCAATCTTGTGCTTCCAATAGCTGTGTTTGTGTCATCGGATGAACATTTAGGTCATTTTCGTCATGCCTAGGCTTATTATGGTCCAATTAAGGTTTTTAACCAATCTTCTACATCTAATAGGTTTGTTTGTGTCATTGGATGAACATTTAGGTCATTTTCGTCCTCCCTAGGCTTATTCTGGTCCAATTAAGGTTTTTAACCAATCTTCTACATCTAATAGGTGTGTTTGTGTCATTGGATGAACATTTTGGTCATTTTCGTCCTCCCAAGGCTTATTCTTGTCCTATTAGGGTTTGTAACCTATCTTGTGCATCCAATAGGTGTTTTGTGTCGTTGGATGAACATTTAGGTGATTTTCGTCCTCCCTAGGAACATTCTGGTCCACTTAGGTATTTTAACCAATCTTGTGCATCCAATATGTGTGTTTGTGTCATTGGATGAACATTTAGCTCATTTTGGTTCTCTCAAGTGTTAATCTTGTCCAATTTGGGTTTTGAACCAATCTTGAGCATTGAATAGGTGTGTTTGTGTCATTGGATCAACATTTAGGTCATTTTCGTCCTCCCTAGGAACATTCTGGTCCAATTAGGGTTTTTAACCAATCTTGTGCATCCAATAGGTGTGTTTGTGTCATTGGATGCACATTTAGGACATTTTCGTCCTCCCTAGGCTTATTTTGGTCCAATTAAGGTTTTTAACCAATCTTCTACATCTAATAGGTGTGTTTGTGTCATTCGATGAATATTTTGGTCATTTTCGTCCTCCCTAGGAATATTCTGGTCTAATTAGGGTTTTTAACCAATCTTGTGCTTCCAATAGGTGTGTTTGTTTCATTGGATGAACATTTAGGTCATTTTCGTCCTCCCTAGGCTTATTCTGGTCCAATTAAGGTTTTTAACAAATCTTCTACATCTAATAGGTGTGTTTGTGTCATTGGATGAACATTTAGGTCATTTTCGTCCTCCCTAGGCTTATTTTGGTCCAATTAAGGTTTTTAACAAATCTTCTACATCTAATAGGTGTGTTTGTGTCATTGGATGAACATTTTGGTCATTTTCGTCCTCCCAAGGCTTATTCTTGTCCTATTAGGGTTTGTAACCTATCTTGTGCATCCAATTGGTGTTTTGTGTCGTTGGATGAACATTTAGGTGATTTTCGTCCTCCCTAGGAACATTCTGGTCCAATTAGGTATTTTAACCAATCTTGTGCATCCAATATGTGTGTTTATGTCATTGGATGAACATTTAGCTCATTTTGGTTCTCTCAAGTGTTAATCTTGTCCAATTTGGGTTTTTAACCAATCTTGAGCATTGAATAGGTGTGTTTGTGTCATTGGATCAACATTTAGGTCATTTTCGTCCTCCCTAGGCTAATTCTTGTCCAATTTCGGTTTTTAAACAATCTTGTGCATCCAATAGGTGTGTTTGTGTAATTGGATGAACATTTAGGACATTGTCGTCCTTCCTAGGATAATTCTTGTCCAATTAGGGTTTGTAACCAATCTTGTGCATCCAATAGGTGTGTTTGTGTCTTTGGATGAACATTTAGGTGATTTTCGTCCTCCCTAGGAACATTCTGGTCCAATTTGGGTTTTTAACCAATCTTGTGCTTCCAATAGGTGTGTTTGTGTCATCGGATGAACATTTAGGTCATTTTCGTCATCCATAGGCTTATTATGGTCCAATTAAGGTTTTTAACCAATCTTCTACATCTAATAGGTTTGTTTGTGTCATTGGATGAACATTTAGGTCATTTTCGTCCTCCCTAGGCTTATTCTGGTCCAATTAAGGTTTTTAACCAATCTTCTACATCTAATAGGTGTGTTTGTGTCATTGGATGAACATTTTGGTCATTTTCGTCCTCCCAAGGCTTATTCTGGTCCAATTAAGGTTTTTAACAAATCTTCTACATCTAATAGGTGTGTTTGTGTCATTGATGAACATTTTAGTCATTTTCGTCCTCCCAAGGCTTATTCTTGTCCTATTAGGGTTTGTAACCTATCTTGTGCATCCAATTGGTGTTTTGTGTCGTTGGATGAACATTTAGGTGATTTTCGTCCTCCCTAGGCTAATTCTTGTCCAATTTTGGTTTTTAACCAATCTTGTGCATCCAATAGGTGTGTTTGTGTAATTGGATGAACATTTAGGACATTGTCGTCCTCCCTAGGATAATTCTTGTCCAATTAGGGTTTGTAACCAATCTTCTGCAACCAATAGGTGTGTTTGTGTCTTTGGATGAACATTTAGATGATTTTCGTCCTCCCTAGGAACATTCTAGTCCAATTAGGGTTTTTAACCAATCTTGTGCTTCCAATAGGTGTGTTTGTGTCATTGGATGAACATTTAGGTCATTTTCGTCCTCCCTAGGCTTATTATGGTCCAATTAAGGTTTTTAACCAATCTTCTACATCTAATAGGTGTGTTTGGGTCATTGGATGAACATTTAGGTCATTTTCGTACTCCCTAGGCTTATTTTGGTCCAATTAAGGTTTTTAACCAATCTTCTACATCTAATAGGTTTGTTTGTGTCATTGGATGAACATTTTGGTCATTTTCGTCCTCCCAAGGCTTATTCTTGTCCTATTAGGGTTTGTAACCTATCTTGTGCATCCAATAGGTGTTTTGTGTCGTTGGATGAATATTTAGGTGATTTTCGTCCTCCCTAGGAACATTCTGGTCCAATTAGGTATTTTAACCAATCTTGTGCATCCAATATGTGTGTTTGTGTCATTGGATGAACATTTAGGTCATTTTGGTTCTCTCAAGTGTTATTCTTGTCCAATTAGGGATTTTATCCAATCTTGTTCATCCAATAGGTGTGTTTGTGTCATTGGATCAACATTTAGGTCATTTTCGTCCTCCCTAGGCTAATTCTTGTCCAATTTCGGTTTTTAACCAATCTTGTGCATCCAATAGGTGTGTTTGTGTAATTGGATGAACATTTAGGACATTGTCGTCCTCCCTAGGATAATTCTTGTCCAATTAGGGTTTGTAACCAATCTTGTGAATCCAATAGGTGTGTTTGTGTCTTTGGATGAACATTTAGGTCATTTTCATCCTCCCTAGGAACATTCTGGTCCAATTAGGGTTTTTAACCAATCTTGTGCATCCAATAGGTGTGTTTGTGTCATTGGATGCACATTTGGGACATTTTCGTCCTCCCTAGGCTTATTCTGGTCCAATTAAGGTTTTTAACCAATCTTCTACATCTAATAGGTGTGTTTGTGTCATTCGATGAACATTTTGGTCATTTTAGTCCTCCCAAGGCTTATTCTTGTCCTATTAGGGTTTGTAACCTATCTTGTGCATCCAATTGGTGTTTTGTGTCGTTGGATGAACATTTAGGTGATTTTCGTCCTCCCTAGGAACATTCTGGTCCAATTAGGTATTTTAACCAATCTTGTGCATCCAATATGTGTGTTTGTGTCATTGGATGAACATTTAGCTCATTTTGGTTCTCTCAAGTGTTAATCTTGTCCAATTTGGGTTTTTAACCAATCTTGAGCATGGAATAGGTGTGTTTGTGTCATTGGATCAACATTTAGGTCATTTTCGTCCTCCCTAGGCTAATTCTTGTCCAATTAGGGTTTGTAACCAATCTTGTGCAACCAATAGGTGTTTTTGTGTCTTTGGATGAACATTTAGATGATTTTCGTCCTCCCTAGGAACATTCTGGTCCAATAAGGGTTTTTAACCAATCTTGTGCTTCCAATAGGTGTGTTTGTGTCATTGGATGAACATTTAGGTCATTTTCGTCCTCCCTAGGCTTATTATGGTCCAATTAAGGTTTTTAACCAATCTTCTACATCTAATAGGTGTGTTTGTGTCATTCGATGAACATTTTGGTCATTTTAGTCCTCCCAAGGCTTATTCTTGTCTTATTAGGGTTTGTAACCTATCTTGTGCATCCAATTGGTGTTTTGTGTCGTTGGATGAACATTTAGGTGATTTTCGTCCTCCCTAGGAACATTCTGGTCCAATTAGGTATTTTAACCAATCTTGTGCATCCAATATGTGTGTTTGTGTCATTGGATGAACATTTAGCTCATTTTGGTTCTCTCAAGTGTTAATCTTGTACAATTTGGGTTTTTAACCAATCTTGAGCATGGAATAGGTGTGTTTGTGTCATTGGATCAACATTTAGGTCATTTTCGTCCTCCCTAGGCTAATTCTTGTCCAATTAGGGTTTGTAACCAATCTTGTGCAACCAATAGGTGTTTTTGTGTCTTTGGATGAACATTTAGATGATTTTCGTCCTCCCTAGGAACATTCTGGTCCAATAAGGGTTTTTAACCAATCTTGTGCTTCCAATAGGTGTGTTTGTGTCATTGGATGAACATTTAGGTCATTTTCGTCCTCCCTAGGCTTATTATGGTCCAATTAAGGTTTTTAACCAATCTTCTACATCTAATAGGTGTGTTTGTGTCATTGGATGAACATTTAGGTCATTTTCGTACTCCCTAGGCTTATTTTGGTCCAATTAAGGTTTTTAACCAATCTTATACATCTAATAGGTTTGTTTGTGTCATTGGATGAACATTTTGGTCATTTTCGTCCTCCCAAGGCTTATTCTTGTCCTATTAGGGTTTGTAACCTATCTTGTGCATCCAATAGGTGTTTTCTGTCGTTGGATGAACATTTAGGTGATTTTCGTCCTCCCTAGGAACATTCTGGTCCAATTAGGTATTTCAACCAATCTTGTGCATCCAATATGTGTGTTTGTGTCATTGGATGAACATTTAGGTCATTTTGGTTCTCTCAAGTGTTATTCTTGTCCAATTAGGGATTTTATCCAATCTTGTTCATCCAATAGGTGTGTTTGTGTCATTGGATCAACATTTAGGTCATTTTCGTCCTCCCTAGGCTAATTCTTGTCCAATTTCGGTTTTGAACCAATCTTGTGCATCCAATAGGTGTGTTTGTGTAATTGGATGAACATTTAGGACATTGTCGTCCTCCCTAGGATAATTCTTGTCCAATTAGGGTTTGTAACCAATCTTGTCAATCCAATAGGTGTGTTTGTGTCTTTGGATGAACATTTAGGTCATTTTCATCCTCCCTAGGAACATTCGGGTCCAATTAGGGTTTTTAACCAATCTTGTGCATCCAATAGGTGTGTTTGTGTCATTGGATGCACATTTGGGACATTTTCGTCCTCCCTAGGCTTATTCTGGTCCAATTAAGGTTTTTAACCAATCTTCTACATCTAATAGGTGTGTTTGTGTCATTCGATGAACATTTTGGTCATTTTAGTCCTCCCAAGGCTTATTCTTGTCCTATTAGGGTTTGTAACCTATCTTGTGCATCCAATTGGTGTTTTGTGTCGATGGATGAACATTTAGGTGATTTTCGTCCTCCCTAGGAACATTCTGGTCCAATTAGGTATTTTAACCAATCTTGTGCATCCAATATGTGTGTTTGTGTCATTGGATGAACATTTAGCTCATTTTGGTTCTCTCAAGTGTTAATCTTGTACAATTTGGGTTTTTAACCAATCTTGAGCATGGAATAGGTGTGTTTGTGTCATTGGATCAACATTTAGGTCATTTTCGTCCTCCCTAGGCTAATTCTTGTCCAATTAGGGTTTGTAACCAATCTTGTGCAACCAATAGGTGTTTTTGTGTCTTTGGATGAACATTTAGATGATTTTCGTCCTCCCTAGGAACATTCTGGTCCAATAAGGGTTTTTAACCAATCTTGTGCTTCCAATAGGTGTGTTTGTGTCATTGGATGAACATTTAGGTCATTTTCGTCCTCCCTAGGCTTATTATGGTCCAATTAAGGTTTTTAACCAATCTTCTACATCTAATAGGTGTGTTTGTGTCATTGGATGAACATTTAGGTCATTTTCGTACTCCCTAGGCTTATTTTGGTCCAATTAAGGTTTTTAACCAATCTTCTACATCTAATAGGTTTGTTTGTGTCATTGGATGAACATTTTGGTCATTTTCGTCCTCCCAAGGCTTATTCTTGTCCTATTAGGGTTTGTAACCTATCTTGTGCATCCAATAGGTGTTTTGTGTCGTTCGATGAACATTTAGGTGATATTCGTCCTCCCTAGGAACATTCTGGTCCAATTAGGTATTTCAACCAATCTTGTGCATCCAATATGTGTGTTTGTGTCATTGGATGAACATTTAGCTCATTTTGGTTCTCTCAAGTGTTATTCTTGTCCAATTAGGGATTTTATCCAATCTTGTTCATCCAATAGGTGTGTTTGTGTCATTGGATCAACATTTAGGTCATTTTCGTCCTCCCTAGGCTAATTCTTGTCCAATTTCGGTTTTGAACCAATCTTGTGCATCCAATAGGTGTGTTTGTGTAATTGGATGAACATTTAGGACATTGTCGTCCTCCCTAGGATAATTCTTGTCCAATTAGGGTTTGTAACCAATCTTGTGAATCCAATAGGTGTGTTTGTGTCTTTGGATGAACATTTAGGTCATTTTCATCCTCCCTAGGAACATTCTGGTCCAATTAGGGTTTTTAACCAATCTTGTGCATCCAATAGGTGTGTTTGTGTCATTGGATGCACATTTAGGACATTTTCGTCCTCCCTAGGCTTATTCTGGTCCAATTAAGGTTTTTAACCAATCTTCTACATCTAATAGGTGTGTTTGTGTCATTCGATGAACATTTTGGTCATTTTCGTCCTCCCAAGGCTTATTCTTGTCCTATTAGGGTTTGTAACCTATCTTGTGCATCCAATAGGTGTTTTGTGTCGTTGGATGAACATTTAGGTGATTTTCGTCCTCCCTAGGAAAATTCTGGTCCAATTAGGTATTTTAACCAATCTTGTGCATCCAATATGTGTGTTTGTGTCATTGGATGAACATTTAGCTCATTTTGGTTCTCTCAAGTGTTAATCTTGTACAATTTGGGTTTTTAACCTATCTTGAGCATGGAATAGGTGTGTTTGTGTCATTGGATCAACATTTAGGTCATTTTCGTCCTCCTTAGGCTAATTCTTGTCCAATTAGGGTTTGTAACCAATCTTGTGCAACCAATAGGCGTGTTTGTATCTTTGGATGAACATTTAGATGATTTTCGTACTCCCTAGGAACATTTTGGTTCAATAAGGGTTTTTAACCAATCTTGTGCTTCCAATAGGTGTGTTTGTGTCATTGGATGAACATTTAGGTCATTTTCGTCCTCCCTAGGCTTATTATGGTCCAATTAAGGTTTTTAACCAATCTTCTACATCTAATAGGTGTGTTTGTGTCATTGGGTGAACATTTAGGTCATTTTCGTACTCCCTAGGCTTATTTTGGTCCAATTAAGGTTTTTAACCAATCTTCTACATCTAATAGGTTTGTTTGTGTCATTGGATGAACATTTTGGTCATTTTCGTCCTCCCAAGGCTTATTCTTGTCCTATTAGGGTTTGTAACCTATCTTGTGCATCCAATAGGTGTTTTGTGTCGTTGGATGAACATTTAGGTGATTTTCGTCCTCCCTAGGAACATTCTGGTCCAATTAGGTATTTTAACCAATCTTGTGCATCCAATATGTGTGTTTGTGTCATTGGATGAACATTTAGGTCATTTTGGTTCTCTCAAGTGTTATTCTTGTCCAATTAGGGATTTTATCCAATCTTGTTCATCCAATAGGTGTGTTTGTGTCGTTGGATCAACATTTAGGTCATTTTCTTCCTCCCTAGGCTAATTCTTGTCCAATTTCGGTTTTGAACCAATCTTGTGCATCCAATAGGTGTGTTTGTGTAATTGGATGAACATTTAGGACATTGTCGTCCTCCCTAGGATAATTCTTGTCCAATTAGGGTTTGTAACCAATCTTGTGAATCCAATAGGTGTGTTTGTGTCTTTGGATGAACATTTAGGTCATTTTCATCCTCCCTAGGAACATTCTGGTCCAATTAGGGTTTTTAACCAATCTTGTGCATCCAATAGGTGTGTTTGTGTCATTGGATGCACATTTAGGACATTTTCGTCCTCCCTAGGCTTATTCTGGTCCAATTAAGGTTTTTAACCAATCTTCTACATCTAATAGGTGTGTTTGTGTCATTCGATGAACATTTTGGTCATTTTCGTCCTCCCAAGGCTTATTCTTGTCCTATTAGGGTTTGTAACCTATCTTGTGCATCTAATAGGTGTTTTGTGTCGTTGGATGAACATTTAGGTGATTTTCGTCCTCCCTAGGAATATTCTGGTCCAATTAGGTATTTTAACCAATCTTGTGCATCCAATATGTGTGTTTGTGTCATTGGATGAACATTTAGCTCATTTTGGTTCTCTCAAGTGTTAATCTTGTCCAATTTGGGTTTTTAACCAATCTTGAGCATGGAATAGGTGTGTTTGTGTCATTGGATCAACATTTAGGTCATTTTCGTCCTCCCTAGGCTAATTCTTGTCCAATTAGGGTTTGTAACCAATCTTGTGCAACCAATAGGTGTGTTTGTGTCTTTGGATGAACATTTAGATGATTTTTGTCCTCCCTAGGAACATTCTGGTCCAATAAGGGTTTTTAACCAATCTTGTGCTTCCAATAGGTGTGTTTGTGTCATTGGATGAACATTTAGGTCATTTTCGTCCTCCCTAGGCTTATTATGGTCCAATTAAGGTTTTTAACCAATCTTCTACATCTAATAGGTGTGTTTGTGTCATTGGATGAACATTTAGGTCATTTTCGTACTCCCTAGGCTTATTTTGGTCCAATTAAGGTTTTTAACCAATCTTCTACATCTAATAGGTTTGTTTGTGTCATTGGATGAACATTTTGGTCATTTTCGTCCTCCCAAGGCTTATTCTTGTCCTATTAGGGTTTGTAACCTATCTTGTGCATCCAATAGGTGTTTTGTGTCGTTGGATGAACATTTAGGTGATTTTCGTCCTCCCTAGGAACATTCTGGTCCAATTAGGTATTTTAACCAATCTTGTGCATCCAATATGTGTGTTTGTGTCATTGGATGAACATTTAGGTCATTTTGGTTCTCTCAAGTGTTAATCTTGTCCAATTAGGGATTTTATCCAATCTTGTGCATCCAATAGGTGTGTTTGTGTCATTGGATCAATATTTAGGTCATTTTCGTCCTCCCTAGGCTAATTCTTGTCCAATTTCGGTTTTGAACCAATCTTGTGCATCCAATAGGTGTGTTTGTGTAATTGGATGAACATTTAGGACATTGTCGTCCTCCCTAGGATAATTCTTGTCCAATTAGGGTTTGTAACCAATCTTGTGAATCCAATAGGTGTGTTTGTGTCTTTGGATGAACATTTAGGTCATTTTCATCCTCCCTAGGAACATTCTGGTCCAATTAGGGTTTTTAACCAATCTTGTGCATCCAATAGGTGTGTTTGTGTCATTGGATGCACATTTAGGACATTTTCGTCCTCCCTAAGCTTATTTTGGTCCAATTAAGGTTTTTAACCAATCTTCTACATCTAATAGGTGTGTTTGTGTCATTCGATGAACATTTTGGTCATTTTCGTCCTCCCAAGGCTTATTCTTGTCCTATTAGGGTTTGTAACCTATCTTGTGCATCCAATAGGTGTTTTGTGTCGTTGGATGAACATTTAGGTGATTTTCGTCCTCCCTAGGAACATTCTGGTCCAATTAGGTATTTTAACCAATCTTGTGCATCCAATATGTGTGTTTGTGTCATTGGATGAACATTTAGCTCATTTTGGTTCTCTCAAGTGTTAATCTTGTCCAATTTGGGTTTTTAACCAATCTTGAGCATTGAATAGGTGTGTTTGTGTCATTGGATCAACATTTAGGTCATTTTCGTCCTCTCTAGGCTAATTCTTGTCCAATTTTGGTTTTTAACCAATCTTGTGCATCCAATAGGTGTGTTTGTGTAATTGGATGAACATTTAGGACATTGTCGTCCTCCCTAGGATAATTCTTGTCCAATTTGGGTTTGTAACCAATCTTGTGAATCCAATAGGTGTGTTTGTGTCTTTGGATGAACATTTAGGTCATTTTCATCCTCCCT
>JBBPBS010000714.1:1524523-1541384 GCA_037974835.1 Cicer judaicum
CTTATTCTTGTCCTATTAGGGTTTGTAACCTATCTTGTGCATCCAATAGGTGATTTTCGTCCTCCCTAGGAACATTCTGGTCCAATTAGGTATTTTAACCAATCTTGTGCATCCAATATGTGTGTTTGTGTCATTGGATGAACATTTAGCTCATTTTGGTTCTCTCAAGTGTTAATCTGGTCCAATTTGGGTTTTTAACCAATCTTGAGCATTGAATAGGTGTGTTTGTGTCATTGGATCAACATTTAGGTCATTTTCGTCCTCCGTAGGCTAATTCTTGTCCAATTTTGGTTTTTAACCAATCTTGTGCATCCAATAGGTGTGTTTGTGTAATTGGATGAACATTTAGGACATTGTCGTCCTCCCTAGGATAATTCTTGTCCAATTAGGGTTTGTAACCAATCTTGTGCAACCAATAGGTGTGTTTGTGTCTTTGGATGAACATTTAGATGATTTTCGTCCTCCCTAGGAACATTCTAGTCCAATTAGGGTTTTTAACCAATCTTGTGCTTCCAATAGGTGTGTTTGTGTAATTGGTTGAACATTTAGGACATTGTCGTCCTCCCTAGGATAATTCTTGTCCAATTAGGGTTTTTAACCAATCTTCTACATCTAATAGGTGTGTTTGTGTCATTGGATGAACATTTAGGTCATTTTCGTACTCCCTAGGAACATTCTGGTCCAATTAGGGTTTTTAACCAATCTTCTACATCTAATAGGTTTGTTTGTGTCATTGGATGAACATTTTGGTCATTTTCGTCCTCAAGGGCTTATTCTTGTCCTATTAGGGTTTGTAAGCTATCTTGTGCATCCAATAGGTGTTTTGTGTCGTTGGATGAACATTTAGGTGATTTTCGTCCTCCCTAGGAACATTCTGGTCCAATTAGGTATTTTAACCAATCTTGTGCATCCAATATGTGTGTTTGTGTCACTGGATGAACATTTAGGTCATTTTGCTTCTCTCAAGTGTTAATCTTGTACAATTAGGGATTTTATCCAATCTTGTGCATCCAATAGGTGTGTTTGTGTCATTGGATCAACATTTAGGTCATTTTCGTCCTCCCTAGGTTAATTCTTGTCCAATTTCGGTTTTGAACCAATCTTGTGCATCCAATAGGTGTGTTTGTGTAATTGGATGAACATTTAGGACATTGTCGTCCTCCCTAGGATAATTCTTGTCCAATTAGGGTTTGTAACCAATCTTGTGAATCCAATAGGTGTGTTTGTGTCTTTGGATGAACATTTAGGTCATTTTCATCCTCCCTAGGAACATTCTGGTCCAATTAGGGTTTTTAACCAATCTTGTGCATCCAATAGGTGTGTTTGTGTCATTGGATGCATATTTAGGACATTTTCGTCCTCCCTAGGCTTATTTTGGTCCAATTAAGGTTTTTAACCAATCTTCTACATCTAATAGGTGTGTTTGTGTCATTCGATGAACATTTTGGTCATTTTCGTCCTCCCAAGGCTTATTCTTGTCCTATTAGAGTTTGTAACCTATCTTGTGCATCCAATCGGTGTGTTTGTGTCATTGGATGATCATTTAGGTCATTTTCGTCCTCCCTAGGCTTATTCTGGTCCAATTAAGGTTTTTAACCAATCTTCTACATCTAATAGGTGTGTTTGTGTCATTGGATGAACATTTTGGTCATTTTCGTCCTCCCAAGGCTTATTCTTGTCCTATTAGGGTTTGTAACCTATCTTGTGCATCCAATAGGTGTTTTGTGTCGTTGGATGAACATTTAGGTGATTTTCGTCCTCCCTAGGAACATTCTGGTCCAATTAGGTATTTTAACCAATCTTGTGCATCCAATATGTGTGTTTGTGTCATTGGATGAACATTTAGCTCATTTTGGTTCTCTCAAGTGTTAATCTGGTCCAATTAGGGTTTTTAACCAATCTTCTACATCTATTAGGTGTGTTTGTGTCATTGGATGAACATTTAGGTCATTTTCGTACTCCCTAGGAACATTCTGGTCCAATTAGGGTTTTTAACCAATCTTCTACATCTAATAGGTTTGTTTGTGTCATTGGATGAACATTTTGGTCATTTTCGTCCTCCCAAGGCTTATTCTTGTCCTATTAGGGTTTGTAACCTGTCTTGTGCATCCAATAGGTGTTTTGTGTCGTTGGATGAACATTTAGGTGATTTTCGTCCTCCCTAGGAACATTCTGGTCCAATTAGGTATTTTAACCAATCTTGTGCATCCAATATGTGTGTTTGTGTCACTGGATGAACATTTAGGTCATTTTGCTTCTCTCAAGTGTTAATCTTGTCCAATTAGGGATTTTATCCAATCTTGTGCATCCAATAGGTGTGTTTGTGTCATTGGATCAACATTTAGGTCATTTTCGTCCTCCCTAGGTTAATTCTTGTCCAATTTCGGTTTTGAACCAATCTTGTGCATCCAATAGGTGTGTTTGTGTAATTGGATGAACATTTAGGACATTGTCGTCCTCCCTAGGATAATTCTTGTCCAATTTGGGTTTGTAACCAATCTTGTGAATCCAATAGGTGTGTTTGTGTCTTTGGATGAACATTTAGGTCATTTTCATCCTCCCTAGAAACATTCTGGTCCAATTAGGGTTTTTAACCAATCTTGTGCATCCAATAGGTGTGTTTATGTCATTGGATGCACATTTAGGACATTTTCGTCCTCCCTAGGCTTATTTTGGTCCAATTAAGGTTTTTAACCAATCTTCTACATCTAATAGGTGTGTTTGTGTCATTCGATGAACATTTTGGTCATTTTCGTCCTCCCAAGGCTTATTCTTGTCCTATTAGAGTTTGTAACCTATCTTGTGCATCCAATAGGTGTGTTTGTGTCATTGGATGAACATTTAGGTCATTTTCGTCCTCCCTAGGAACATTCTGGTCCAATTAGGGTTTTTAACCAATCTTGTTCATCCAATGGGTGTGTTTGTGTCATTGGATGAACAATTAGGTCATTTTCGTCCTCCCCAGGCTTATTCTTGTCCAATTACGGTTTTTGACAAATCTTCTACATCTAATAGGTGTGTTTGTGTCATTGGATTAACATTTTGGTCATTTTCGTCCTGCCAAGGCTTATTCTTGTCCTATTAGGGTTTGTAACCTATCTTGTGCATCCAATAGGTGTGTTTGTGTCATTGGATGAACATTTAGGTCATTTTCGTTCTCCCTAGGAACATGCTGGTCCAATTAGGGTTTTTAACCAATCTTGTGCATCCAATGGGTGTGTTTGTGTCATTGGATGAACATTTAGGTCATTTTCGTACTCCTTAGGCTTATTCTTGTCCAATTAGGGTTTTTAACCAATCTTATGCATCCGATAGGTGTGTTTGTGTCATTTCAGGAATATTTAGGTCATTTTCGTACTCCACTGGCTTATTCATGTCCAATTAGGGTTTTTAACCAATCTTGTGTGTCAAATAAGTTCGTTTGTGTCGTTGGATAAACATTTAGGTCGTTTTCGTCCTCCCTAGGCTTAATCTTGTCCAAATAGGGGTTTTAACTAATCTTGCGCATCCAATAAGTTTGTTTGTGTCATTGGATGAACATTTAGGTCATTTTGGTCCTCTCAAATGTTAATCTTGTCCAATTAGGGATTTTAACCAATCTTGTGCATCCAATAGGTGTGTTTGTGTCATTGGATCAACATTTAGGTCATTTTCGTCCTCCCTAGGCTAATTCTTGTCCAATTTCGGTTTTTAACCAATCTTGTGCATCCAATAGGTGTGGTATTTTAACCAATCTTGTGCATCCAATATGTGTGTTTGTGTCATTGGATGAACATTTAGGTCATTTTGGTCCTCTCAAGTGTTAATCTTGTCCAATTAGGGATTTTAACCAATCTTGTGCATCCAATAGGTGTGTTTGTGTCATTGGATCAACATTTAGGTCATTTTCGTCCTCCCTAGCCTAATTCTTGTCCAATTTCGGTTTTTAACCAATCTTGTGCATCCAATGGATGTGTTTGTGTAATTGGATGAACATTTAGGACATTGTCGTCCTCCTTAGGATAATTCTTGTCCAATTAGGGTTTGTAACCAATCTTGTGAATCCAATAGGTGTGTTTGTATCTTTGGATGAACATTTAGGTCATTTTCATCCTCCCTAGGAACATTCTGGTCCAATTAGGGTTTTTAACCAATCTTGTGCATCCAATAGGTGTGTTTGTGGCATTGGATGAACATTTAGGTCATTTTCGTCCTCCCTAGGCTTATTCTGGTCCAATTAAGGTTTTTAACCAATCTTCTACATCTAATAGGTGTGTTTGTGTCATTGGATGAACATTTTGGTCATTTTCGTCGTCCCAAGGCTTATTCTTGTCCTATTAGGTTTGTAACCTATCTTGTGCATCCAATAGGTGTTTTGTGTCGTTGGATGAACATTTAGGTCATTTTCGTCCTCCCTAGGAACATTCTAGTCCAATTAGGTATTTTAACCACTCTTGTGCATCCAATATGTGTGTTTGTGTCATTGGATGAACATTTAGGTCATTTTCGTCCTCCCTAGGAACATTCTGGTCCAATTAGGTATTTTAACCAATCTTGTGCATCCAATATGTGTGTTTGTGTCATTGGATGAACATTTAGGTCATTTTGGTCCTCTCAAGTGTTAATCTTGTCCAATTAGGGATTTTAACCAATCTTGTGCATCCAATAGGTGTGTTTGTGTCATTAGATCAACATTTAGGTCATTTTCGTCCTCCCTAGGTTAATTCTTGTCCAATTTCGGTTTTTAACCAATCTTGTGCATCCAATAGGTGTGTTTGTGTAATTGGATGAACATTTAGGACATTGTCGTCCTCCCTAGGATAATTCTTGTCCAATTAGGGTTTGTAACCAATCTTGTGAATCCAATAGGTGTGTTTGTGTAATTGGATGAACATTTAGGACATTGTCGTCCTCCCTAGGATAATTCTTGTCCAATTAGGGTTTGTAACCAATCTTGTGCAACCAATAGGTGTGTTTGTGTCTTTGGATGAACATTTAGATGATTTTCGTCCTCCCTAGGAACATTCTGGTCCAATTAGGGTTTTTAACCAATCTTGTGCTTCCAGTAGGTGTGTTTGTGTCATTGGATGAACATTTAGGTCATTTTCGTCCTCCCTAGGCTTATTCTGGTCCAATTAAGGTTTTTAACCAATCTTCTACATCTAATAGGTGTGTTTGTGTCATTGGATGAACATTTTGGTCATTTTCGTCCTCCCAAGGCTTATTCTTGTCCTATTAGGGTTTGTAACCTATCTTGTGCATCCAATAGGTGTTTTGTGTCGTTGGATGAACATTTAGGTGATTTTCGTCCTCCCTAGGAACATTCTGGTCCAATTAGGTATTTTAACCAATCTTGTGCATCCAATATGTGTGTTTGTGTCATTGGATGAACATTTAGCTCATTTTGGTTCTCTCAAGTGTTAATCTGGTACAATTTGGGTTTTTAACCAATCTTGAGCATTGAATAGGTGTGTTTGTGTCATTGGATCAACATTTAGGTCATTTTCGTCCTCCCTAGGCTAATTCTTGTCCAATTTTGGTTTTTAACCAATCTTGTGCATCCAATAGGTGTGTTTGTGTAATTGGATGAACATTTAGGACATTGTCGTCCTCCCTAGGATAATTCTTGTCCAATTAGGGTTTGTAACCAATCTTGTGCAACCAATAGGTGTGTTTGTGTCTTTGGATGAACATTTAGATGATTTTCGTCCTCCCTAGGAACATTCTGGTCCAATTAGGGTTTTTAACCAATCTTGTGCTTCCAGTAGGTGTGTTTGTGTCATTGGATGAACATTTAGGTCATTTTCGTCCTCCCTAGGCTTATTCTGGTCCAATTAAGGTTTTTAACCAATCTTCTACATCTAATAGGTGTGTTTGTGTCATTGGATGAACATTTTGGTCATTTTCGTCGTCCTAAGGCTTATTCTTGTCCTATTAGGGTTTGTAACCTATCTTGTGCATCCAATAGGTGTTTTGTGTCGTTGGATGAACATTTAGGTCATTTTCGTCCTCCCTAGGAACATTCTGGTCCAATTAGGTATTTTAACCAATCTTGTGCATCCAATATGTGTGTTTGTGTCATTGGATGAACATTTAGGTCATTTTCGTCCTCCCTAGGAACATTCTGGTCCAATTAGGTATTTTAACCAATCTTGTGCATCCAATATGTGTGTTTGTGTCATTGGATGAACATTTAGGTCATTTTGGTCCTCTCAAGTGTTAATCTTGTCCAATTAGGGATTTTAACCAATCTTGTGCATCCAATAGGTGTGTTTGTGTCATTGGATCAACATTTAGGTCATTTTCGTCCTCCCTAGGCTAATTCTTGTCCAATTTCGGTTTTTAACCAATCTTGTGCATCCAATGGATGTGTTTGTGTAATTGGATGAACATTTAGGACATTGTCGTCCTCCTTAGGATAATTCTTGTCCAATTAGGGTTTGTAACCAATCTTGTGAATCCAATAGGTGTGTTTGTATCTTTGGATGAACATTTAGGTCATTTTCATCCTCCCTAGGAACATTCTGGTCCAATTAGGGTTTTTAACCAATCTTGTGCATCCAATAGGTGTGTTTGTGGCATTGGATGAACATTTAGGTCATTTTCGTCCTCCCTAGGCTTATTCTGGTCCAATTAAGGTTTTTAACCAATCTTCTACATCTAATAGGTGTGTTTGTGTCATTGGATGAACATTTTGGTCATTTTCATCGTCCCAAGGCTTATTCTTGTCCTATTAGGGTTTGTAACCTATCTTGTGCATCCAATAGGTGTTTTGTGTCGTTGGATGAATATTTAGGTCATTTTCGTCCTCCCTAGGAACATTCTGGTCCAATTAGGTATTTTAACCACTCTTGTGCATCCAATATGTGTGTTTGTGTCATTGGATGAACATTTAGGTCATTTTCGTCCTCCCTAGGAACATTCTGGTCCAATTAGGTATTTTAACCAATCTTGTGCATCCAATATGTGTGTTTGTGTCATTGGATGAACATTTAGGTCATTTTGGTCCTCTCAAGTGTTAATCTTGTCCAATTAGGGATTTTAACCAATCTTGTGCATCCAATAGGTGTGTTTGTGTCATTAGATCAACATTTAGGTCATTTTCGTCCTCCCTAGGTTAATTCTTGTCCAATTTCGGTTTTTAACCAATCTTGTGCATCCAATAGGTGTGTTTGTGTAATTGGATGAACATTTAGGACATTGTTGTCCTCCCTAGGATAATTCTTGTCCAATTAGGGTTTGTAACCAATCTTGTGAATCCAATAGGTGTGTTTGTGTAATTGGATGAACATTTAGGACATTGTCGTCCTCCCTAGGATAATTCTTGTCCAATTAGGGTTTGTAACCAATCTTGTGCAACCAATAGGTGTGTTTGTGTCTTTGGATGAACATTTAGATGATTTTCGTCCTCCCTAGGAACATTCTGGTCCAATTAGGGTTTTTAACCAATCTTGTGCTTCCAGTAGGTGTGTTTGTGTCATTGGATGAACATTTAGGTCATTTTCGTCCTCCCTAGGCTTATTCTGGTCCAATTAAGGTTTTTAACCAATCTTCTACATCTAATAGGTGTGTTTGTGTCATTGGATGAACATTTTGGTCATTTTCGTCGTCCTAAGGCTTATTCTTGTCCTATTAGGGTTTGTAACCTATCTTGTGCATCCAATAGGTGTTTTGTGTCGTTGGATGAACATTTAGGTCATTTTCGTCCTCCCTAGGAACATTCTGGTCCAATTAGGTATTTTAACCAATCTTGTGCATCCAATATGTGTGTTTGTGTCATTGGATGAACATTTAGGTCATTTTCGTCCTCCCTAGGAACATTCTGGTCCAATTAGGTATTTTAACCAATCTTGTGCATCCAATATGTGTGTTTGTGTCATTGGATGAACATTTAGGTCATTTTGGTCCTCTCAAGTGTTAATCTTGTCCAATTAGGGATTTTAACCAATCTTGTGCATCCAATACGTGTGTTTGTGTCATTGGATCAACATTTAAGTCATTTTCGTCCTCCCTAGGCTAATTCTTGTCCAATTTCGGTTTTTAACCAATCTTGTGCATCCAATAGGTGTGTTTGTGTAATTGGATAAACATTTAGGACATTGTCGTCCTCCCTAGGATAATTCTTGTCCAATTAAGGTTTGTAACCAATCTTGTGCATCCAATAGGTGTGTTTGTGTCTTTGGATGAACATTTAGGTGATTTTCGTCCTCCCTAGGAACATTCTGGTCCAATTTGGGTTTTTAACCAATCTTGTGCTTCCAATAGGTGTGTTCGTGTCATTGGATGAACATTTAGGTCATTTTCGTCATCCCTAGGCTTATTATGGTCCAATTAAGGTTTTTAACCAATCTTCTACATCTAATAGGTTTGTTTGTGTCATTGGATGAACATTTAAGTCATTTTCGTCCTCCCTAGGCTTATTCTGGTCCAATTAAGGTTTTTAACCAATCTTCTACATCTAATAGGTGTGTTTGTGTCATTGCATGAACATTTATGTCATTTTCGTCCTCCCAAGGCTTATTCTTGTCCTATTAGGGTTTGTAACCTATCTTATGCATCCAATAGGTGTTTTGTGTCGTTGGATGAACATTTAGGTGATTTTCGTCCTCCCTAGGAACATTCTGGTCCAATTAGGTATTTTAACCAATCTTGTGCATCCAATATCTGTGTTTGTGTCATTGGATGAACATTTAGCTCATTTTGGTTCTCTCAAGTGTTAATCTTGTCCAATTAGGGATTTTAACCAATCTTGTGCATCCAATAGATGTGTTTGTGTCATTGGATCAACATTTAGGTCATTTTCGTCCTCCCTAGGCTAATTCTTGTCCAATTTCGGTTTTTAACCAATCTTGTGCATCCAATAGGTGTGTTTGTGTAATTGGATGAACATTTAGGACATTGTCGTCCTCCCTAGGATAATTCTTGTCCAATTAGGGTTTGTAACCAATCTTGTGCAACCAATAGGTGTGTTTGTGTCTTTGGATGAACATTTAGATGATTTTCGTCCTCCCTAGGAACATTCTGGTCCAATTAGGGTTTTTAACCAATCTTGTGCTTCCAGTAGGTGTGTTTGTGTCATTGGATGAACATTTAGGTCATTTTCGTCCTCCCTAGGCTTATTCTGGTCCAATTAAGGTTTTTAACCAATCTTCTACATCTAATAGGTGTGTTTGTGTCATTGGATGAACATTTTGGTCATTTTCGTCGTCCTAAGGCTTATTCTTGTCCTATTAGGGTTTGTAACCTATCTTGTGCATCCAATAGGTGTTTTGTGTCGTTGGATGAACATTTAGGTCATTTTCGTCCTCCCTAGGAACATTCTGGTCCAATTAGGTATTTTAACCAATCTTGTGCATCCAATATGTGTGTTTGTGTCATTGGATGAACATTTAGGTCATTTTCGTCCTCCCTAGGAACATTCTGGTCCAATTAGGTATTTTAACCAATCTTGTGCATCCAATATGTGTGTTTGTGTCATTGGATGAACATTTAGGTCATTTTGGTCCTCTCAAGTGTTAATCTTGTCCAATTAGGGATTTTAACCAATCTTGTGCATCCAATACGTGTGTTTGTGTCATTGGATCAACATTTAAGTCATTTTCGTCCTCCCTAGGCTAATTCTTGTCCAATTTCGGTTTTTAACCAATCTTGTGCATCCAATAGGTGTGTTTGTGTAATTGGATAAACATTTAGGACATTGTCGTCCTCCCTAGGATAATTCTTGTCCAATTAAGGTTTGTAACCAATCTTGTGCATCCAATAGGTGTGTTTGTGTCTTTGGATGAACATTTAGGTGATTTTCGTCCTCCCTAGGAACATTCTGGTCCAATTTGGGTTTTTAACCAATCTTGTGCTTCCAATAGGTGTGTTCGTGTCATTGGATGAACATTTAGGTCATTTTCGTCATCCCTAGGCTTATTATGGTCCAATTAAGGTTTTTAACCAATCTTCTACATCTAATAGGTTTGTTTGTGTCATTGGATGAACATTTAAGTCATTTTCGTCCTCCCTAGGCTTATTCTGGTCCAATTAAGGTTTTTAACCAATCTTCTACATCTAATAGGTGTGTTTGTGTCATTGCATGAACATTTATGTCATTTTCGTCCTCCCAAGGCTTATTCTTGTCCTATTAGGGTTTGTAACCTATCTTATGCATCCAATAGGTGTTTTGTGTCGTTGGATGAACATTTAGGTGATTTTCGTCCTCCCTAGGAACATTCTGGTCCAATTAGGTATTTTAACCAATCTTGTGCATCCAATATCTGTGTTTGTGTCATTGGATGAACATTTAGCTCATTTTGGTTCTCTCAAGTGTTAATCTTGTCCAATTAGGGATTTTAACCAATCTTGTGCATCCAATAGATGTGTTTGTGTCATTGGATCAACATTTAGGTCATTTTCGTCCTCCCTAGGCTAATTCTTGTCCAATTTCGGTTTTTAACCAATCTTGTGCATCCAATAGGTGTGTTTGTGTAATTGGATGAACATTTAGGACATTGTCGTCCTCCCTAGGATAATTCTTGTGCAATTAGGGTTTGTAACCAATCTTGTGCAACCAATAGGTGTGTTTGTGTCTTTGGATGAACATTTAGGTCATTTTCGTCCTCCCTAAGCTTATTATGGTCCAATTAAGGTTTTTTACCAATCTTCTACATCTAATAGGTGTGTTTGTGTCATTGGATGAACATTTAGGTCATTTTCGTCCTCCCTAGGCTTATTTTGGTCCAATTAAGGTTTTTAACCAATCTTCTATATTTAATAGGTTTGTTTGTGTCATTGGATGAACATTTTGGTCATTTTCGTCCTCCCAAGGCTTATTCTTGTCCTATTAGGGTTTGTAACCTATCTTATGCATCCAATAGGTGTTTTGTGTCGTTGGATGAACATTTAGGTGATTTTCGTCCTCCCTAGGAACATACTGGTCCAGTTAGGTATTTTAACCAATCTTGTGCATCCAATTTGTGTGTTTGTGTCATTGGATGAACATTTAGGTCATTTTGGTTCTCTCAAGTGTTAATCTTGTCCAATTAGGGATTTTATCCAATCTTGTGCATCCAATAGGTGTGTTTGTGTCATTGGATCAACATTTAGGTCATTTTCGTCCTCCCTAGGCTAATTCTTGTCCTATTTCGGTTTTGAACCAATCTTGTGCATCCAATAGGTGTGTTTGTGTCATTGGATGAACATTTAGGTCATTTTCGTCCTCCCTAGGAACATTCTGGTCCAATTAGGTATTTTAACCAATCTTGTGCATCCAATATGTGTGTTTGTGTCATTGGATGAACATTTAGGTCATTTTCGTCCTCCCTAGGAACATTCTGGTCCAATTAGGTATTTTAACCAATCTTGTGCATCCAATATGTGTGTTTGTGTCATTGGATGAACATTTAGGTCATTTTGGTCCTCTCAAGTGTTAATCTTGTCCAATTAGGGATTTTAACCAATCTTGTGCATCCAATAGGTGTGTTTGTGTCATTGGATCAACATTTAGGTCATTTTCGTCCTCCCTAGGCTAATTCTTGTCCAATTTCGGTTTTTAACCAATCTTGTGCATCCAATGGATGTGTTTGTGTAATTGGATGAACATTTAGGACATTGTCGTCCTCCTTAGGATAATTCTTGTCCAATTAGGGTTTGTAACCAATCTTGTGAATCCAATAGGTGTGTTTGTATCTTTGGATGAACATTTAGGTCATTTTCATCCTCCCTAGGAACATTCTGGTCCAATTAGGGTTTTTAACCAATCTTGTGCATCCAATAGGTGTGTTTGTGGCATTGGATGAACATTTAGGTCATTTTCGTCCTCCCTAGGCTTATTCTGGTCCAATTAAGGTTTTTAACCAATCTTCTACATCTAATAGGTGTGTTTGTGTCATTGGATGAACATTTTGGTCATTTTCATCGTCCCAAGGCTTATTCTTGTCCTATTAGGGTTTGTAACCTATCTTGTGCATCCAATAGGTGTTTTGTGTCGTTGGATGAATATTTAGGTCATTTTCGTCCTCCCTAGGAACATTCTGGTCCAATTAGGTATTTTAACCACTCTTGTGCATCCAATATGTGTGTTTGTGTCATTGGATGAACATTTAGGTCATTTTCGTCCTCCCTAGGAACATTCTGGTCCAATTAGGTATTTTAACCAATCTTGTGCATCCAATATGTGTGTTTGTGTCATTGGATGAACATTTAGGTCATTTTGGTCCTCTCAAGTGTTAATCTTGTCAAATTAGGGATTTTAACCAATCTTGTGCATCCAATAGGTGTGTTTGTGTCATTAGATCAACATTTAGGTCATTTTCGTCCTCCCTAGGTTAATTCTTGTCCAATTTCGGTTTTTAACCAATCTTGTGCATCCAATAGGTGTGTTTGTGTAATTGGATGAACATTTAGGACATTGTCGTCCTCCCTAGGATAATTCTTGTCCAATTAGGGTTTGTAACCAATCTTGTGAATCCAATAGGTGTGTTTGTGTAATTGGATGAACATTTAGGACATTGTCGTCCTCCCTAGGATAATTCTTGTCCAATTAGGGTTTGTAACCAATCTTGTGCAACCAATAGGTGTGTTTGTGTCTTTGGATGAACATTTAGATGATTTTCGTCCTCTCTAGGAACATTCTGGTCCAATTAGGGTTTTTAACCAATCTTGTGCTTCCAGTAGGTGTGTTTGTGTCATTGGATGAACATTTAGGTCATTTTCGTCCTCCCTAGGCTTATTCTGGTCCAATTAAGGTTTTTAACCAATCTTCTACATCTAATAGGTGTGTTTGTGTCATTGGATGAACATTTTGGTCATTTTCGTCGTCCTAAGGCTTATTCTTGTCCTATTAGGGTTTGTAACCTATCTTGTGCATCCAATAGGTGTTTTGTGTCGTTGGATGAACATTTAGGTCATTTTCGTCCTCCCTAGGAACATTCTGGTCCAATTAGGTATTTTAACCAATCTTGTGCATCCAATATGTGTGTTTGTGTCATTGGATGAACATTTAGGTCATTTTCGTCCTCCCTAGGAACATTCTGGTCCAATTAGGTATTTTAACCAATCTTGTGCATCCAATATGTGTGTTTGTGTCATTGGATGAACATTTAGGTCATTTTGGTTCTCTCAAGTGTTAATCTTGTCCAATTAGGGATTTTATCCAATCTTGTGCATCCAATAGGTGTGTTTGTGTCATTGGATCAACATTTAGGTCATTTTCGTCCTCCCTAGGCTAATTCTTGTCCAATTTCGGTTTTGAACCAATCTTGTGCATCCAATAGGTGTGTTTGTGTAATTGGATGAACATTTAGGACATTGTCGTCCTCCCTAGGATAATTCTTGTCCAATTAGGGTTTGTAACCAATCTTGTGAATCCAATAGGTGTGTTTGTGTCTTTGGATGAACATTTAGGTCATTTTCATCCTCCCTAGGAACATTCTGGTCCAATTAGGGTTTTTAACCAATCTTGTGCATCCAATAGGTGTGTTTGTGTCATTGGATGCACATTTAGGACATTTTCGTCCTCCCTAGGCTTATTTTGGTCCAATTAAGGTTTTTAACCAATCTTCTACATCTAATAGGTGTGTTTGTGTCATTCAATGAACATTTTGGTCATTTTCGTCCTCCCAAGGCTTATTCTTGTCCTTTTAGGGTTTGTAACCTATTTTGGGCATCCAATAGGTGTGTTTGTGTCATTGGATGAACATTTTGGTCATTTTCGTCCTCCCTAGGAACATTCTGGTCCAATTAGGTATTTTAACCAATCTTGTGCATCCAATATGTGTGTTTGTGTCATTGGATGAACATGTAGGTCATTTTCGTCCTCCCTAGGAACATTCTGGTCCAATTAGGTATTTTAACCAATCTTGTGCATCCAATATGTGTGTTTGTGTCATTGGATGAACATTTAGGTCATTTTGGTCCTCTCAAGTGTTAATCTTGTCCAATTAGGGATTTTAACCAATCTTGTGCATCCAATAGGTGTGTTTGTGTCATTGGATCAACATTTAAGTCATTTTCGTCCTCCCTAGGCTAATTCTTGTCCAATTTCGGTTTTTAACCAATCTTGTGCATCCAATAGGTGTGTTTGTGTAATTGGATGAACATTTAGGACATTGTCGTCCTCCCTAGGATAATTCTTGTCCAATTAGGGTTTGTAACCAATCTTGTGCAACCAATAGGTGTGTTTGTGTCTTTGGATGAACATTTAGATGATTTTCGTCCTCCCTAGGAACATTCTGGTCCAATTAGGGTTTTTAACCAATCTTTTGCTTCCAGTAGGTGTGTTTGTGTCATTGGATGAACATTTAGGTCATTTTCATCATCCCTAGGCTTATTCTGGTCCAATTAAGGTTTTTAACCAATCTTCTACATCTAATAGGTGTGTTTGTGTCATTGGATGAACATTTTGGTCATTTTCGTCGTCGTAAGGCTTATTCTTGTCCTATTAGGGTTTGTAACCTATCTTGTGCATCCAATAGGTGTTTTGTGTCGTTGGATGAACATTTAGGTCATTTTCGTCCTCCCTAGGAACGTTCTGGTCCAATTAGGTATTTTAACCAATCTTGTGCATCCAATATGTGTGTTTGTGTCATTGGATGAACATTTAGGTCATTTTCGTCCTCCCTAGGAACATTCTGGTCCAATTAGGTATTTTAACCAATCTTGTGCATCCAATATGTGTGTTTGTGTCATTGGATGAACATTTAGCTCATTTTGGTTCTCTCAAGTGTTAATCTTGTCCAATTAGGGATTTTAACCAATCTTGTGCATCCGATAGGTGGTATTGTGTCATTAGATCAACATTTAGGTCATTTTCGTCCTCCCTAGGATATTTCTTGTCCAATTAGGGTTTGTAACCAATCTTGTGAATCCAATAGGTGTGTTTGTGTCTTTGGATGAACATTTACGTCATTTTCATCCTCCCTAGGAACATTCTGGTCCAATTAGGGTTTTTAACCAATCTTCTACATCTAATAGGTGTGTTTGTGTCATTGGATGAACATTTAGGTCATTTTCGTCCTCCCTAGGCTTATTCTGGTCCAATTAAGGTTTTTAACCAATCTTCTACATCTAATAGGTGTGTTTGTGTCATTGGATGAACATTTTGGTCATTTTCGTCCTCCCAAGGCTTATTCTTGTCCTATTAGGGTTTGTAACCTATCTTGGATGAACATTTAGGTGATTTTCGTCCTCCCTAGGAACATTCTGGTCCAATTAGTTATTTTAACCAATCTTGTGCATCCAATAGGTGTGTTTGTGTCATTAGATCAACATTTAGGTCATTTTCGTACTCCCTAGGCTAATTCTTGTCCAATTTGGGTTTTTAAACAATCTTGTGCATCCAATAGGTGTGTTTGTATAATTCGATGAACATTTAGGTCATTTTCGAACTTTCTAGGCTAATTCTTGTCCAATTTGGCTTTTTTTCCAATCTTGTGCATCCAATATGTGTGTTTGTGTCATTTGATGAATATTTAGGTCATTTTCGTACTCCACAGGCTTATTCTTGTCCAATTAGGGTTTTTAACCAATCTTGTGCATCAAATATGTTCGTTTGTGTCATTGGATCAACATTTAGGTTGTTTTCGAACTCCCTAGGCTTAATCTTGTCCAATTAGGGTTTTTAACCAATCTTGTGCATCCAATAAGTTCGTTTGTGTCATTGGATGAACATTTAGGTAATTTTCGTACTCCCTAGGCTAATTCTTGTCCAATTAGGCTTTTTATCCAATCTTGTGCATCCAATATGTGTGTTTGTGTCATTTGATCAAGATTTAGGTCATTTTCGTCCTCCCTAGGCTTATTCTTTTCCAATTTGGGTTTTTAACCAATCTTGTGCATCCAATTGGTCTGATTGTGTAATTGGATGAACATTTAATTCATTATCGTCCTCCTTAGGCTAATTATTTTCCAATGAGGGTTTGTATCCAATCTTGTGCATCCAATAGGTGTGTTTGTGTCATTGGATGAACATTTACGTCATTTTCGTACTCCTTAGGCTTATTCTTGTCCAATTAGGGTTTTTAAGCAATCTTGTGCATCCAATAGGTGTGTTTGTGTCATTTGAGGAATATTTAGGTCATTTTCGTACTCCACTGGGTTATTCTTGTCCAATTAGGGTTTTTAACCAATCTTGTGCATCAAATAAGTTCGTTTGTGTCGTTGGATAAACATTTAGGTCGTTTTCGTCCTACCTAGGCTTAATCTTGTCCAAATAGGGTTTTTAACCAATCATGCGTATCCAATAAGTTCGTTTGTGTCATTGGATGAACATTTAGGTCATTTTCGTTCTCCCAAGTCTTAATCTTGTCCAATTAGGGTTTTTAACCAATCTTATGAATCCAATAGGTGTGTTTGTGTCATTGGATGAACATTTAGGTCATTTTCGTCCTCCCCAGTCTTATTTTTGTCCAATTAGGGTTTTTAACCAATCTTGTGCATCCAATAGGTGTGTTTGTGTCATTAGATCAACATTTAGGTCATTTTCGTACTGCCTAGGCTAATTCTTGTCCAATTTGGGTTTTTAAACAATCTCATGCATCCAATAGGTGTGTTTGTGTAATTGGATGAACATTTAGGTCATTTTCAAACTCCCTAGGCTAATTCTTGTCCAATTTGGCTTTTTATCCAATCTTATGCATCCTATATGTGTGTTTGTGTCATTTGATGAATATTTATGTCATTTTCGTACTCCACAGGCTTATTCTTGTCCAATTAGGGTTTTTAACCAATCTTGTGCATCAAATAAGTTCGTTTGTGTCATTGGATCAACATTTAGGTCGTTTTCGACCTCCCTAGGCTTAGTCTTGTCCAATTAGGGTTTTTAACCAATCTTGTGCATCCAATAAGTTCGTTTGTGTCATTGGATGAACATTTAGGTCATTTTCGTACTCCCTAGGCT
>JBBPBS010000714.1:1541394-1583727 GCA_037974835.1 Cicer judaicum
TCTTGTCCAATTAGGGTTTTTAACCAATCTTGTGCATCAAATATGTTCGTTTGTGTCATTGGATCAACATTTAGGTTGTTTTCGAACTCCCTAGGCTTAATCTTGTCCAATTAGGGTTTTTAACCAATCTTGTGCATCCAATAAGTTCGTTTGTGTCATTGGATGAACATTTAGGTAATTTTCGTACTCCCTAGGCTAATTCTTGTCCAATTAGGCTTTTTATCCAATCTTGTGCATCCAATATGTGTGTTTGTGTCATTTGATCAAGATTTAGGTCATTTTCGTCCTCCCTAGGCTTATTCTTTTCCAATTTGGGTTTTTAACCAATCTTGTGCATCCAATTGGTCTGATTGTGTAATTGGATGAACATTTAATTCATTATCGTCCTCCTTAGGCTAATTATTTTCCAATGAGGGTTTGTATCCAATCTTGTGCATCCAATAGGTGTGTTTGTGTCATTGGATGAACATTTACGTCATTTTCGTACTCCTTAGGCTTATTCTTGTCCAATTAGGGTTTTTAAGCAATCTTGTGCATCCAATAGGTGTGTTTGTGTCATTTGAGGAATATTTAGGTCATTTTCGTACTCCACTGGGTTATTCTTGTCCAATTAGGGTTTTTAACCAATCTTGTGCATCAAATAAGTTCGTTTGTGTCGTTGGATAAACATTTAGGTCGTTTTCGTCCTACCTAGGCTTAATCTTGTCCAAATAGGGTTTTTAACCAATCATGCGTATCCAATAAGTTCGTTTGTGTCATTGGATGAACATTTAGGTCATTTTCGTTCTCCCAAGTCTTAATCTTGTCCAATTAGGGTTTTTAACCAATCTTATGAATCCAATAGGTGTGTTTGTGTCATTGGATGAACATTTAGGTCATTTTCGTCCTCCCCAGTCTTATTTTTGTCCAATTAGGGTTTTTAACCAATCTTGTGCATCCAATAGGTGTGTTTGTGTCATTAGATCAACATTTAGGTCATTTTCGTACTGCCTAGGCTAATTCTTGTCCAATTTGGGTTTTTAAACAATCTCATGCATCCAATAGGTGTGTTTGTGTAATTGGATGAACATTTAGGTCATTTTCAAACTCCCTAGGCTAATTCTTGTCCAATTTGGCTTTTTATCCAATCTTATGCATCCTATATGTGTGTTTGTGTCATTTGATGAATATTTATGTCATTTTCGTACTCCACAGGCTTATTCTTGTCCAATTAGGGTTTTTAACCAATCTTGTGCATCAAATAAGTTCGTTTGTGTCATTGGATCAACATTTAGGTCGTTTTCGACCTCCCTAGGCTTAGTCTTGTCCAATTAGGGTTTTTAACCAATCTTGTGCATCCAATAAGTTCGTTTGTGTCATTGGATGAACATTTAGGTCATTTTCGTACTCCCTAGGCTTATTCTTTTCCAATTTGGGTTTTTAACCAATCTTGTGCATCCGATTGGTCTGATTGTGTAATTGGATGAACATTTAATTCATTATCGTCCTCCTTAGGCTAATTATTTTCCAATGAGGGTTTGTATCCAATCTTGTGCATCCAATAGGTGTGTTTATGTCATTCCATGAACTATTAGGTCATTTTCGTCCTCGCTAGGCTTATTCTTGTCAAATTAGGGTTCTTAACCAATCTTGTGCATCCAATAAGTTCGTTTGTGTCATTGGGTGAAGATTTAGGTCATTTTCGTCATCCCAGGTCTTAATCTTGTCCAATAAGGGTTATTAGCCAATCTTCTGCATCCAATAAGTTCGTTTGTGTCATTTGATGAACATTTAGGTCATTTTCGTCCTCCATAGGCTTATTCTTGTCCAATTAGGGTTTTTAACCAATCTGGTGCATCCAATGGGTGTGTTTGTGTCATTGGATGAACATTTAGGTAATTTTCGTCCTCCCTAGGCTTATTCTTGTCCAATTAGGGTTTTTATCCAATCTTGTGCATCCAATTGGTGTGTTTGTGTCATTTGATGAATATTTAGGTCATTTCGTACTCCACAGGCTTATTGCTGTCCAATTAGGGTTTTTAACCAATCTTGTGCATCAAATCAGTTCGTTTGTGTCGTTGGATAAACATTTAGATCGTTTTCGTCCTCCCTAGGCTTAATCTTGTCCAAATAGGGTTTTTAACCAATCTTGTGCATCCAATAAGTTCGTTTGTGTCATTGGATGAACATTTAGGTCATTTTCGTTCTCCCAAGTCTTAATCTTTTCCAATTATGGTTTTTAACCAATCTTATGAATCCAATAGGTGTGTTTGTGTCATTGGATGAACATTTAGGTCATTTTCGTCCTCCCCAGGCTTATTCTTGTCCAATTAGGGTTGTTGACAAATCATCTACATCTAATAGGTGTGTTTGTGTCATTGGATGAACATTTTGGTCATTTTCGTCCTTCCTACGAACAATCTGGTCCAATTAGGGGTTTTAACCAATCTTGTGCATCCAATGGGTGTGTTTGTGTCATTGGATGAACATTTACGTCATTTTCGTACTCCTTAGGCTTATTCTTGTCCAATTAGGGTTTTTAAGCAATCTTGTGCATCCAATAGGTGTGTTTGTGTCATTTGAGGAATATTTAGGTCATTTTCGTACTCCACTGGGTTATTCTTGTCCAATTAGGGTTTTTAACCAATCTTGTGCATCAAATAAGTTCGTTTGTGTCATTGGATCAACATTTAGGTCGTTTTCGACCTCCCTAGGCTTAGTCTTGTCCAATTAGGGTTTTTAACCAATCTTGTGCATCCAATAAGTTCGTTTGTGTCATTGGATGAACATTTAGGTCATTTTCGTACTCCCTAGGCTAATTCTTGTCCAATTAGGCTTTTTATCCAATCTTGTGCATCCAATATGTGTGTTTGTGTCATTTGATCAAGATTTAGGTCATTTTCGTCCTCCCCAGGCTTATTCTTTTCCAATTTGGGTTTTTAACCAATCTTGTGCATCCAATTGGTCTAATTGTGTAATTGGATGAACATTTAGTTCATTATCATCCTCCCTAGGCTGTTCTTGTCAAATTAGGGTTCTTAACCAATCTTGTGCATCCAATAAGTTCATTTGTGTCATTGGATGAACATTTAGGTCATTTTCGGCATCCCAAGTCTTAATCTTGTCCAATAAGGGTTATTAGCCAATCTTCTGCATCCAATAAGTTCGTTTGTGTCCTCCCTAGGCTAATTCATGTCCTATTAGGATTTGTAACCAATCTTGTGCATCCAATAGATGTGTTTGTGTCGTTGGATGAGTATTTAGGTCATTTTCGTCCACCCTAGGCTTAATCTTGTCCAAATAGGGTTTTTAACCAATCTTGTGCATCCAATAAGTTCGTTAGTGTCATTGTATGAAAATTTAGGTCATTTTCGTCCTCGTAAGTCTTTATCTTGTCCAATAAACGTTTTTAACCAATCTTGTACATCCAATAGGTGTTTTTGTGTCATTGGATGAACATTCAGATCATTTTCGTCCATCCCAGACTTATTCTTGTCCAATTACGGGTTTTCACCAATCTTGTTCATCCAATAGGTGTGTTTGTGTCATTGGATCAACATTTATGTCATTTTCGTCCTCCCTAGGCTAATTCTTGTCGAATTTGGGTTTTTAACAAATCTTGTGCATCCAATAGGTGTGTTTGTGTAATTAGATAAACATTTAGGTCATTTTCGTCCTGTCAAGTCTTAATCATGTCCAATTCATGTCCTATTAGGATTTGTAACCAATCTTGTGCATCCAATAGGTGTGTTTGTGTCGTTGGATGTGTATTTAGGTCATTTTCGTCCTCGCTAGGCTAATTCTTGTCCAATTAGGGTTTTTAATCATTCTTGTGCATCCGATACGTGTGTTTGTGTCATTAGATGAACGTTTAGGTCATTTTCGTCCTGTCAAGTCATAATCTTGTCCAATTAAGGTTTTTAACCAATCTTCTACATACAATAGGTGTGTTTGTCTCATTGGATCAACATTTATGTCATTTTCGTCCTCCCTAGGCTAAGTCTTGTCGAATTTGGGTTTTTAACAAATCTTGTGCATCCAATAGGTCATATTCGTCCTGTCAAGTCTTAATCATGTCCAATTAAGGTTTTTAACCAATCTTGTGCGTCCAATAGGTGTGTTTGTGTCAATGGATGAACATTTAGGTCATTTTCGTCCTCCCTAGGCTTATTCTTGTCCAATTATGGGTTTTAACCAATCTTGTGCATCCAATAGGTGTGCTTGTGTCATTGGATGAACATTTAGGTGATTTTCGTCCTCCCTAGGAACATTCTGGTCCAATTAGGGTTTTTATCCAATCTGGTGCATCCAATGGGTGTGTTTGTGTCATTGGATGAACATTTAGGTCATTTTCGTCCTCCCTAGGCTTATTCTTGTCCAATTAGGGTTTTTATCCAATCTTGTGCATCCAATTGGTGTGTTTGTGTCATTTCATGAATATTTAGGTCATTTCGTACTCCACAGGCTTATTCCTGTTCAATTAGGGTTTTTAACCAACCTTGTGCATCAAATTCGTTCGTTTGTGTCGTTGGATAAACATTTAGGTTGTTTTCGTCCTCCCTAGGCTTAATCTTGTCCAAATAGGGTTTTTAACCAATCTTATGCATCTAATAAGTTCGTTTGTGTCATTGGATGAACATTTATGTCATTTTTGTTCTCCCAAGTCTTAATCTTGTCCAATTATGGTTTTTAACCAATCTTATGAATCCAATAGGTGTGTTTGTGACATTGGATGAACATTTAGGTCATTTTCGTCCTCCTAAGGCTTATTCTTGTCCAATTAGGGTTTTTAACAAATCTTCTACATCTAATAGGCGTGTTTGTGTCATTGGATGAACATTTTGGTCATTTTCGTCCTCCCAAGGCTTATTCTTGTCGTATTAGGGTTTGTAACCTATCTTGTGCATCTAATAGGTGTGTTTGTGTCATTGGATATACATTTTGGTCATTTTCGTCCTCCATAGGGTAATTCTTGTCCAATTAGGGTTTGTAACCAATCTTGTGCATCCAATACGTGTGTTTTGGTCTTTGGATGAACATTTAGGTCATTTTCACCCTCCCTAGGAACATTCTGGTCCAATTAGGGTTTTTTGACCAATCTTGTGCATCCAATAGGTGTGTTTGTGTCATTGGATGAACATTTAGGTAATTTTCGTCCTCCCTAGGCTTATTCTTGTCCAATTAGGGGTTTTAACCAATCTTGTGCATCCAATAGGTGTGTTTGTGTCATTGGATGAACATTTAGGTCATTTTCGTGCTCCCTAGGCTTATTCTTGTCCAATTAGGGTTTTTAACCAATCTTCTACATCTGATAGGTGTGTTTGTGTCATTGGATGAACATTTTGGTAATTTTAGTCCTCCCAAGGCTTATTCTTGTCCTGTTAGGGTTTGTAACCTATCTTGTGCATCCAATAGGTGTGTTAGTGTCATTGGATGAACATTTAGGTCATTTTCGTCCTCCCTAGGAACATTCTGGTCCAATAGGTGTGTTTGTGCCATTCGATGCACATTTAGGTCATTTTCGTCCTCCCCAGGCTTATTCATGTCCAATTAGGGTTTTTTTACCAATCTTATGCATCAAATAGGTGTGTTTGTGTCATTTGATGAATATTTAGGTCATTTTCGTACTCCACAGGCTTATTCTTGTCCAATTAGGGTTTTTAACCAATCTTGTGCATCAAATAAGTTCGTTTGTGTCATTGGATAAACATTTAGGTCATTTTTGTCCTACCAAGGCTTAATCTTTTCCAAATAGGGGTTTAAACCAATCTTGTGCATCCAATAAGTTCGTTTGTGTCATTGGATGAACATTTAGGTCATTTTCGTCCTCCCAAGTCTAAATCTTGTCCAATTAGGGTTTTTAACCAATCTAGTGCATCCAATAGGTGTGTTTGTGTCATTGGATGAACATTTAGGTCATTTTCGTCCTCCCCAGGCTTATTCATGTCCAATTTGGGTTTTAACCAATCTTGTGCATCCCATAGGTGTGTTTGTGTCATTTGATGAATATTTAGGTTATTTTCGTACTCCACATACTTATTCTTGTCCAATTAGGGTTATTAACCAATCTTGTGCATCAAATATGTTCGTTTGTGTCCTCCCTAGGCTAATTCATGTCCTATTAGGATTTGTAACCAATCTTGTGCATCCAATAGGTGTGTTTGTGTCGTTGGATGAGTATTTAGGTCATTTTCGTCTACCCTTGGCTTAATCTTGTCCAAATAGGGTTTTTAACCAATCTTGTGCATCCAATAAGTTCGTTAGTGTCATTGGATGAAAATTTAGGTCATTTTCGTCCTCCTAAGTCTTTATCTTGTCCAATAAACGTTTTTAACCAATCTTGTGCATCCAATAGGTGTTTTTGTGTCATTGGATGAACATTCAGATCATTTTCGTCCATCCCAGGCTTATTCTTGTCCAATTAGGGGTTTTAACCAATCTTGTTCATCCAATAGGTGTGTTTGTGTCATTGGATGAACATTTAGGTCATTTTCGTCCTCCCTAGGCTAATTCATGTCCTATTAGGGTTTTTAACCATTCTTGTGCATCCTATTCGTGTGTTTGTGTCATTAGATGAACGTTTACGTCATTTTCGTCCTGTCAAGTCTTAATCTTGTCCAATTAAGGTTTTTAAGCAATCTTGTGCATACAATAGGTGTGTTTGTGTCATTGGATCAACATTTATGTCATTTTCGTCCTCCCTAGGCTAATTCTTGTCGAATTTGGGTTTTTAACAAATCTTGTGCATCCAATAGGTGTGTTTGTGTAATTAGATAAACATTTAGGTCATTTTCGTCCTGTCAAGTCTTAATCATGTCCAATTAAGGTTTTTAACCAATCTTGTGCGTCCAATAGGTGTGTTTGTGTCATTGGATGAACATTTAGGTCATTTTCGCCCTCCCCAGGCTTATTCTTGTCCAATTAGGGTTTTTGACAAATCATCTACATCTAATAGGTGTGTTTGTGTCATTGGATGAACATTTTGGTCATTTTCGTCCTTCCTACGAACATTCTGCTCCAATTAGGGTTTTTAACTAATCTTGTGCATCCAATGGGTGTGTTTGTGTCATTGGATGAACATTTACGTCATTTTCGTACTCCTTAGGTTTATTCTTGTCCAATTAGGGTTTTTAACCAATCTTGTGCATCCAATAGGTGTGTTTGTGTCATTTGATGAACATTTAGGTCGTTTTCGACCTCCCTATCCTTAATCTTGTCCAATTAGGGTTTTTAACCAATCTTGTGCATCCAATAAGTTCGTTTGTGTCATTGGATGAACATTTATGTCATTTTCGTTCTCCCAAGTCTTAATCTTGTCCAATTATGGTTTTTAACCAATCTTATGAATCCAATAGGTGTGTTTGTGACATTGGATGAACATTTAGGTCATTTTCGTCCTCCTCAGGCTTTTTCTTGTCCAATTAGGGTTTTTAACAAATCTTCTACATCTAATAGGCGTGTTTGTGTCATTGGATGAACATTTTGGTCATTTTCGTCCTCCCAAGGCTTATTCTTGTCGTATTAGGGTTTGTAACCTATCTTGTGCATCTAATAGGTGTGTTTGTGTCATTGGATATACATTTTGGTCATTTTCGTCCTCCATAGGGTAATTCTTGTCCAATTAGGGTTTGTAACCAATCTTGTGCATCCAATACGTGTGTTTTGGTCTTTGGATGAACATTTAGGTCATTTTCACCCTCCCTAGGAACATTCTGGTCTAATTAGGGTTTTTTGACCAATCTTGTGCATCTAATAAGTTCGTTTGTGTCATTGGATGAACATTTATGTCATTTTCGTTCTCCCAAGTCTTAATCTTGTCCAATTATGGTTTTTAACCAATCTTGTGCATCTGATAGGTGTGTTTGTGTCATTGGATGAACATTTAGGTCATTTTCGTGCTCCCTAGGCTTATTCTTGTCCAATTAGGGTTTTTAACCAATCTTCTACATCTGATAGGTGTGTTTGTGTCATTGGATGAACATTTTGGTAATTTTAGTCCTCCCAAGGCTTATTCTTGTCCTGTTAGGGTTTGTAACCTATCTTGTGCATCCAATAGGTGTGTTAGTGTCATTGGATGAACATTTAGGTCATTTTCGTCCTACCTAGGAACATTCTGGTCCAATAGGTGTGTTTGTGCCATTCGATGCACATTTAGGTCTTTTTCGTCCTCCCTAGGCTTATTCATGTCCAATTAGGGTTTTTTTACCAATCTTATGCATCAAATAGGTGTGTTTGTGTCATTTGATGAATATTTAGGTCATTTTCGTACTCCACAGGCTTATTCTTGTCCAATTAGGGTTTTTAACCAATCTTGTGCATCAAATAAGTTCGTTTGTGTCATTGGATAAACATTTAGGTCATTTTTGTCCTACCAAGGCTTAATCTTTTCCAAATAGGGGTTTAAACCAATCTTGTGCATCCAATAAGTTCGTTTGTGTCATTGGATCAACATTTAGGTCGTTTTCGACCTCCCTAGGCTTAGTCTTGTCCAATTAGGGTTTTTAACCAATCTTGTGCATCCAATAAGTTCGTTTGTGTCATTGGATGAACATTTAGGTCATTTTCGTACTCCCTAGGCTAATTCTTGTCCAATTAGGATTTTTATCCAATCTTGTGCATCCAATATGTGTGTTTGTGTCATTTGATCAAGATTTAGGCCATTTTCGTCCTCCCCAAGCTTATTCTTTTCCAATTCGGGTTTTTAACCAATCTTGTGCATCCAATTGGTCTGATTGTGTAATTGGATGAACATTTAGTTCATTATCGTCCTCCTTAGGCTAATTATTTTCCAAAGAGGGTTTGTATCCAATCTTGTGCATCCAATAGGTGTGTTTGTGTCATTCCATGAACTATTAGGTTATTTTTGTCCTGTCAAGTCTTAATCATGTCCAATTCATGTCCTATTAGGATTTGTAACCAATCTTGTGCATCCAATAGGTGTGTTTGTGTCGTTGGATGAGTATTTAGGTCATTTTCGTCCTCGCTAGGCTAATTCTTGTCCAATTAGGCTTTTTAATCATTCTTGTGCATCCGATACGTGTGTTTGTGTCATTAGATGAACGTTTAGGTCATTTTCGTCCTGTCAAGTCATAATCTTGTCCAATTAAGGTTTTTAACCAATCTTGTACATACAATAGGTGTGTTTGTGTCATTGGATCAACATTTATGTCATTTTCGTCCTTCCTAGGCTATGTCTTGTCGAATTTGGGTTTTTAACAAATCTTGTGCATCCAATAGGTGTGTTTGTGTAATTAGATAAGCATTTAGGTCATATTCGTCTTGTCAAGTCTTAATCATGTCCAATTAAGGTTGTTAACCAATCTTGTGCGTCCAATTGGTGTGTTTGTGTCATTGGATGAACATTTAGGTCATTTTCGTCCTCCATAGGCTTATTCTTCTCCAATTATGGGTTTTAACCAATCTTGTGCATCCAATAGGTGTGCTTGTGTCATTGGATGAACATTTAGGTCATTTTCGTCCTCCCTAGGAACATTCTGGTCCAATTAGGGTTTTTATCCAATCTGGTGCATCCAATGGGTGTGTTTGTGTCATTGGATGAACATTTAGGTCATTTTCATCCTCCCTAGGCTTATTCTTGTCCAATTAGGGTTTTTATCCAATCTTGTGCATGCAATTGGTGTGTTTGTGTCATTTGATGAATATTTAGGTCATTTCGTACTCCACAGGCTTATTCCTGTTCAATTAGGGTTTTTAACCAACCTTGTGCATCAAATTCGTTCGTTTGTGTCGTTGGATAAACATTTAGGTTGTTTTCGTCCTCCCTAGGCTTAATCTTGTCCAAATAGGGTTTTTAACCAATCTTCTGCATCTAATAAGTTCGTTTGTGTCATTGGATGAACATTTATGTCATTTTCGTTCTCCCAAGTCTTAATCTTGTCCAATTATGGTTTTTAAACAATCTTATGAATCCAATAGGTGTGTTTGTGACATTGGATGAACATTTAGGTCATTTTCGTCCTCCTCAGGCTTATTCTTGTCCTATTAGGGTTTGTAACCTATTTGTGCATCTAATAGGTGTGTTTGTGTCATTGGATATACATTTGGGTCATTTTCGTCCTCCATAGGATAATTCTTGTCCAATTAGGGTTTGTAACCAATCTTGTGCATCCAATAGGTGTGTTTTGGTCTTTGGATGAACATTTAGGTCATTTTCACCCTCCCTAGGAACATTCTGGTCCAACTAGGGTTTTTAACCAATCTTGTGCATCCAATAGGTGTGTTTGTGTCATTGGATGAACATTTAGGTAATTTTCATCCTTCCTAGGCTTATTCTTGTCCAATTAGGGGTTTTAACCAATCTTGTGCATCCAATAGGTGTGTTTGTGTCATTGGATGAACATTTAGGTCATTTTCGTGCTCCCTAGGCTTATTCTTGTCCAATTAGGGTTTTTAACCAATCTTCTACATCTGATAGGTGTGTTTGTGTCATTGGATGAACATTTAGGTCATTTTTGTGCTCCCTAGGCTTATTCTTGTCCAATTAGGGTTTTTAACCAATCTTCTACATCTGATAGGTGTGTTTGTGTCATTGGATGAACATTTTGGTCATTTTCGTCCTCCCAAGGCTTATTCTTGTCCTGTTAGGGTTTGTAACCTATCTTGTGCATCCAATAGGTGTGTTAGTCTCATTGGATGAACATTTAGGTCATTTTCGTCCTCCCTAGGAACATTCTGGTCCAATAGGTGTGTTTGTGCCATTCGATGCACATTTAGGTCATTTTCGTCCTCCCCAGGCTTATTCATGTCCAATTAGGGTTTTTTTTACCAATCTTATGCATCAAATAGGTGTGTTTGTGTCATTTGATGAATATTTAGGTCATTTTCGTACTCCACAGGCTTATTCTTGTCCAATTAGGGTTTTTAACCAATCTTATGCATCAAATAAGTTCGTTTGTGTCATTGGATAAACATTTAGGTCATTTTTGTCCTACCAAGGCTTAATCTTTTCCAAATAGGGGTTTGAACCAATCTTGTGCATCCAATAAGTTCGTTTGTGTCATTGGATGAACATTTAGGTCGTTTTCGACCTCCCTAGGCTTAGTCTTGTCCAATTAGGGTTTTTAACCAATCTAGTGCATCCAATAGGTGTGTTTGTGTCATTGGATGATCATTTAGGTCATTTTCGTCCTCCCCAGGCTTATTCATGTCCAATTTGGGTTTTAACCAATCTTGTGCATCCCATAGGTGTGTTTGTGTCATTTGATGAATATTTAGGTTATTTTCGTACTCCACATACTTATTCTTGTCCAATTAGGGTTATTAACCAATCTTGTGCATCAAATATGTTCGTTTGTGTCCTCCCTAGGCTAATTCATGTCCTATTAGGATTTGTAACCAATCTTGTGCATCCAATAGGTGTGTTTGTGTCGTTGGATGAGTATTTAGGTCATTTTCGTCCACCCTTGGCTTAATCTTGTCCAAATAGGGTTTTTAACCAATCTTGTGCATCCAATAAGTTCGTTAGTGTCATTGGATGAAAATTTAGGTCATTTTCGTCCTCCTAAGTCTTTATCTTGTCCAATAAACGTTTTTAACCAATCTTGTGCATCCAATAGGTGTTTTTGTGTGATTGGATGAACATTTAGGTCATTTTCGTCCATCCCAGGCTTATTCTTGTCCAATTAGGGGTTTTAACCAATCTTGTTCATCCAATAGGTGTGTTTGTGTCATTGGATGAACATTTAGGTCATTTTCGTCCTCCCTAGGCTAATTCATGTCCTATTAGGGTTTTTAACCAATCTTGTGCATCCAATAGGTGTGTTTGTGTCATTTGAGGAATATTTAGGTCATTTTCGTACTCCACTGGGTCATTCTTGTCCAATTAGGGTTTTTCACCAATCTTGTGCATCAAATAAGTTCGTTTGTGTCATGGGATCAACATTTAGGTCGTTTTCGACCTCCATAGGCTTAGTCTTGTCGAATTAGGGTTTTTAACCAATCTTGTGCATCCAATAAGTTCGTTTGTGTCATTGGATGAACATTTAGGTCATTTTCGTACTCCCTAGGCTAATTCTTGTCCAATTAGGCTTTTTATCCAATCTTGTGCATCCAATATGTGTGTTTGTGTCATTTGATCAAGATTTAGGTCATTTTCGTCCTCCCCATGCTTATTCTTTTCCAATTTGGGTTTTTAACCAATCTTGTGCATCCAATTGGTCTGATTGTGTAATTGGATGAACATTTAGTTCATTATCGTCCTCCTTAGGCTAATTATTTTCCAAAGAGGGTTTGTATCCAATCTTGTGCATCCAATAGGTGTGTTTGTGTCATTCCATGAACTATTAGGTCATTTTCGTCCTATCAAGTCTTAATCATGTCCAATTCATGTCCTATTAGGATTTGTAACCAATCTTGTGCATCCAATAGGTGTGTTTGTGTCGTTGGATGAGTATTTAGGTCATTTTCGTCCTCGCTAGGCTAATTCTTGTCCAATTAGGGTTTTTAATCATTCTTGTGCATCCGATACGTGTGTTTGTGTCATTAGATGAACGTTTAGGTCATTTTCGTCCTGTCAAGTCATAATCTTGTCCAATTAAGGTTTTTAACCAATCTTGTACATACAATAGGTGTGTTTGTGTCATTGGATCAACATTTATGTCATTTTCGTCCTTCCTAGGCTATGTCTTGTCGAATTTGGGTTTTTAACAAATCTTGTGCATCCAATAGGTGTGTTTGTGTAATTAGATAAGCATTTAGGTCATATTCGTCTTGTCAAGTCTTAATCATGTCCAATTAAGGTTGTTAACCAATCTTGTGCGTCCAATTGGTGTGTTTGTGTCATTGGATGAACATTTAGGTCATTTTCGTCCTCCATAGGCTTATTCTTCTCCAATTATGGGTTTTAACCAATCTTGTGCATCCAATAGGTGTGCTTGTGTCATTGGATGAACATTTAGGTCATTTTCGTCCTCCCTAGGAACATTCTGGTCCAATTAGGGTTTTTATCCAATCTGGTGCATCCAATGGGTGTGTTTGTGTCATTGGATGAACATTTAGGTCATTTTCATCCTCCCTAGGCTTATTCTTGTCCAATTAGGGTTTTTATCCAATCTTGTGCATGCAATTGGTGTGTTTGTGTCATTTGATGAATATTTAGGTCATTTCGTACTCCACAGGCTTATTCCTGTTCAATTAGGGTTTTTAACCAACCTTGTGCATCAAATTCGTTCGTTTGTGTCGTTGGATAAACATTTAGGTTGTTTTCGTCCTCCCTAGGCTTAATCTTGTCCAAATAGGGTTTTTAACCAATCTTCTGCATCTAATAAGTTCGTTTGTGTCATTGGATGAACATTTATGTCATTTTCGTTCTCCCAAGTCTTAATCTTGTCCAATTATGGTTTTTAAACAATCTTATGAATCCAATAGGTGTGTTTGTGACATTGGATGAACATTTAGGTCATTTTCGTCCTCCTCAGGCTTATTCTTGTCCTATTAGGGTTTGTAACCTATTTGTGCATCTAATAGGTGTGTTTGTGTCATTGGATATACATTTGGGTCATTTTCGTCCTCCATAGGATAATTCTTGTCCAATTAGGGTTTGTAACCAATCTTGTGCATCCAATAGGTGTGTTTTGGTCTTTGGATGAACATTTAGGTCATTTTCACCCTCCCTAGGAACATTCTGGTCCAATTAGGGTTTTTAACCAATCTTGTGCATCCAATAGGTGTGTTTGTGTCATTGGATGAGCATTTAGGTAATTTTCGTCCTTCCTAGGCTTATTCTTGTCCAATTAGGGGTTTTAACCAATCTTGTGCATCCAATAGGTGTGTTTGTGTCATTGGATGAACATTTAGGTCATTTTCGTGCTCCCTAGGCTTATTCTTGTCCAATTAGGGTTTTTAACCAATCTTCTACATCTGATAGGTGTGTTTGTGTCATTGGATGAACATTTTGGTCATTTTCGTCCTCCCAAGGCTTATTCTTGTCCTGTTAGGGTTTGTAACCTATCTTGTGCATCCAATAGGTGTGTTAGTGTCATTGGATGAACATTTAGGTCATTTTCGTCCTCCCTAGGAACATTCTGGTCCAATAGGTGTGTTTGTGTCATTCGATGCACATTTAGGTCATTTTCGTCCTCCCTAGGCTAATTCATGTCCAATTAGGGTTTTTTACAATTCTTATGCATCAAATAGGTGTGTTTGTGTCATTTGATGAATATTTAGGTCATTTTCGTACTCCACAGGCTTATTCTTGTCCAATTAGGGTTTTTAACCAATCTTGTGCATCAAATAAGTTCGTTTGTGTCATTGGATAAACATTTAGGTCATTTTTGTCCTACCTAGGCTTAATCTTTTCCAAATAGGGGTTTACACCGATCTTGTGCATCCAATAAGTTCGTTTGTGTCATTGGATGAACATTTAGGTCATTTTCGTCCTCCCAAGTCTAAATCTTGTCCAATTAGGGTTTTTAACCAATCTAGTGCATTCAATAGGTGTGTTTGTGTCATTGGATGAACATTTAGGTCATTTTCGTCCTCCCCAGGCTTATTCATGTCCAATTTGGGTTTTTACCAATCTTGTGCATCCAATAGGTGTGTTTGTGTCATTTGATCAAGATTTAGGTCATTTTCGTCCTCCCCAGGCTTATTCTTTTAAAATTTGGGTTTTTAACCAATCTTGTGCATCCAATTGGTCTGATTGTGTAATTGGATGAACATTTAGTTCATTATCGTCCTCCTTAGGCTAATTATTTTCCAAAGAGGGTTTGTATCCAATCTTGTGCATCCAATAGGTGTGTTTGTGTCATTCCATGAACTATTAGGTCATTTTCGTCCTATCAAGTCTTAATCATGTCCAATTCATGTCCTATTAGGATTTGTAACCAATCTTGTGCATCCAATAGGTGTGTTTGTGTCGTTGGATGAGTATTTAGGTCATTTTCGTCCTCGCTAGGCTAATTCTTGTCCAATTAGGGTTTTTAATCATTCTTGTGCATCCGATACGTGTGTTTGTGTCATTAGATGAACGTTTAGGTCATTTTCGTCCTGTCAAGTCATAATCTTGTCCAATTAAGGTTTTTAACCAATCTTGTACATACAATAGGTGTGTTTGTGTCATTGGATCAACATTTATGTCATTTTCGTCCTCCCTAGGCTATGTCTTGTCGAATTTGGGTTTTTAACAAATCTTGTGCATCCAATAGGTGTGTTTGTGTAATTAGATAAACATTTAGGTCATATTCGTCCTATCAAGTCTTAATCATGTCCAATTAAGGTTTTTAACCAATCTTGTGCGTCCAATAGGTGTGTTTGTGTCATTGGATGAACATTTAGGTCATTTTCGTCCTCCATAGGCTTATTGTTGTCCAATTATGGGTTTTAACCAATCTTGTGCATCCAATAGGTGTGCTTGTGTCATTGGATGAACATTTAGGTAATTTTCGTCCTTCCTAGGCTTATTCTTGTCCACTTAGGGGTTTTAACCAATCTTGTGCATCCAATAGGTGTGTTTGTGTCATTGGATGAACATTTAGGTCATTTTCGTGCTCCCTAGGCTTATTCTTGTCCAATTAGGGTTTTTAACCAATCTTCTACATCTGATAGGTGTGTTTGTGTCATTGGATGAACATTTAGGTCATTTTCGTGCTCCCTAGGCTTATTCTTGTCCAATTAGGGTTTTTAACCAATCTTCTACATCTGATAGGTGTGTTTGTGTCATTGGATGAACATTTTGGTCATTTTCGTCCTCCCAAGGCTTATTCATGTCCTGTTAGGGTTTGTAACCTATCTTGTGCATCCAATAGGTGTGTCAGTGTCATTGGATGAACATTTAGGTCATTTTCGTCCTCCCTAGGAACATTCTGGTCCAATAGGTGTGTTTGTGTCATTCGATGCACATTTAGGTCATTTTCGTCCTCCCCAGGCTTATTCATGTCCAATTAGGGTTTTTTACCAATCTTATGCATCAAATAGGTGTGTTTGTGTCATTTGATGAATATTTAGGTCATTTTCGTACTCCACAGGCTTATTCTTGTCCAATTAGGGTTTTTAACCAATCTTGTGCATCAAATAAGTTCGTTTGTGTCATTGGATAAACATTTAGGTCATTTTTGTCCTACCTAGGCTTAATCTTTTCCAAATAGGGGTTTACACCGATCTTGTGCATCCAATAAGTTCGTTTGTGTCATTGGATGAACATTTAGGTCATTTTCGTCCTCCCAAGTCTAAATCTTGTCCAATTAGGGTTTTTAACCAATCTAGTGCATTCAATAGGTGTGTTTGTGTCATTGGATGAACATTTAGGTCATTTTCGTCCTCCCCAGGCTTATTCATGTCCAATTTGGGTTTTTACCAATCTTGTGCATCCAATAGGTGTGTTTGTGTCATTTGATGAATCTTTAGGTTATTTTCGTACTCCACATACTTATTCTTGTCCAATTAGGGATATTAACCAATCTTGTGCATCAAATAAGTTCGTTTGTGTCCTCCCTAGGTTAATTCATGTCCTATTAGGATTTGTAACCAATCTTGTGCATCGAATAGGTGTGTTTGTGTCGTTGGATGAGTATTTAGGTCATTTTCGTCCACCCTTGGCTTAATCTTGTCCAAATAGGGTTTTTAACCAATCTTGTGCATCCAATAAGTTCGTTAGTGTCATTGGATGAAAATGTAGGTCATTTTCGTCCTCCTAAGTCTTTATCTTGTCCAATAAACGTTTTTAACCAATCTTGTGCATCCAATAGGTGTTTTTGTGTCATTGGATGAACATTCAGATCCTTTTCGTTCATCCCAGGCTTATTCTTGTCCATATAGGGGTTTTAACCAATGTTGTTCATCCAATAGGTGTGTTTGTGACATTGGATGAACATTTAGGTCATTTTCGTCCTCCTCAGGCTTATTCTTGTCCAATTAGGGTTTTTAACAAATCTTCTACATCTAATAGGTGTGTTTGTGTCATTGGATGAACATTTTGGTCATTTTCGTCCTCCCAAGGCTTATTCTTGTCCTATTAGGGTTTGTAACCTATCTTGTGCATCTAATAGGTGTGTTTGTGTCATTGGATATACATTTGGGTCATTTTCGTCCTCCATATGATAATTCTTGTCCAATTAGGGTTTGTAACCAATCTTGTGCATCCAATAGGTGTGTTTTGGTCTTTGGATGAACATTTAGGTCATTTTCACCCTCCCTAGGAACATTCTGGTCCAATTAGGGTTTTTAACCAATCTTGTGCATCCAATAGGTGTGTTTGTGTCATTGGATGAACATTTAGGTAATTTTCATCCTTCCTAGGCTTATTCTTGTCCAATTAGGGGTTTTAACCAATCTTGTGCATCCAATAGGTGTGTTTGTGTCATTGGATGAACATTTAGGTCATTTTCGTGCTCTCTAGGCTTATTCTTGTCCAATTAGGGTTTTTAACCAATCTTCTACATCTGATAGGTGTGTTTGTGTCATTAGATGAAAATTTAGGTCATTTTCGTGCTCCATAGGCTTATTCTTGTCCAATTAGGGTTTTTAACCAATCTTCTACATCTGATAGGTGTGCTTGTGTCATTGGATGAACATTTTGGTCATTTTCGTCCTCCCAAGGCTTATTCTTGTCCTGTTAGGGTTTGTAACCTATCTTGTGCATCCAATAGGTGTGTTAGTGTCATTAGATGAACATTTAGGTCATTTTCGTCCTCCCTAGGAACATTCTGGTCCAATAGGTGTGTTTGTGCCATTCGATGCACATTTAGGTCATTTTCGTCCTCCCCAGGCTTATTCATGTCCAATTAGGGTTTTTTTTACCAATCTTATCCATCAAATAGGTGTGTTTGTGTCATTTGATGAATATTTAGGTCATTTTCGTACTCCACAGGCTTATTCTTGTCCAATTAGGGTTTTTAACCAATCTTGTGCATCAAATAAGTTCGTTTGTGTCATTGGATAAACATTTAGGTCATTTTTGTCCTACCTAGGCTTAATCTTTTCCAAATAGGGGTTTAAACCGATCTTGTGCATCCAATAAGTTCGTTTGTGTCATTGGATGAACATTTAGGTCATTTTCGTCCTCCCAAGTCTAAATCTTGTCCAATTAGGGTTTTTAACCAATCTAGTGCATTCAATAGGTGTGTTTGTGTCATTGGATGAACATTTAGGTCATTTTCGTCCTCCCCAGGCTTATTCATGTCCAATTTGGGTTTTTACCAATCTTGTGCATCCAATAGGTGTGTTTGTGTCATTTGATGAATATTTAGGTTATTTTCGTACTCCACATACTTATTCTTGTCCAATTAGGGATATTAACCAATCTTGTGCATCAAATAAGTTCGTTTGTGTCCTCCCTAGGTTAATTCATGTCCTATTAGGATTTGTAACCAATCTTGTGCATCGAATAGGTGTGTTTGTGTCGTTGGATGAGTATTTAGGTCATTTTCGTCCACCCTTGGCTTAATCTTGTCCAAATAGGGTTTTTAACCAATCTTGTGCATCCAATAAGTTCGTTAGTGTCATTGGATGAAAATTTAGGTCATTTTCGTCCTCCTAAGTCTTTATCTTGTCCAATAAACGTTTTTAACCAATCTTGTACATCCAATAGGTGTTTTTGTGTCATTGGATGAACATTCAGATCCTTTTCGTCCATCCCAGGCTTATTCTTGTCCAATTAGGGGTTTTAACCAATGTTGTTCATCCAATAGGTGTGTTTGTGACATTGGATGAACATTTAGGTCATTTTCGTCCTCCTCAGGCTTATTCTTGTCCAATTAGGGTTTTTAACAAATCTTCTACATCTAATAGGTGTGTTTGTGTCATTGGATGAACATTTTGGTCATTTTCGTCCTCCCAAGGCTTATTCTTGTCCTATTAGGGTTTGTAACCTATCTTGTGCATCTAATAGGTGTGTTTGTGTCATTGGATATACATTTGGGTCATTTTCGTCCTCCATATGATAATTCTTGTCCAATTAGGGTTTGTAACCAATCTTGTGCATCCAATAGGTGTGTTTTGGTCTTTGGATGAACATTTAGGTCATTTTCACCCTCCCTAGGAACATTCTGGTCCAATTAGGGTTTTTAACCAATCTTGTGCATCCAATAGGTGTGTTTGTGTCATTGGATGAACATTTAGGTAATTTTCATCCTTCCTAGGCTTATTCTTGTCCAATTAGGGGTTTTAACCAATCTTGTGCATCCAATAGGTGTGTTTGTGTCATTGGATGAACATTTAGGTCATTTTCGTGCTCCCTAGGCTTATTCTTGTCCAATTAGGGTTTTTAACCAATCTTCTACATCTGATAGGTGTGTTTGTGTCATTGGATGAACATTTAGCTCATTTTCGTCCTCCCTAGGCTTATTCTTGTCCAATTATGGGTTTTAACCAATCTTGTGCATCCAATAGGTGTGTTTGTGTCATTGGATGAACATTTAGGTCATTTTTGTGCTCCCTAGGCTTATTCTTGTCCAATTAGGGTTTTTAACCAATCTTCTACATCTGATAGGTGTGTTTGTGTCATTGGATGAACATTTTGGTCATTTTCGTCCTCCCAAGGCTTATTCTTGTCCTGTTAGGGTTTGTAACCTATCTTGTGCATCCAATAGGTGTGTTAGTGTCATTGGATGAACATTTAGGTCATTTTCGTCCTCCCTAGGAACATTCTGGTCCAATAGGTGTGTTTGTGTCATTCGATGCACATTTAGGTCATTTTCGTCCTCCCTAGGCTAATTCATGTCCAATTAGGGTTTTTTACAATTCTTATGCATCAAATAGGTGTGTTTGTGTCATTTGATGAATATTTAGGTCATTTTCGTACTCCACAGGCTTATTCTTGTCCAATTAGGGTTTTTAACCAATCTTGTGCATCAAATAAGTTCGTTTGTGTCATTGGATAAACATTTAGGTCATTTTTGTCCTACCTAGGCTTAATCTTTTCCAAATAGGGGTTTAAACCGATCTTGTGCATCCAATAAGTTCGTTTGTGTCATTGGATGAACATTTAGGTCATTTTCGTCCTCCCAAGTCTAAATCTTGTCCAATTAGGGTTTTTAACCAATCTAGTGCATTCAATAGGTGTGTTTGTGTCATTGGATGAACATTTAGGTCATTTTCGTCCTCCCCAGGCTTATTCATGTCCAATTTGGGTTTTTACCAATCTTGTGCATCCAATAGGTGTGTTTGTGTCATTTGATGAATATTTAGGTTATTTTCGTACTCCACATACTTATTCTTGTCCAATTAGGGATATTAACCAATCTTGTGCATCAAATAAGTTCGTTTGTGTCCTCCCTAGGTTAATTCATGTCCTATTAGGATTTGTAACCAATCTTGTGCATCGAATAGGTGTGTTTGTGTCGTTGGATGAGTATTTAGGTCATTTTCGTCCACCCTTGGCTTAATCTTGTCCAAATAGGGTTTTTAACCAATCTTGTGCATCCAATAAGTTCGTTAGTGTCATTGGATGAAAATTTAGGTCATTTTCGTCCTCCTAAGTCTTTATCTTGTCCAATAAACGTTTTTAACCAATCTTGTGCATCCAATAGGTGTTTTTGTGTCATTGGATGAACATTCAGATCATTTTCGTCCATCCCAGGCTTATTCTTGTCCAATTAGGGGTTTTAACCAATCTTGTTCATCCAATAGGTGTGTTTGTGTCATTGGATGAACATTTAGGTCATTTTCGTCCTCCCTAGGCTAATTCATGTCCTATTAGGGTTTTTAACCATTCTTGTGCATCCTATTCGTGTGTTTGTGTCATTAGATGAACGTTTACGTCATTTTCGTCCTGTCAAGTCTTAATCTTGTCCAATTAAGGTTTTTAAGCAATCTTGTGCATACAATAGGTGTGTTTGTGTCATTGGATCAACATTTATGTCATTTTCGTCCTCCCTAGGCTAATTCTTGTCGAATTTGGGTTTTTAACAAATCTTGTGCATCCAATAGGTGTGTTTGTGTAATTAGATAAACATTTAGGTCATTTTCGTCCTGTCAAGTCTTAATCATGTCCAATTAAGGTTTTTAACCAATCTTGTGCGTCCAATAGGTGTGTTTGTGTCATTGGATGAACATTTAGGTCATTTTCGTCCTCCCTAGGCTTATTCTTGTCCAATTATGGGTTTTAACCAATCTTGTGCATCCAATAGGTGTGTTTGTGTCATTGGATGAACATTTATGTCATTTTCGTTCTCCCAAGTCTTAATCTTGTCCAATTATGGTTTTTAACCAATCTTATGAATCCAATAGGTGTGTTTGTGACATTGGATGAACATTTAGGTCATTTTCGTCCTCCTCAGGCTTATTCTTGTCCAATTAGGGTTTTTAACAAATCTTCTACATCTAATAGGTGTGTTTGTGTCATTGGATGAACATTTTGGTCATTTTCGTCCTCCCAAGGCTTATTCTTGTCCTATTAGGGTTTGTAACCTATCTTGTGCATCTAATAGGTGTGTTTGTGTCATTGGATATACATTTGGGTCATTTTCGTCCTCCATATGATAATTCTTGTCCAATTAGGGTTTGTAACCAATCTTGTGCATCCAATAGGTGTGTTTTGGTCTTTGGATGAACATTTAGGTCATTTTCACCCTCCCTAGGAAGATTCTGGTCCAATTAGGGTTTTTAACCAATCTTGTGCATCCAATAGGTGTGTTTGTGTCGTTGGATGAACATTTAGGTAATTTTCATCCTTCCTAGGCTTATTCTTGTCCAATTAGGGGTTTTAACCAATCTTGTGCATCCAATAGGTGTGTTTGTGTCATTGGATGAATATTTAGGTCATTTTCGTGCTCCCTAGGCTTATTCTTGTCCAATTAGGGTTTTTAACCAATCTTCTATATCTGATAGGTGTGTTTGTGTCATTAGATGAAAATTTAGGTCATTTTCGTGCTCCCTAGGCTTATTCTTGTCCAATTAGGGTTTTTAACCAATCTTCTACATCTGATAGGTGTGCTTGTGTCATTGGATGAACATTTTGGTCATTTTCGTCCTCCCAAGGCTTATTTTTGTCCTGTTAGGGTTTGTAACCTATCTTGTGCATCCAATAGGTGTGTCAGTGTCATTAGATGAACATTTAGGTCATTTTCGTTCTCCTTAGGAACATTCTGGTCCAATAGGTGTGTTTGTGCCATTCGATGCACATTTAGGTCATTTTCGTCCTCCCCAGGCTTATTCATGTCCAATTAGGGTTTTTTTTACCAATCTTATCCATCAAATAGGTGTGTTTGTGTCATTTGATGAATATTTAGGTCATTTTCGTACTCCACAGGCTTATTCTTGTCCAATTAGGGTTTTTAACCAATCTTGTGCATCAAATAAGTTCGTTTGTGTCATTGGATAAACATTTAGGTCATTTTTGTCCTACCTAGGCTTAATCTTTTCCAAATAGGGGTTTAAACCGATCTTGTGCATCCAATAAGTTCGTTTGTGTCATTGGATGAACATTTAGGTCATTTTCGTCCTCCCAAGTCTAAATCTTGTCCAATTAGGGTTTTTAACCAATCTAGTGCATTCAATAGGTGTGTTTGTGTCATTGGATGAACATTTAGGTCATTTTCGTCCTCCCCAGGCTTATTCATGTCCAATTTGGGTTTTTACCAATCTTGTGCATCCAATAGGTGTGTTTGTGTCATTTGATGAATATTTAGGTTATTTTCGTACTCCACATACTTATTCTTGTCCAATTAGGGATATTAACCAATCTTGTGCATCAAATAAGTTCGTTTGTGTCCTCCCTAGGTTAATTCATGTCCTATTAGGATTTGTAACCAATCTTGTGCATCGAATAGGTGTGTTTGTGTCGTTGGATGAGTATTTAGGTCATTTTCGTCCACCCTTGGCTTAATCTTGTCCAAATAGGGTTTTTAACCAATCTTGTGCATCCAATAAGTTCGTTAGTGTCATTGGATGAAAATTGAGGTCATTTTCGTCCTCCTAAGTCTTTATCTTGTCCAATAAACGTTTTTAACCAATCTTGTGCATCCAATAGGTGTTTTTGTGTCATTGGATGAACATTCAGATCCTTTTCGTCCATCCCAGGCTTATTCTTGTCCAATTAGGGGTTTTAACCAATGTTGTTCATCCAATAGGTGTGTTTGTGACATTGGATGAACATTTAGGTCATTTTCGTCCTCCTCAGGCTTATTCTTGTCCAATTAGGGTTTTTAACAAATCTTCTACATCTAATAGGTGTGTTTGTGTCATTGGATGAACATTTTGGTCATTTTCGTCCTCCCAAGGCTTATTCTTGTCCTATTAGGGTTTGTAACCTATCTTGTGCATCTAATAGGTGTGTTTGTGTCATTGGATATACATTTGGGTCATTTTCGTCCTCCATATGATAATTCTTGTCCAATTAGGGTTTGTAACCAATCTTGTGCATCCAATAGGTGTGTTTTGGTCTTTGGATGAACATTTAGGTCATTTTCACCCTCCCTAGGAACATTCTGGTCCAATTAGGGTTTTTAACCAATCTTGTGCATCCAATAGGTGTGTTTGTGTCATTGGATGAACATTTAGGTAATTTTCATCCTTCCTAGGCTTATTCTTGTCCAATTAGGGGTTTTAACCAATCTTGTGCATCCAATAGGTGTGTTTGTGTCATTGGATGAACATTTAGGTCATTTTCGTGCTCTCTAGGCTTATTCTTGTCCAATTAGGGTTTTTAACCAATCTTCTACATCTGATAGGTGTGTTTGTGTCATTAGATGAAAATTTAGGTCATTTTCGTGCTCCATAGGCTTATTCTTGTCCAATTAGGGTTTTTAACCAATCTTCTACATCTGATAGGTGTGCTTGTGTCATTGGATGAACATTTTGGTCATTTTCGTCCTCCCAAGGCTTATTCTTGTCCTGTTAGGGTTTGTAACCTATCTTGTGCATCCAATAGGTGTGTTAGTGTCATTAGATGAACATTTAGGTCATTTTCGTCCTCCCTAGGAACATTCTGGTCCAATAGGTGTGTTTGTGCCATTCGATGCACATTTAGGTCATTTTCGTCCTCCCCAGGCTTATTCATGTCCAATTAGGGTTTTTTTTACCAATCTTATCCATCAAATAGGTGTGTTTGTGTCATTTGATGAATATTTAGGTCATTTTCGTACTCCACAGGCTTATTCTTGTCCAATTAGGGTTTTTAACCAATCTTGTGCATCAAATAAGTTCGTTTGTGTCATTGGATAAACATTTAGGTCATTTTTGTCCTACCTAGGCTTAATCTTTTCCAAATAGGGGTTTAAACCGATCTTGTGCATCCAATAAGTTCGTTTGTGTCATTGGATGAACATTTAGGTCATTTTCGTCCTCCCAAGTCTAAATCTTGTCCAATTAGGGTTTTTAACCAATCTAGTGCATTCAATAGGTGTGTTTGTGTCATTGGATGAACATTTAGGTCATTTTCGTCCTCCCCAGGCTTATTCATGTCCAATTTGGGTTTTTACCAATCTTGTGCATCCAATAGGTGTGTTTGTGTCATTTGATGAATATTTAGGTTATTTTCGTACTCCACATACTTATTCTTGTCCAATTAGGGATATTAACCAATCTTGTGCATCAAATAAGTTCGTTTGTGTCCTCCCTAGGTTAATTCATGTCCTATTAGGATTTGTAACCAATCTTGTGCATCGAATAGGTGTGTTTGTGTCGTTGGATGAGTATTTAGGTCATTTTCGTCCACCCTTGGCTTAATCTTGTCCAAATAGGGTTTTTAACCAATCTTGTGCATCCAATAAGTTCGTTAGTGTCATTGGATGAAAATTTAGGTCATTTTCGTCCTCCTAAGTCTTTATCTTGTCCAATAAACGTTTTTAACCAATCTTGTACATCCAATAGGTGTTTTTGTGTCATTGGATGAACATTCAGATCCTTTTCGTCCATCCCAGGCTTATTCTTGTCCAATTAGGGGTTTTAACCAATGTTGTTCATCCAATAGGTGTGTTTGTGACATTGGATGAACATTTAGGTCATTTTCGTCCTCCTCAGGCTTATTCTTGTCCAATTAGGGTTTTTAACAAATCTTCAACATCTAATAGGTGTGTTTGTGTCATTGGATGAACATTTTGGTCATTTTCGTCCTCCCAAGGCTTATTCTTGTCCTATTAGGGTTTGTAACCTATCTTGTGCATCTAATAGGTGTGTTTGTGTCATTGGATATACATTTGGGTCATTTTCGTCCTCCATATGATAATTCTTGTCCAATTAGGGTTTGTAACCAATCTTGTGCATCCAATAGGTGTGTTTTGGTCTTTGGATGAACATTTAGGTCATTTTCACCCTCCCTAGGAACATTCTGGTCCAATTAGGGTTTTTAACCAATCTTGTGCATCCAATAGGTGTGTTTGTGTCATTGGATGAACATTTAGGTAATTTTCATCCTTCCTAGGCTTATTCTTGTCCAATTAGGGGTTTTAACCAATCTTGTGCATCCAATAGGTGTGTTTGTGTCATTGGATGAACATTTAGGTCATTTTCGTGCTCTCTAGGCTTATTCTTGTCCAATTAGGGTTTTTAACCAATCTTCTACATCTAATAGGTGTGTTTGTGTCATTGGATGAACATTTTGGTCATTTTCGTCCTCCCAAGGCTTATTCTTGTCCTATTAGGGTTTGTAACCTATCTTGTGCATCTAATAGGTGTGTTTGTGTCATTGGATATACATTTGGGTCATTTTCGTCCTCCATATGATAATTCTTGTCCAATTAGGGTTTGTAACCAATCTTGTGCATCCAATAGGTGTGTTTTGGTCTTTGGATGAACATTTAGGTCATTTTCACCCTCCCTAGGAACATTCTGGTCCAATTAGGGTTTTTAACCAATCTTGTGCATCCAATAGGTGTGTTTGTGTCATTGGATGAACATTTAGGTAATTTTCATCCTTCCTAGGCTTATTCTTGTCCAATTAGGGGTTTTAACCAATCTTGTGCATCCAATAGGTGTGTTTGTGTCATTGGATGAACATTTAGGTCATTTTCGTGCTCTCTAGGCTTATTCTTGTCCAATTAGGGTTTTTAACCAATCTTCTACATCTGATAGGTGTGTTTGTGTCATTAGATGAAAATTTAGGTCATTTTCGTGCTCCCTAGGCTTATTCTTGTCCAATTAGGGTTTTTAACCAATCTTCTACATCTGATAGGTGTGCTTGTGTCATTGGATGAACATTTTGGTCATTTTCGTCCTCCCAAGGCTTATTCTTGTCCTGTTAGGGTTTGTAACCTATCTTGTGCATCCAATAGGTGTGTTAGTGTCATTAGATGAACATTTAGGTCATTTTCGTCCTCCCTAGGAACATTCTGGTCCAATAGGTGTGTTTGTGCCATTCGATGCACATTTAGGTCATTTTCGTCCTCCCCAGGCTTATTCATGTCCAATTAGGGTTTTTTTTACCAATCTTATCCATCAAATAGGTGTGTTTGTGTCATTTGATGAATATTTAGGTCATTTTCGTACTCCACAGGCTTATTCTTGTCCAATTAGGGTTTTTAACCAATCTTGTGCATCAAATAAGTTCGTTTGTGTCATTGGATAAACATTTAGGTCATTTTTGTCCTACCTAGGCTTAATCTTTTCCAAATAGGGGTTTAAACCGATCTTGTGCATCCAATAAGTTCGTTTGTGTCATTGGATGAACATTTAGGTCATTTTCGTCCTCCCAAGTCTAAATCTTGTCCAATTAGGGTTTTTAACCAATCTAGTGCATTCAATAGGTGTGTTTGTGTCATTGGATGAACATTTAGGTCATTTTCGTCCTCCCCAGGCTTATTCATGTCCAATTTGGGTTTTTACCAATCTTGTGCATCACATACTTATTCTTGTCCAATTAGGGTTATTAACCAATCTTGTGCATCAAATATGTTCGTTTGTGTCCTCCCTAGGCTAATTCATGTCCTATTAGGATTTGTAACCAATCTTGTGCATCCAATAGGTGTGTTTGTGTCGTTGGATGAGTATTTAGGTCATTTTCGTCCACCCTTGGCTTAATCTTGTCCAAATAGGGTTTTTAACCAATCTTGTGCATCCAATAAGTTCGTTAGTGTCATTGGATGAAAATTTAGGTCATTTTCGTCCTCCTAAGTCTTTATCTTGTCCAATAAACGTTTTTAACCAATCTTGTGCATCCAATAGGTGTTTTTGTGTCATTGGATGAACATTCAGATCATTTTCGTCCATCCCAGGCTTATTCTTGTCCAATTAGGGGTTTTAACCAATCTTGTTCATCCAATAGGTGTGTTTGTGTCATTGGATGAACATTTAGGTCATTTTCGTCCTCCCTAGGCTTATTCTTGTCCAATTATGGGTTTTAACCAATCTTGTGCATCCAATAGGTGTGTTTGTGTCATTGGATGAACATTTAGGTCATTTTCGTCCTCCCTAGGCTTATTCTTGTCCAATTATGGGTTTTAACCAATCTTGTGCATCCAATAGGTGTGTTTGTGTCATTGGATGAACATTTAGGTCATTTTCATGCTCCCTAGGCTTATTCTTGTCCAATTAGGGTTTTTAACCAATCTTCTACATCTGATAGGTGTGTTTGTGTCATTGGATGAACATTTTGGTCATTTTCGTCCTCCCAAGACTTATTCTTCTCCTGTTAGAGTTTGTAACCTATCTTGTGCATCCAATAGGTGTGTTAGTGTCATTGGATGAACATTTAGGTCATTTTCGTCCTCCCTAGGAACATTTTGGTCCAATAGGTGTGTTTGTGTCATTCGATGCACATTTAGGTCATTTTCGTCCTCCCTAGGCTTATTCATGTCCAATTAGGGTTTTTTACCAATCTTGTGCATCAAATAGGTGTGTTTGTGTCATTTGATGAATATTTAGGTCATTTTCGTACACCACAGGCTTATTCTTGTCCAATTAGGGTTTTTTTACCAATCTTGTGCATCAAATAAGTTCGTTTGTGTCATTGGATAAACATTTAGGTCATTTTTGTCCTACCTAGGCTTAATCTTTTCCAAATAGGGGTTTAAACCAATCTTGTGCATCCAATAAGTTCGTTTGTGTCATTGGACGAAAATTTAGGTCATTTTCGTCCTCCCAACTCTTAATCTTGTCCAATTAGGGTTTTTAACCAATCTAGTGCATCCAATAGGTGTGTTTGTGTCATTGGATGATTATTTAGGTCATTTTCGTCCTCCCCAGGCTTATTGATGTCCAATTTGGGTTTTAACCAATCTTGTGCATCCAATAGGTGTGTTTGTGTCATTTGATGAATATTTAGGTTATTTTCGTACTCAACATACTTATTCTTGTCCAATTAGGGTTATTAACCAATCTTGTGCATCAAATAAGTTCGTTTGTGTCCTCCCTAGGCTAATTCATGTCCTATTAGGATTTGTAACCAATCTTGTGCATCCAATAGGTGTGTTTGTGTCGTTGGATGAGTATTTAGGTCATTTTCGTCCACCCTTGGCTTAATCTTGTCCAAATAGGGTTTTTAACCAATCTTGTGCATCAAATAAGTTCGTTAGTGTCATTGGATGAAAATTTAGGTCATTTTCGTCCTCCTAAGTCTTTATCTTGTCCAATAAACGTTTTTAACCAATCTTGCGCATCCAATATGTGTTTTTGTGTCATTGGATGAACATTCAGATCATTTTCGTCCATCCCAGGCTTATTCTTGTCCAATTAGGGGTTTTCACCAATCTTGTTCATCCAATAGGTGTGTTTGTGTCATTGGATCAACATTTATGTCATTTTCGTCCTCCCTAGGCTAATTCTTGTCGAATTTGGGTTTTTAACAAATCTTGTGCATCCAATAGGTGTGTTTTTGTAATTAGATAAACATTTAGGTCATTTTCGTCCTGTCAAGTCTTAATCATGTCCAATTAAGGTTTTTAACCAATCTTGTGCGTCCAATAGGTGTGTTTGTGTCATCGGATGAACATTTAGGTCATTTTCTTCCTCCCTAGGCTTATTCTTGTCCAATTATGGGTTTTAACCAATCTTGTGCATCCAATAGGTGTGCTTGTGTCATTGGATGAACATTTAGGTCATTTTCGTCCTCCCTAGGAACATTTTGGTCCAATTAGGGTTTTTATCCAATCTGGTGCTTCCAATGGGTGTGTTTGTGTTATTGGATGAACATTTAGGTCATTTTCGTCCTCCCTAGGCTTATTCTTGTCCAACTAGGGTTTTTATCCAATCTTGTGCATCCAATTGGTGTGTTTGTGTCATTTGATGAATATTTAGGTCATTTCGTACTCCACAGGCTTATTCCTGTTCAATTACGGTTTTTAACCAACCTTGTGCATCAAATTAGTTCGTTTGTGTCGTTGGATAAACATTTAGGTTGTTTTCGCCTCCCTAGGCTTAATCTTGTCCAAATAGGGTTTTTAACCAATCTTGTGCATCTAATAAGTTCGTTTGTGTCATTGGATGAACAATTATGTCATTTTCGTTCTCCCAAGTCTTAATCTTGTCCAATTATGGTTTTTAACCAATCTTATGAATCCAATAGGTGTGTTTGTGACATTGGATGAACATTTAGGTCATTTTCGTCCTCCTCAGGCTTATTCTTGTCCAATTAGGGTTTTTAACAAATCTTCTACATCTAATAGGTGTGTTTGTGTCATTGGATGAACATTTTCGTCATTTTCGTCCTCCCAAGGCTTATTCTTGTCCTATTAGGGTTTGTAACCTATCTTGTGCATCTAATAGGTGTGTTTGTGTCATTGGATATATATTTGGGTCATTTTCGTCCTCCATAGGATAATTCTTGTCCAATTAGGGTTTGTAACCAATCTTGTGCATCCAATAGGTGTGTTTTGGTCTTTGGATGAACATTTAGGTCATTTTCACCCTCCCTAGGAACATTCTGGTCCAATTAGGGTTTTTAACCAATCTTGTGCATCCAATAGGTGTGTTTGTGTCATTGGATGAACATTTAAGTAATTTTCGTCCTTCCTAGGCTTATTCTTGTCCAATTAGGGGTTTTAACCAATCTTGTGCATCCAATAGGTGTGTTTGTGTCATTGGATGAACATTTAGGTCATTTTCGTGCTCCCTAGGCTTATTCTTGTCCAATTAGGGATTTTAACCAATCTTCTACATCTGATAGGTGTGTTTGTGTCATTGGATGAACATTTTGGTCATTTTCGTCCTCCCAAGGGTTATTCTTGTCCTGTTAGGGTTTGTAATCTATCTTGTGCATCCAATAGGTGTGTTAGTGTCATTGGATGAACATTTAGGTCATTTTCGTCCTCCCTAGGAACATTCTGGTCCAATAGGTGTGTTTGTGTCATTCGATGCACATTTAGGTCATTTTCGTCCTCCCCAGGCTTATTCATGTCCAATTAGAGTTTTTTACCAATCTTATGCATCAAATAGGTGTGTTTGTGTCATTTGATGAATATTTAGGTCATTTTCGTAATCCACAGGCTTATTCTTGTTCAATTAGGGTTTTTAACCAATCTTGTGCATCAAATAAGTTCGTTTGTGTCATTGGATAAACATTTAGGTCATTTTTGTCCTACCTAGGCTTAATCTTTTCCAAATAGGCGTTTAAACCAATCTTGTGCATCCAATAAGTTCGTTTGTGTCATTGGACGAACATTTAGGTCATTTTCGTCCTCCCAAGTCTAAATCTTGTCCAATTAGGGTTTTTAACCAATCTAGTGCATCCAATAGGTGTGTTTGTGTCATTGGATGAACATTTAGGTCATTTTCGTCCTCCCTAGGCTTATACATGTCCAATTTGGGTTTTAACCAATCTTGTGGATCAAATAGGTGTGTTTGTGTCATTTGATGAATATTTAGGTTATTTTCGTACTCCACATAATTATTCTTGTCCAATTAGGGTTATTAACCAATCTTGTGCATCAAATAAGTTCGTTTGTGTCCTCCCTAGGCTAATTCATGTCCTATTAGGATTTGTAACCAATCTATGTGCATCCAATAGGTGTGTTTGTGTCGTTGGATGAGTATTTAGGTCATTTTCGTCCACCCTTGGCTTAATCTTGTCCAAATAGGGTTTTTAACCAATCTTGTGCATCCAATAAGTTCGTTAGTGTCATTGGATGAAAATTTAGGTCATTTTCGTCCTCCTAAGTCTTTATCTTGTCCAATAAACGTTTTTAACCAATCTTGTGCATCCAATAGGTGTTTTTGTGTCATTGGATGAACATTCAGATCATTTTCGTCCATCCCAGGCTTATTCTTGTCCAATTAGGGGTTTTAACCAATCTTGTTCATCCAATAGGTGTGTTTGTGTCATTGGATGAACATTTAGGTCATTTTCGTCCTCCCTAGGCTAATTCATGTCCTATTAGGATTTGTAACCAATCTTGTGCATCCGATAGGTGTGTTTGTGTCGTTGGATGAGTATTTAGGTCATTTTCGTCCTCCCTAGGCTAATTCTTGTCCAATTAGGGTTTTGAACCATTCTTGTGCATCCGATACGTGTGTTTGTGTCATTAGATGAACGTTTCGGTCATTTTCGTCCTGTCAAGTCTTAATCTTGTCCAATTAAGGTTTTTAAGCAACCTTGTGCATACAATAGGTGTGTTTGTGTCATTGGATCAACATTTATGTCATTTTCGTCCTCCCTAGGCTAATTCTTGTCGAATTTGGGTTTTTAACAAATCTTGTGCATCCAATAGGTGTCTTTGTGTAATTAGATAAACATTTAGGTCATTTTCTTCCTGTCATGTCTTAATCATGTCCAATTAAGGTTTTTAACCAATCTAGTGCGTCCAATAGGTGTGTTTGTGTCATTGGATGAACATTTAGGTCATTTTCGTCCTCCCTAGGCTTATTCTTGTCCAATTATGGGTTTTAACCAATCTTGTGCATCCAATAGGTGTGTTTGTGTCATTGGATGAACATTTAGGTCATTTTCGTCCTCCCTAGGCTTATTCTTGTCCAATTATGGGTTTTAACCAATCTTGTGCATCCAATAGGTGTGTTTGTGTCATTGGATGAACATTTAGGTCATTTTCGTGCTCCCTAGGCTTATTCTTGTCCAATTAGGGTTTTTAACCAATCTTCTACATCTGATAGGTGTGTTTGTGTCATTGGATGAACATTTTGGTCATTTTCGTCCTCCCAAGACTTATTCTTCTCCTGTTAGGGTTTGTAACCTATCTTGTGCATCCAATAGGTGTGTTAGTGTCATTGGATGAACATTTAGGTCATTTTCGTCCTCCCTAGGAACATTCTGGTCCAATAGGTGTGTTTGTGTCATTCGATGCACATTTAGGTCATTTTCGTCCTCCCCAGGCTTATTCATGTCCAATTAGGGTTTTTTACCAATCTTGTGCATCAAATAGGTGTGTTTGTGTCATTTGATGAATATTTATGTCATTTTCGTACACCACAGGCTTATTCTTGTCCAATTAGGGTTTTTTACCAATCTTGTGCATCAAATAAGTTCGTTTGTGTCATTGGATAAACATTTAGGTCATTTTTGTCCTACCTAGGCTTAATCTTTTCCAAATAGGGGTTTAAACCAATCTTGTGCATCCAATAAGTTCGTTTGTGTCATTGGATGAACATTTAGGTCATTTTCGTCCTCCCAACTCTTAATCTTGTCCAATTAGGGTTTTTAACCAATCTAGTGCATCCAATAGGTGTGTTTGTGTCATTGGATGAATATTTAGGTCATTTTCGTCCTCCCCAGGCTTATTGATGTCCAATTTGGGTTTTAACCAATCTTGTGCATCCAATAGGTGTGTTTGTGTCATTTGGTGAATATTTAGGTTATTTTCGTACTCAACATACTTATTCTTGTCCAATTAGGGTTATTAACCAATCTTGTGCATCAAATAAGTTCGTTTGTGTCCTCCCTAGGCTAATTCATGTCCTATTAGGATTTGTAACCAATCTTGTGCATCCAATAGGTGTGTTTGTGTCGTTGGATGAGTATTTAGGTCATTTTCGTCCACCCTTGGCTTAATCTTGTCCAAATAGGGTTTTTAACCAATCTTGTGCATCAAATAAGTTCGTTAGTGTCATTGGATGAAAATTTAGGTCATTTTCGTCCTCCTAAGTCTTTATCTTGTCCAATAAACGTTTTTAACCAATCTTGTGCATCCAATAGGTGTTTTTGTGTCATTGGATGAACATTCAGATCATTTTCGTCCATCCCAGGCTTATTCTTGTCCAATTAGGGGTTTTCACCAATCTTGTTCATCCAATAGGTGTGTTTGTGTCATTGGATCAACATTTATGTCATTTTCGTCCTCCCTAGGCTAATTCTTGTCGAATTTGGGTTTTTAACAAATCTTGTGCATCCAATAGGTGTGTTTGTGTAATTAGATAAACATTTAGGTCATTTTCGTCCTGTCAAGTCTTAATCATGTCCAATTAAGGTTTTTAACCAATCTTGTGCGTCCAATAGGTGTGTTTGTGTCATTGGATGAACATTTAGGTCATTTTCGTCCTCCCTAGGCTTATTCTTGTCCAATTATGGGTTTTAACCAATCTTGTGCATCCAATAGGTGTGCTTGTGTCATTGGATGAACATTTAGGTCATTTTCGTCCTCCCTAGGAACATTTTGGTCCAATTAGGGTTTTTATCCAATCTGGTGCTTCCAATGGGTGTGTTTGTGTTATTGGATGAACATTTAGGTCATTTTCGTCCTCCCTAGGCTTATTCTTGTCCAACTAGGGTTTTTATCCAATCTTGTGCATCCAATTGGTGTGTTTGTGTCATTTGATGAATATTTAGGTCATTTCGTACTCCACAGGCTTATTCCTGTTCAATTACGGTTTTTAACCAACCTTGTGCATCAAATTAGTTCGTTTGTGTCGTTGGATAAACATTTAGGTTGTTTTCGCCTCCCTAGGCTTAATCTTGTCCAAATAGGGTTTTTAACCAATCTTGTGCATCTAATAAGTTCGTTTGTGTCATTGGATGAACATTTATGTCATTTTCGTTCTCCCAAGTCTTAATCTTGTCCAATTATGGTTTTTAACCAATCTTATGAATCCAATAGGTGTGTTTGTGACATTGGATGAACATTTAGGTCATTTTCGTCCTCCTCAGGCTTATTCTTGTCCAATTAGGGTTTTTAACAAATCTTCTACATCTAATAGGTGTGTTTGTGTCATTGGATGAACATTTTCGTCATTTTCGTCCTCCCAAGGCTTATTCTTGTCCTATTAGGGTTTGTAACCTATCTTGTGCATCTAATAGGTGTGTTTGTGTCATTGGATATATATTTGGGTCATTTTCGTCCTCCATAGGATAATTCTTGTCCAATTAGGGTTTGTAACCAATCTTGTGCATCCAATAGGTGTGTTTTGGTCTTTGGATGAACATTTAGGTCATTTTCACCCTCCCTAGGAACATTCTGGTCCAATTAGGGTTTTTAACCAATCTTGTGCATCCAATAGGTGTGTTTGTGTCATTGGATGAACATTTAAGTAATTTTCGTCCTTCCTAGGCTTATTCTTGTCCAATTAGGGGTTTTAACCAATCTTGTGCATCCAATAAGTGTGTTTGTGTCATTGGATGAACATTTAGGTCATTTTCGTGCTCCCTAGGCTTATTCTTGTCCAATTAGGGATTTTAACCAATCTTCTACATTTGATAGGTGTGTTTGTGTCATTGGATGAACATTTTGGTCATTTTCGTCCTCCCAAGGGTTATTCTTGTCCTGTTAGGGTTTGTAACCTATCTTGTGCATCCAATAGGTGTGTTAGTGTCATTGGATGAACATTTAGGTCATTTTCGTCCTCCCTAGGAACATTCTGGTCCAATAGGTGTGTTTGTGTCATTCGATGCACATTTAGGTCATTTTCGTCCTCCCCAGGCTTATTCATGTCCAATTAGAGTTTTTTACCAATCTTATGCATCAAATAGGTGTGTTTGTGTCATTTGATCAATATTTAGGTCATTTTCGTAATCCACAGGCTTATTCTTGTTCAATTAGGGTTTTTAACCAATCTTGTGCATCAAATAAGTTCATTTGTGTCATTGGATAAACATTTAGGTCATTTTTGTCCTACCTAGGCTTAATCTTTTCCAAATAGAGGTTTAAACCAATCTTGTGCATCCAATAAGTTCGTTTGTGTCATTGGACGAACATTTAGGTCATTTTCGTCCTCCCAAGTCTAAATCTTGTCCAATTAGGGTTTTTAACCAATCTAGTGCATCCAATAGGTGTGTTTGTGTCATTGGATGAACATTTAGGTCATTTTCGTCCTCCCCAGGCTTATACATGTCCAATTTGGGTTTTAACCAATCTTGGGCATCAAATAGGTGTGTTTGTGTCATTTGATGAATATTTAGGTTATTTTCGTACTCCACATATTTATTCTTGTCCAATTAGGGTTATTAACCAATCTTGTGCATCAAATAAGTTCGTTTGTGTCCTCCCTAGGCTAATTCATGTCCTATTAGGATTTGTAACCAATCTTGTGCATCCAATAGGTGTGTTTGTGTCGTTGGATGAGTATTTAGGTCATTTTCGTCCACCCTTGGCTTAATCTTGTCCAAATAGGGTTTTTAACCAATCTTGTGCATCCAATAAGTTCGTTAGTGTCATTGGATGAAAATTTAGCTCATTTTCGTCCTCCTAAGTCTTTATCTTGTCCAATAAACGTTTTTAACCAATCTTGTGCATCCAATAGGTGTTTTTGTGTCATTGGATGAACATTCAGATCATTTTCGTCCATCCCAGGCTTATTCTTGTCCAATTAGGGGTTTTAACCAATCTTGTTCATCCAATAGGTGTGTTTGTGTCATTGGATGAACATTTAGGTCATTTTCGTCCTCCCTAGGCTAATTCATGTCCTATTAGGATTTGTAACCAATCTTGTGCATCCCATAGGTGTGTTTGTGTCGTTGGATGAGTATTTAGGTCATTTTCGTCCTCCCTAGGCTAATTCTTGTCCAATTAGGGTTTTTAACCATTCTTGTGCATCCGATACGTGTGTTTGTGTCATTAGATGAACGTTTAGGTCATTTTCGTCCTGTCAAGTCTTAATCTTGTCCAATTAAGGTTTTTAAGCAATCTTGTGCATACAATAGGTGTGTTTGTGTCATTGGATCAACATCTATGTCATTTTCGTCCTCCCTAGGCTAATTCTTGTCGAATTTGGGTTTTTAACAAATCTTGTGCATCCAATAGGTGTGTTTGTGTAGTTAGATAAACATTTAGGTCATTTTCGTCCTGTCAAGTCTTAATCATGTCCAATTAAGGTTTTTAACCAATCTTGTGCGTCCAATAGGTGTGTTTGTGTCATTGGATGAACATTTAGGTCATTTTCGTCCTCCCTAGGCTTATTCTTGTCCAATTATGGGTTTTAACCAATCTTGTGCATCCAATAGGTGTGTTTGTGTCATTGGATGAACATTTAGGTCATTTTCGTCCTCCCTAGGCTTATTCTTGTCCAATTATGGGTTTTAACCAATCTTGTGCATCCAATAGGTGTGTTTGTGTCATTGGATGAACATTTAGGTCATTTTCGTGCTCCCTAGGCTTATTCTTGTCCAATTAGGGTTTTTAACCAATCTTCTACATCTGATAGGTGTGTTTGTGTCATTGGATGAAAATTTTGGTCATTTTCGTCCTCCCAAGACTTATTCTTGTCCTGTTAGGGTTTGTAACCTATCTTGTCCATCCAATAGGTGTGTTAGTGTCATTGGATGAACATTTAGGTCATTTTCGTCCTCCCTATGAACATTCTGGTCCAATAGGTGTGTTTGGGTCATTCGATGCACATTTAGGTCATTTTCGTCCTCCCCAGGCTTATTCATGTCCAATTAGGGTTTTTTACCAATCTTGTGCATCAAATAGGTGTGTTTGTGTCATTTGATGAATATTTAGGTCATTTTCGTACACCACAGGCTTATTCTTGTCCAATTAGGGTTTTTAACCAATCTTGTGCATCAAATAAGTTCGTTTGTGTCATTGGATAAACATTTAGGTCATTTTTGTCCTACCTAGGCTTAATCTTTTCCAAATAGGGGTTTAAACCAATCTTGTGCATCGAATAAGTTCGTTTGTGTCATTGGATGAACATTTAGGTCATTTTCGTCCTCCCAACTCTTAATCTTGTCCAATTAGGGTTTTTAACCAATCTAGTGCATCCAACAGGTGTGTTTGTGTCATTGGATGAATATTTAGGTCATTTTCGTCCTCCCCAGGCTTATTGATGTCCAATTTGGGTTTTAACCAATCTTGTGCATCCAATAGGTGTGTTTGTGTCGTTTGATGAATATTTAGGTTATTTTCGTACTCCACATACTTATTCTTGTCCAATTAGGGTTATTAACCAATCTTGTGCATCAAATAAGTTCGTTTGTGTCCTCCCTAGGCTAATTCATGTCCTATTAGGATTTGTAACCAATCTTGTGCATCCAATAGGTGTGTTTGTGTCGTTGGATGAGTATTTAGGTCATTTTCGTCAACCCTTGGCTTAATCTTGTCCAAATAGGGTTTTTAACCAATCTTGTGCATCCAATAAGTTCGTTAGTGTCATTGGATGAAAATTTAGCTCATTTTCGTCCTCCTAAGTCTTTATCTTGTCCAATAAACGTTTTTAACCAATCTTGTGCATCCAATAGGTGTTTTTGTGTCATTGGATGAACATTCAGATCATTTTCGTCCATCCCAGGCTTATTCTTGTCCAATTAGGGGTTTTAACCAATCTTGTTCATCCAATAGGTGTGTTTGTGTCATTGGATGAACATTTAGGTCATTTTCGTCCTCCCTAGGCTAATTCATGTCCTATTAGGATTTGTAACCAATCTTGTGCATCCCATAGGTGTGTTTGTGTCGTTGGATGAGTATTTAGGTCATTTTCGTCCTCCTTAGGCTAATTCTTGTCCAATTAGGGTTTTTAACCATTCTTGTGCATCCGATACGTGTGTTTGTGTCATTAGATGAACGTTTAGGTCATTTTCGTCCTGTCAAGTCTTAATCTAGTCCAATTAAGGTTTTTAAGCAATCGTGTGCATACAATAGGTGTGTTTGTGTCATTGGATCAACATCTATGTCATTTTCGTCCTCCCTAGGCTAATTCTTGTCGAATTTGGGTTTTTAACAAATCTTGTGCATCCAATAGGTGTGTTTGTGTCATTGGATGAACATTTAGGTCATTTTCGTCCTCCCTAGCCTAATTCATGTCCTATTAGGATTTGTAACCAATCTTGTGCATCCGATAGGTGTGTTTGTGTCGTTGGATGAGTATTTAGGTCATTTTCGTCCTCCCTAGGCTAATTCTTGTCCAATTAGGGTTTTTAACCATTCTTGTGCATCCGATACGTGTGTTTGTGTCATTAGATGAACGTTTAGGTCATTTTCGTCCTGTCAAGTCTTAATCTAGTCCAATTAAGGTTTTTAAGCAATTGTGTGCATACAATAGGTGTGTTTGTGTCATTGGATCAACATTTATGTCATTTTCGTCCTCCCTAGGCTAATTCTTGTCGAATTTGGGTTTTTAACAAATCTTGTGCATCCAATAGGTGTCTTTGTGTAATTAGATAAACATTTAGGTCATTTTCGTCCTGTCAAGTCTTAATCATGTCCAATTAAGGTTTTTAACCAATCTTGTGCGTCCAATAGGTGTGTTTGTGTCATTGGATGAACATTTAGGTCATTTTCGTCCTCCCTAGGCTTATTCTTGTCCAATTATGGGTTTTAACCAATCTTGTGCATCCAATAGGTGTGTTTGTGTCATTGGATGAACATTTAGGTCATTTTCGTCCTCCCTAGGCTTATTCTTGTCCAATTATGGGTTTTAACCAATCTTGTGCATCCAATAGGTGTGTTTGTGTCATTGGATGAACATTTAGGTCATTTTCGTGCTCCCTAGGCTTATTCTTGTCCAATTAGGGTTTTTAACCAATCTTCTACATCTGATAGGTGTGTTTGTGTCATTGGATGAACATTTTGGTCATTTTCGTCCTCCCAAGACTTATTCTTGTCCTGTTAGGGTTTGTAACCTATCTTGTGCATCCAATAGGTGTGTTAGTGTCATTGGATGAACATTTAGGTCATTTTCGTCCTCCCTAGGAACATTCTGGTCCAATAGGTGTGTTTGGGTCATTCGATGCACATTTAGGTCATTTTCGTCCTCCCCAGGCTTATTCACGTCCAATTAGGGTTTTTGACCAATCTTGTGCATCAAATAGGTGTGTTTGTGTCGTTTGATGAATATTTAGGTCATTTTCGTACACCACAGGCTTATTCTTGTCCAATTAGGGTTTTTTACCAATCATGTGCATCAAATAAGTTCGTTTGTGTCATTGGATAAACATTTAGGTCATTTTTGTCCTACCTAGGCTTAATCTTTTCCAAATAGGGGTTTAAACCAATCTTGTGCATCGAATAAGTTCATTTGTGTCATTGGATGAACATTTAGGTCATTTTCGTCCTCCCAACTCTTAATCTTGTCCAATTAGGGTTTTTAACCAATCTAGTGCATCCAACAGGTGTGTTTGTGTCATTGGATGAATATTTAGGTCATTTTCGTCCTCCCCAGGCTTATTGATGTCCAATTTGGGTTTTAACCAATCTTGTGCATCCAATAGGTGTGTTTGTGTCATTTGATGAATATTTAGGTTATTTTCGTACTCCACATACTTATTCTTGTCCAATTAGGGTTATTAACCAATCTTGTGCATCAAATAAGTTCGTTTGTGTCCTCCCTAGGCTAATTCATGTCCTATTAGGATTTGTAACCAATCTTGTGCATCCAATAGGTGTGTTTGTGTCGTTGGATGAGTATTTAGGTCATTTTCGTCCACCCTTGGCTTAATCTTGTCCAAATAGGGTTTTTAACCAATCTTGTGCATCCAATAAGTTCGTTAGTGTCATTGGATGAAAATTTAGCTCATTTTCGTCCTCCTAAGTCTTTATCTTGTCCAATAAACGTTTTTAACCAATCTTGTGCATCCAATAGGTGTTTTTGTGTCATTGGATGAACATTCAGATCATTTTCGTCCATCCCAGGCTTATTCTTGTCCAATTAGGGGTTTTAACCAATCTTGTTCATCCAATAGGTGTGTTTGTGTCATTGGATGAACATTTAGGTCATTTTCGTCCTCCCTAGGCTAATTCATGTCCTATTAGGATTTGTAACCAATCTTGTGCATCCGATAGGTGTGTTTGTGTCGTTGGATGAGTATTTACGTCATTTTGGTCCTCCCTAGGCTAATTCTTGTCCAATTAGGGTTTTTAACCATTCTTGTGCATCCGATACGTGTGTTTGTGTCATTAGATGAACGTTTAGGTCATTTTCGTCCTGTCAAGTCTTAATCTAGTCCAATTAAGGTTTTTAAGCAATCGTGTGCATACAATAGGTGTGTTTGTGTCATTGGATCAACATCTATGTCATTTTCGTCCTCCCTAGGCTAATTCTTGTCGAATTTGGGTTTTTAACAAATCTTGTGCATCCAATAGGTGTGTTTGTGTCATTGGATGAACATTTAGGTCATTTTCGTCCTCCCTAGCCTAATTCATGTCCTATTAGGATTTGTAACCAATCTTGTGCATCCGATAGGTGTGTTTGTGTCGTTGGATGAGTATTTAGGTCATTTTCGTCCTCCCTAGGCTAATTCTTGTCCAATTAGGGTTTTTAACCATTCTTGTGCATCCGATACGTGTGTTTGTGTCATTAGATGAACGTTTAGGTCATTTTCGTCCTGTCAAGTCTTAATCTAGTCCAATTAAGGTTTTTAAGCAATTGTGTGCATACAATAGGTGTGTTTGTGTCATTGGATCAACATTTATGTCATTTTCGTCCTCCCTAGGCTAATTCTTGTCGAATTTGGGTTTTTAACAAATCTTGTGCATCCAATAGGTGTCTTTGTGTAATTAGATAAACATTTAGGTCATTTTCGTCCTGTCAAGTCTTAATCATGTCCAATTAAGGTTTTTAACCAATCTTGTGCGTCCAATAGGTGTGTTTGTGTCATTGGATGAACATTTAGGTCATTTTCGTCCTCCCTAGGCTTATTCTTGTCCAATTATGGGTTTTAACCACTCTTGTGCATCCAATAGGTGTGTTTGTGTCATTGGATGAACATTTAGGTCATTTTCGTCCTCCCTAGGCTTATTCTTGTCCAATTATGGGTTTTAACCAATCTTGTGCATGCAATAGGTGTGTTTGTGTCATTGGATGAACATTTAGGTCATTTTCGTGCTCCCTAGGCTTATTCTTGTCCAATTAGGGTTTTTAACCAATCTTCTACATCTGATAGGTGTGTTTGTGTCATTGGATGAACATTTTGGTCATTTTCGTCCTCCCAAGACTTATTCTGGTCCTGTTAGGGTTTGTAACCTATCTTGTGCATCCAATAGGTGTGTTAGTGTCATTGGATGAACATTTAGGTCATTTTCGTCCTCCCTAGGAACATTCTGGTCCAATAGGTGTGTTTGTGTCATTCGATGCACATTTAGGTCATTTTCGTCCTCCCCAGGCTTATTCATGTCCAATTAGGGTTTTTTACCAATCTTGTGCATCAAATAGGTGTGTTTGTGTCGTTTGATGAATATTTAGGTCATTTTCGTACACCACAGGCTTATTCTTGTCCAATTAGGGTTTTTAACCAATCTTGTGCATCAAATAATTTCGTTTGTGTCATTGGATAAACATTTAGGTCATTTTTGTCCTACCTAGGCTTAATCTTTTCCAAATAGGGGTTTAAACCAATCTTGTGCATCGAATAAGTTCATTTGTGTCATTGGATGAACATTTAGGTCATTTTCGTCCTCCCAACTCTTAATCTTGTCCAATTAGGGTTTTTAACCAATCTAGTGCATCCAACAGGTGTGTTTGTGTCATTGGATGAATATTTAGGTCATTTTCGTCCTCCCCAGGCTTATTGATGTCCAATTTGGGTTTTAACCAATCTTGTGCATCCAATAGGTGTGTTTGTGTCATTTGATGAATATTTAGGTTATTTTCGTACTCCACATACTTATTCTTGTCCAATTAGGGTTATTAACCAATCTTGTGCATCAAATAAGTTCGTTTGTGTCCTCCCTAGGCTAATTCATGTCCTATTAGGATTTGTAACCAATCTTGTGCATCCAATAGGTGTGTTTGTGTCGTTGGATGAGTATTTAGGTCATTTTCGTCCACCCTTGGCTTAATCTTGTCCAAATAGGGTTTTTAACCAATCTTGTGCATTCAATAAGTTCGTTAGTGTCATTGGATGAAAATTTAGCTCATTTTCGTCCTCCTAAGTCTTTATCTTGTCCAATAAACGTTTTTAACCAATCTTGTGCATCCAATAGGTGTTTTTGTGTCATTGGATGAACATTCAGATCATTTTCGTCCATCCCAGGCTTATTCTTGTCCAATTAGGGGTTTTAACCAATCTTGTTCATCCAATAGGTGTGTTTGTGTCATTGGATGAACATTTAGGTCATTTTCGTCCTCCCTAGGCTAATTCATGTCCTATTAGGATTTGTAACCAATCTTGTGCATCCGATAGGTGTGTTTGTGTCGTTGGATGAGTATTTA